>CM042137.1:116494165-116564165 GCA_023376005.1 Doryteuthis pealeii | reverse complement strand
GCTCTGTGCGGATACTGTATGCTGTAAGGAGGACCTCCTGGGGTCAATGAATGATAGGGGTGGTTGGTGAGAGTGTCATGGATATCCACGCTGCTGGTCAAGACATCATGAATGGCAGTCACTATGTGCAATTTCGGCTGCCTACTGTCTTGAACCAATCCTAGAGGCAGCATCCCACAAAAAGCAGCTTTGCAGCCTCTTACCTTCTTTCACTGAAACCATACAAATAAAACGAACAAGACATGCTGGGCACTGCTGGAGAAGCAAGGACGAAAAGAAAGCAACTTGTTAGGGTTGGCAGGCCTCTGTCAATATTTTAAATGAAAAAAATATTAGACAAATTAATTTTGGAAGAGGCACGAGCCAAGATTTTTGACGCAGAAGATGAAGAGATGTTTTTTTTTTCATCTTCGTATCATTAATGACCTCGCTGTATGTGAGGAGAAATTTAGGGTAGGGAAGATTTTGGATGGTAGTAAATTGATTCCTAGCCGAAGTACCCTTAGGCATAAAGTGTTGGCCGACTAGCAAAAACTTGCAAAGTATATAGGCAGAATATTCTAGCCTCGCCGACAATACTCTTAAAAAGAAATAGATTCTCTTGGTTGAGCAGATTTGTCAATTTCTGCCAGCGCCATCTCGTAAAATTTTGTCTCTTGTACTGAAGATCTTAGTTAAAACAGTCTGGTTAACAAACACAAAAACCAAAATTCATCCAAGGATGTTATGGCTGATAGGATAAAAGGAATTAAAAGTTTATCTAAAAATACCTCAGGAGGTGGCAATAAAAAATTTTCCTGTTCATTTACCACGTTTGGGTTTGGGCCAAAGGCCAGCTTTCTTTTCCACTTAATATTTTGGTTACCAAAACAAAAGGAATAATTAAAAGCAAAAATTAAGTTTTTATTTTTTTTTTTTTTTCTTAATTGGAATTTAACGCATAAGTTCCCATGAAATTAACGATGAAACTGTTACCTATTTTTGTTTTCGATTTTTTTTTTCTGATAGAAAAACAAAATGAAATGAAATGCAAAGTAAGTTAAAAAAAACAAAAAACGTACAAATCTCATAAATTTCGTATTTAGATGCCTGAAATAATTTATAAGCAATTGACTGAAATAATTCAAGTTTTCTTCACTCGAAATATCAATAATTCTCCATTACTTCATATTTTTTCCAAGGTATAAAATAGAAAGGGTGGAGTGACGTGGTATTGTGTATCAGCACAGAAAGCGGAATTGACAGTTTGTTGGATCAGTTTGCGTTCAATTCGCCCCTAATATGTCTGGAGAAAAAGACATGTATACATTTCTCCTTAGCCATAATAGGCAGCCAGTCTGGAAGAAAGGGATTCAGACAGAAAGCAACAAAATTATATTCCAGGAACAGTCATGATATATACACCAGAAGGACCAGTGGATATACCACAGTATGATGATTTAATTATTACATTTGATATGTTTACTTTAGAGCTATTGCGAATAGTTCAATATGTAAAAAGTATGATAATCTCGCTGGTCTAGCGTTAGCAAAAGGGGCATAGACTCTTTGACTGTTCGGCTGATACCGATAATGAGCCATTCTGTTGACTGCTTTTATTACTGAAATGTCTCAAGATAATTACGCGTAATTTAACACCGGAACAAACGTGTAAATGAGTGGTACGATTACTTCCGAGGAGAAAAAAAAAAAAAAAAAAAAGACTTTGAAACACTAGCTTTTTGAGAAAAAAAAATGTTAATTGACTTATTTCGCCTATGAATGGAATATTTTTTATAAGTTTAGCGATTCAGAAAAAATTTCATACACTTGAAAAATTCAATTGTTCAAGTGTATGAAACGTGGCTAACATTTAAACGTGGTTTACATTGAAACGGAGATTTTTAAACTTCAATGAACAAATACGATTTTACCGCAAATACAATGAAACACGAAGAATTTGAATCCGGCAGCAGTAAATCTGTCCGTTATAAAGTTGAAATGTGTAATTAATTAGCAACTTTTTATGATTCGAATTTAATCGTTTCACTGTTTTGTGGCTCTCAGTGTTTCCCATGACACGTTTGAGGGCCATATGTGGCTCTAAAAACGCATTTACGATAAAGTTTTGAAAAAAAAAAAAACGTGTAAGTAGAATCCTAATTAGCCTTAAACAGTGAAAAAGTTTTTAAAAATTACACAAAAATGTAAATATGAAGTACAATAAACGCGATTCTCTAACCTCGATGCATAAAATAAACCCAGGCAAGTTTGACATGCTATAGTAAGAAAATGGTTTTCCTGAACTGTATAAACCAATTAAAATCAACTGTTTTGCTTCCCCCCTTACCCAGACGACGCCGAGAAACCGCTTCTAGTCCAGCATAAAGATTTTTATCATTCAGAAACCGCAACAACTTCTTTAAAAGACGAAGTGGATCAGAGAAAAAAATATCCACTTTAAAAATTACTTCAAAGGCTTTGTAGCAATGTAGTTACCAATCAACTACTAAAGTATCGGGAAATAAGAATAATTGATATAAGATAAAGAATAAAAATTAAAATATTTCAGTACATAATTCATTACTCTATTTTATAATGCTTATACAATACAAATGCTATTTTTAACTTGAAAAAAAAACGTAAAAAATTAAGGTATTTTGGGGGTAGCTGAAACAGATTAGTGGCATTTCAGTTTATTTCAATGGGGAAAATTGATCTGATATTTTGAAAAAAATTTTAAAAAGAAGTTAGTTTAAGTTGGAGTTGTTGCCCTTTGTGAAAAACGTGCTACTGCTGCTGATTTTCGGTTGGGGTTCTGGGAATTTTGCAGGAATTGGTCGGCAGCTGCTGATTGGAGACTTGGGTCTTGCTGTTTCTATTTTTGACAGGGGCAAGGGACAGACCTTTTTTGGAAGAGGGCGAGGGAAGCTAGCCCATCTGTTGGTCAGTGATAAAACTTAAGATGGTTGAGACTTGTCAACGAACCATCGTGTCGGCAGGTTGACTATCGCAGACATTTAACGACGAAGGTCTCTGCGGGTTATTTACAAAAACTAGAAATAAAATGGTAAACAAATTTCTTACGGCCATTTTGTTTGAAAAATAATTTTCTAATTTTGGAACGACTATTTACATTCTTCGAGCAACAAAAATTCTGTATACAGTGGTTCCAAAAATAGTTCCTCTCATTAATGCATAGGCCACGCGACCTTAATATCCAGATTTGTCGTTACAAGAAAAGTTACATTTTCATTCCAAATTGTTTGCATTTTATTTTAGGAGTTTTGTTTAATTTTCTTTTTGTTTATAAAAATTTGCACACATTTATATGGTATCAAGCTTACCTATCTAATAAAAATAATTTGTACACAAGGGTCGGTTTAGCTCAATCAGTAGAGCGTCCGGCTCGGAATCACAAGGTTCCTGGTTCGATACGGGCCCTCACCAGCGCAACGTATGAGTAGCATAGGGATCTGTGCGGAAAAGTGGTAGGTGTTGCGATTCACCTCAGATGCTATATAATCTTGTTCTTGCGATAGTGAAAAGGGGTAGACTCCATTGCTGTCTGAATAATACCGACATTAGGCCGCCTCGACCACTTTGCTTTGTATGATTTTAAGTATTCCAATCTAATATTTTAAAATCATACAGCATCAAGAAATTGTTCCCAATTGATAAAAATTATTGTTGCACAGTTATACGATCAAGTATTCCTATCTACTCATAACTTTAAAATAGATCTACTTATACTAGCAAAATAAAAAAATCGATTTTTGAAACATATTGCCGGAGAGGTGGGAGTAAAAAATTCAATGTCAGCGAGTTTGTACACTAAGTAAGTAAAATCATCAAATTCATTAAAAGTTTAAAAAATAAAACAATTTGAAATGTAAACTTTAAATATGTATTAAAATAAAACAAGCTATATATAGATATGATACCAATCATGTATTTATTAAAACTTGTTTTAAAAAACAATGAGGACTGTCTAATGTTGCATGTTCAAATTTTGAGTGTATTTATTCTATGTTATGACGATTTTGGGTAATGTGACGTAAGCAGTGACGTAATTTTTGTTACAAACAAAAACCGGAAGCGAATCTCCATTATTAATAGATATGGGAACTAAGAAATCAGTCCTTATCTTCCAAAACTTCAATTCTTAATTGCCTTAATTGAGTTAGTGAAAAAATGTTACCTCATTTGTAGGTGTGGAGCATCAGCAGCAATGATAAAAGGAACTTCGAAATAAAGATGCCCTTACTCTTGAGAGGACTTCTCATTGATACCTAATGTAGATCGGAGCTGTTTATGTTTTGTTGAATTATTTCTCTTTATAAGGCGTGCCTGAATCCACAATTTAAACTTATAGACTCAGCGTGGTGACGTGGATTAAACCCCAGCCAATCAACAGCTCAAATAAGTGGTTAGTTAACTATTTAATCGCCGATATTGACAACCGTTCATTTTCACGTTATTCGACGAACGGGCCTGCAAATAAAGGATCATACCCAACACTGAGGGACACCAAGGAGCAACCAAAGGATCATACCCAACACTGAGGGACACCAAGAGCAACAAAGGATCATACCCAACACTGAGGGACACCAAGGAGCAATGAAAGGTTTCTTCACTAAGGATCGCGCTCTGTTTAACGCAAGGGATATCCGCTAATGAGCGCTCTTGCCTGAAGCCTGAGGATGGACACAAAAATCGCAACGTTTATGTACAGGTTATAACCCCACCCCATCCCCGAAACAAAAATATTTGAAAAACCTTCATGATAACTGTACAATTATAATTCCATCCATGTTGGCAAAACAAAGAGCGCCACCTGGCGACTGTTCCCACCTTTGATTCCCAGCCAATAGAATGCGAGTAAGTGAATACCTTGAATTTCCGATCAAGTTTCGAGAATTTCTATCTGTTGTATCACAGCCTGTAAACAAAATATTAAACAAAATACAGAAAAATGTTCATTATCAATAGAAAACCATATCAATATATGCACAAGAAAGGCATGTACTGTTATAGACCCTAAACCTCAGAAAATAGACCAGTTCCCATACCTAGGTAGTAATATCTCATTTACAGAAAGTGATGTAAATATACTCATAGGAAAAGGATGGTCTGCTATAGACTATCGATCATATGGAAATCTGATCTTTGATTGGAAAGCGAAATTTCTTCAAGCTGTAGCCATGTCAGTACTACAATATGGCTGCACCACTTGGAATATCAAAACGCTAAGAGAAAAAGATCAGAACTATACAAGTATTTTGCTTGCAGTCTTGAACAAATCCTACAGGCAGCACCCACGAAGAGCAGCTGTACGGCCACTTGCTACCCAATCCCGAACAAGATATGTTGGACACTGCTGGAGAAGTAAGGAAGAACTCATAAGTAACTACCTCCTGTGGACATCTATACATTGACTCACCAGTGGAGCTCGATCAGCAAAATCTACATCAGTACGGATTCTGGATGCTGTGCGAAAGACCTGCCAGGAACGGTTGGAGAGGGTAGGAGACAGGAATCCATGACGTTAGCTCGACATGATAATGACACTACATGTTATATTATGAAACAAGAGACTTGCCATGTACCAGCTGTTGATGAGCTGCGTACCACACAACTTTGAGTTGCGCTGTTTTAGGTGAAACTTCGGCACAATTCCTAATAGAAAAATTAAGAGAATAACCTATGTGTTGGCATCCTTCAGTCTACGAGAGACGATGGCGTAGTGTCCATTTTTTAATCTACGTATCCTGGTCGGTTTCATATGGAGCATGAGCTGTTGCCCAAGCAGCACACGCTCTTCTCCACACTGCCACTGTGATCCAAAGGAAAGGTAAGGAACCAATGCAGTTTGACAGCGGCAGTTTCGTAGGAGTTGCTGGGTAGCACTGGATTTCAACATCACACCACCTTAGGGACTCCGACTCCCGATTTGTTTTCGGGGTTTACTCCCCTAGCCTTTCATTGGCATAGGGTAAAGCCACTAGGCAGCGGAGGTTTTGTGTCGGACTTTTCCTTGACTTAGATGGGTTGCCGACCAAAGCTAAGGAGCCCCTTCTAACCCATTTGGGGATTTATGGGAGTAGTAAGTACCTCAATCCTACTATCGGGGAAACAGTCACGTCGAATCTAATTTCGTTCACAATTTGTAAATGGTTTTAACTTTGGGGCTTGAAAATAAGTTTTTAATTGTTTTTACATTTTTATCAATAGCATAGAAATAATAAAAGTATTTTTCACATTATTCAAACAATTTTTTTAGTCTGGGCGCCCTGTCAATTAATGGCGTCCCCGAATCCAATCACTGTTTACTTATTAATTGAATTTTGCCTTAATATTCGGAAATTTTGAGTGTATTGAACAAAAAAGAAAAAGATAAAAATGTGGTCTTTTACGTCAAGACTGAATATTAATTACTTTAGAATTTGAAAAATTGTATAAAAATTACTTTCCTACAATCGCTACAACTACCTACTACTTACGATATATCTACAACCTTATATTCTAAAAGGTGTATATAATAGGAACTTATCCGTGGGGCTACATTACAAGTTTCAAGGGATATAAGAAAATGCATAGTACTCAAACCTATGTAATATTTGTGTTTGTGCAGAATAAAGAAACTTTCCTTTTCTGAGATACTACTGCTGGAAAAGCAAGGACGAACTTGTAAGTGACGTTCTCCTGAAGACACACCAGTATAGGCCCACTAGCAAAAACCTACATCAATCTTCTGGATGCAATGGGGTGAGGTGTGGGATTGAACGATAGAGACGGCCATTGATATTTATGCTGCCAACACGACCTGATGATATGAAAATTACTTTCATTTTCAACGAGTATAAAACTAAGATGTTATTTTGCAAGAATTCTTTTTACACACAAACATACACATACATACACACATACAATTCACAGACACCGTGTTTCGATGATTACATCTCAGTGTGGCTAGACTTAAGAGCTTTTTCTAGCTGGGAACGAAACCCAACTGAATTTTCAGTCCGACACCATACCTCTCGACTGTCAGCAAGAGACGAACATTTAACTGATAAATACATATATCAGTACATATATATTATTTTCCGAGCACCAGAGAACTAATATATATATATATATATATATATATATATATATAACGCTGTTCGGAAAGTAATTACGTTTTACCAGAGAGAATATAAAAACAAACCAAAGCTAAACTCAAATATTGTCAGCGAAAATATAATCAGCCTCAATTTTAACGACTGCAGCCCAACGGAATGGCACTTTTTATCATAGAGACTAGCAAATATATGCACCCTCCGGGTGCAAGTATTAATGTCATAAAATATAATATTATATTAAATTAGAAAGTCTAAAGAAACTAAATAAGAATGCAGATAAAATTATTTGAAACAGAGAGGGGTATAATCGAAAAATATAACAACTGAAGCTTCCTCTTCCATCACCCCCGTCTTTCCTTGCTAAACTTTTCTAACTATTTAGTTAAATTAGGAAGTAAAGAATAAAATTACAGTTATTTCTTTTTGTTAATTGATTTCTTTTAAGATTTATCTCCGAGATTTTTGCTCATATCCATTAAGATAAAATCAAATAATTAGAAATCAACAATACCAAGCACATATTTATTAAAATCAAATTTTAAATATCAATATGCAAATTAGGCTTGCCGTTCACGCTGTAAACAGCTATTTGCTGTACATATGAATACAATTGCATGTTATTAGTACGTAGATACGGCCAGCAGTATTAATAGTAAAAAAAGCAATTTTATCAATAATTGAGGCTTGAATAAAAATGATTCATGGAGAATGTGATGTATAATAACTAAATGGATAGTGACTTGAGTAGTGATATAGTTTCGGTTACAGACAAATAAACACACAATCTCCATTATAATAAGATTTTCCCCAGAAATAAAGGTTAAAAAGTTTTTTTTTTGTTTTGTTCTGCCAATTATAAAATATTCTAGTTATCGAATGCAAGGAAAACCCGAAGGTGTTAATCGGGTAAGTACGGAGGGTATGGAAGAACATCCCATACTAACGATCTTTTCTTGGGGGTGTTGAGCTGTACTAGTTGATGATAATATTGTAATATAACTTAGATTCTGTTTAACATCTTCTTGGGTACAACGAATTATTTTCCTAATACACAAATATATTTTTCTTATCTGTATAGTAAATATAACATTTTCAGTCATGTTTCTTTTAGTAACATTTCTGTCCCTCAAAGTACATAGCTAACATCCACCATAACTAGAGGTATTGCTGAAATACAGCCACTTGGTGAAATCTAGCACATTGAAGACAGACTTTTGGGAGATATTTTAGTACATAAAACTGCTCGTTAACACATTACTGGTAAATTTAAAAATCAGATTTCTCTATAATCCTTTCCTACATTATCACTGAAATTCACTATTGAACGATTCTATACGTGTACACCTGAAGAAGACCGGAGGGTAGAGCGGCCGAACAAAGATGAGTATTGCAGTCCGCTATAGTAGAGAGGGAAGCGCGTGGTGTTAAAGTCATAGGAAATGGACTCGTCGCCCAGAGTTCAAATCCTGGACGTGGTAATTGCATTTCACTTAGCGCTAATACCCTCGGGAAAGGTATGAATACTACTCTCCCTCCAGCTATGGGTAAATAGTATGGCAGACTGAGCTCTTTAACCTTGGTTAGGCAACCGGTCTAGGAGAAGGAAAACTCTGAATTCAAACTGTTAAACTCCACTTAAGAAATGACCTTGTGTAGCATCCTGCTCGTGCAGATGGGTTGGTAAATATATATAATAGAGAATAAACACAGCGCTTCAGTCGGTAGAGCACCAGCCTAAGAATCGCAAGGTTCCTTGTTCGATACTGGTCCCCGCATGGATAGCACGGATTGGGTAATCTGATCTGTGCGATGAAAAGGGAAGCTCGGGGGGAGGTGTGGCGCTCTACCTTAGCAAAAACAATCTTCCTGGTTTAGCGCTAGCGATAAAGAGAGACTCCCTCGCTTTCCGGCTGATACCGACTTCGCCAACTTTTTATAGAGTTGTTTTTTGTTTTAATGACCAGAGACTTTCTCGCCACTAGGGCCGGCTTAGCTCAGTCGGTAGAACATCCTGCTCGGAACCACAAGGTTTCGGGTTCAATACCGGCCCTCGCCAATTCAGCGTATAAGTAGCACGGGGATCTGTGCGGTAATGTGGGAGCTGAAAGGTGGCGTTCAATTCAGATGCAAAAACAATTTCCATGGTCTAGCGCTAGTAAAAAGGGAATAGACTCCTTCGCTGTCTGGTTGATACCGACAATAGGCCACTCCGTCGACTTTTTACTTTTATGCAAGTTCTTATTGTTTGTAGAGTAGGGTACATCGATTTTTCTTTTTTAAAATTACAAATTATCCATCAATGCAAAAGTTGTGTTAGTATTGTGTTGTGGTATGAATACCGATACCAAAAATTAGATTGTTTGAAGAAATAGCATCAAAGATCGTCTACTAGAATACACTAAATCCTCGTTTTTGCAAAATTTCGCCTTTAGAAAACGAGGATTTTAGTGCATTTTAGTAGACGATCTTTGATACTATTTCCTCAGACAATGGTGCAAATAAAAGATCTAATTTTTGGTATCAGTATACTATCACAACTTCCGCATAGATGGACAATTTGATTTCTTTTAAAGTGAAAAATCGACCTACCCTATTGTAGGAGGTTCAAATCAGATTGGGAATTTTTTGAGGAAGACTTGGCTGATTCGGAGATAAAGAGATGTGATAAGTTGACATAGTTCATTGTATCCAGCTCATTAGGCGATTCATGTACATTTGATTGGTATTGGAGTTGGCTCATCAGGAACAACTAAAACACGTGTACTGCATGCAATGAGCCATGTAGTCTTTCATTGTGCAAATAATTGAACGTACATTTTTAAAAAAAAATATTTTATCGTAAAAAAAAAAAAAAAAAAATAGCAAGGACAAGGAAGTGGAAAGCAAATTCGCAGTGATGCAGGTATTTACCCAACCACTTCCCCATAAGTAGGATATGATACAAAGCCGTAAATCTGAGACATCCAGCATTAAACATTAAATGTACTGTAATATGTTTTTAATGTTTATTTTTTATATAATAAAAGTAAAGTCGTCGGGCGGCCTAAAGTCGGTATCAGCTAGTCAGCGAGGGAGTCCATCCCCTTTTCACTAGCGCTAGACCAAGGAGATTGTTTTTGGCGTCTGAGGTGGAGCGCCACACCTACCATCAGCTCATTACTTTATCGCACAGATCCCTGTACTACTCATACGCTGAGTTGGCGAGGACCGGTATCGAACTAGGAACCTTGCGGTTTCTAGCCGAACACTCTACCGACTGAGCTAACCCGGTCCATAATAATAGAATACTAGAATGAGCTAACCCGGTCCATATAATAGAATACTATAACTTTTAATTAAATCTAATGACTCTGTATCTACTTAATTCATTACATTCTAATTTATTATGCTTTTATACAAGTGTTATTTTTCTTATTAAAAAAAATAAGGGTAGAGGGTGGAACGGATTAATAGCATTTCAGTTTATTTCAATGGGAAAAATTGACTTGATATACAAGGAGATTGACTTACGAGTGGAACGGATTAAAATCCTAAAGGGTACCCCCGTATGAATCTACAATAAATGCAATGCCCTAATCACTTGGCATAAAATAAACGAGTTTACTTTTTGGAATAGTTTGTTTTGTTTTTACGGTCCTATCGAATACGAATAATTTTAAAACTATTTCTCATATATCGGATCCTACTAACCTGTTTTAAAGGGTTCCTAGTAGTAATGGTGATGAAGGGGTACGCTACACTCCCCAAAAAGGGATCCTGGCCATCAGATATAGTTTAGGGCTATACCCAGTACACTCTCTAGGGTGACCATCCTGGTGTAATAGTTATCAAGTTAGTCGCGCAGATCCATCACTACTGAAGAGCGAGTTTTATACTCGTTGGGTTCCCTATATTTACGACCTCTTGTCACATCCCACTCATAGCCATATAAAAAATATCTAAGGTATGTGGGTTGTCTCCCTTGGTCGCCATACCTCTTTTCAAACCAATCAATCACAGGTCCGCAATTCTCGGCGCCAGAAATCGAAGATAAGTATCTTTTTTTTTCAACAGATGGAGACAGGCGTCAAATTGTCTCTGCTACTACGAACAGAGAATACGTGAAGAGCTGTTTGTAAGTACAAGAATTTTGACAACCATTCACCAGGGACTTAGTTAAGTAGACTTATATTCGTTTATATTTTTATAAATACATATAGCCACAAACAGTACAATTGTTGGCAATAGAAAATATTACAATCGTATTTTCTTTGTTTAAATGTAATACAATATTGTTTGAAATTACAAGTATTTCCTGACACTAATTCCTATTAATTCCATATTTGCGGCCTAAATCACCATAGCCAACGGGTTAGGTAAATACCCACGAGGACACACTGTTTGGGAAGTATTAACCTTCTGTAGAGGAAACGGTCAGTGTATTTGAAGCCTCACCGAGAGGGTGATAGGCCAGTTCGAGAATCCTTTGTTCAAGTTAATTCACCCAACTGCCTAATCCGATTGTACACAACTCGTAAGCATTATCAAAATTATTGTTATCTAGAAAAGTCAGTTATTATCGATTGTTCTATGTCTTAAGCGACATATCGATTTCATATCCAAAGTCTCGAAAGTTGAAACTTTCGTCAAGTAAGGATGATAAAGTTAAGATTGCGTTTAAAGTTAAAAACAAAAATTGAAAATAAAAGAAGTAAACAGTGACGAAGAAGCAATGAAGGAATCATTTATCACAATTAGCTTTCATCTTCAAATCTTTTCATTCTTCATCAATTTGATTTTTATAAAAGACAAACATTTAATTTCTTTCGCCGCGACAACACGAGATTTTCACAGCTAATTACAAGCGTTCAGTTTTATCGATTCATATACTAGTTACCTACATAGTATTTATATATGTTAGGTGCAAGGAAGTGTATGTGTGTGTGTGTGGTAGGGGGCGTGAGCACGATGCAGAGAGTGGAACTTTACGGTTAGTGTTTATCTCTGATCAAAAGCAACAAATCAGCCGCTTTCAGTTTTTTTGGTTTTTTTTTCATTTATTATTTTAAAAATCTAATTCCCTACTTTTACATTCACGTTTAATTTATGAAAAGAAATCCAAGAACAGTTTCAGAAAATTAAGGGTAAAGGTATCCCTTTAAAACAAAATACGGTAAGAATTTAATAAGTTCTCAAACCATCTCTTGTCTGGCTTCATTAATCTCTTTGGAGATAATCTAATAGATTATCAAGACAGACAAATCTCCAGTCCATAATCTGCTATCGCTACTTTGTTATTCAAATGTAGAATTATCTAATACCGAATGAAATGATTTTCTAAAGGAAATAGATGACTTATTTCAACGGCATGTCAATACGTCTAGGGTTATTTTATACGTAGAGGTTAAGAAATACGTTCATTTTATATTTTGAGTAATTTTTTTTTTCACATTTTTATCAAGTATTCCTATGTAATACAAATGATTTGAATACTGTTGTACGGTTTCAAGTATTCTATGTTCCTAACATTAATAATTGTATTTAATAATCTTTTGTTTTCACACTTATGGTTTCAAGTATTCCTATCTGAAACTAATAATTATATGGTTCCAAGTAAGTTTCTATTATATCATTGTCATTCATTTGCTAATAATAACAGTAACTAATAATACTTGACAATCGTAGCTTCTAGTAACTAATAATCCTTAGTAAATAATTAGTTTCTAATAACTATTTAATACAAATTATTTTGTCATGTTTTAAAGTATTCAAATCAAATAAGAATATTAAAAAAGGATATATATATATATATAACACGAAAAGATACAATCCCCATATACTATGTAAAACTATTTTTAGTGATATATAACATACATTACATGATTTTAAAAGGATTAACATGGATGACTTTGATTAGTTGGTTGTTTTACGGCATATCAACCCTTTTTGGGTCATTCAATGTCTAAACAATTAATTTGATAAACAAAGGACTGGTTGTTTACAGCACTTGCTGTTGCTGAAGTGGTCACATAGTTAAGTATTGAACAGGCTCGTAGCTGCTTAACTTTGATGATCTAGTGTGAACCGTGTCTTGAGAGTAATGGGCTGTTTTGAGGTAAATTTACCTCTACAAAACTTTACTAGTCATCGTTGATATGCAAGATGCTAATTAAGATTGAATTATTGTATTTATATACACAACACAATAGCGGTTGACAGTGTGAACGGTAAGGCTAATTTGCATATTGATATAAAAAATTGATTGATAAATATGTGCTTAGTATTGTTGATTTTTGATTGTTTGGTTTTATCTTAATATATATGAGCAAAAATCTCTGGGATAAATCTTAAAAGAAATCCGTTAACTGTACTTTTATTCTTTAGTTCTTATTTTAACAAAATAGTTAAATTAGTAAAATTTATCAATGAAAGACGGGAGTGATGGAAGAGCTAGTTTCAGTTCTATTTAATAAATTCTGTTTCAAATCTTTATCTGCATACTTATTGAGTTTTATTAGCCTTTCTAATTTTATATGATATTTTATTAGATTAAAACTTAAATACGTGTATACGGAGGGCGCATATATTTGCTAGTTGTATTAATTGACTTGTCCTTTTTTCCACACCGAATATTCCGTGTTAGGTTACCCTATTTTGGGATAAGTTAATGCATTATGAGAGTTCAAGTGTTAGCAACGAGTTAACAAACCTCTAATTCTTATAATAGCAACAATGTGTGGTAGGCGGTTAAATCCACACTTGCCAGGTTTCCGAAATGTGTGCCTCGCCATAAAATGCAATTTTTTGTCAGCCAATGAACGCATAGATAATTGCTAGCATGAATATCCAGTTTCGTCAGACTGGTTTGTTTTACGGCATATCAATCTCTGTGGGTCATTTAATGCCGACAAAGTTATAAAATAAATTTATTCTTAATGGATACTCAATTATTTTTATGAGCACATTTTCCTATTTAACCCATAGATAGAACCCTAACTGGTTCTACCACTCCGGGCAAGAGTGGACCAGGGAGCAATGATGATAAAGGGGTGCTCCACATTTCGCAAACCTCCAGTACTGAAACCTTACTATCAGATAGTTTAACGTCATTCCCAGGACTTGAAGACCCTCAGCCACTACCTTCTAGCAACCATATGTTAAAAAGGGCAATAGGTTTTGGGAAGTCATATAGGAGCTAGGACTTTAACCAACTGATTGATCGGGAGGTGGCCTCCCCGACCGCCCGTCCAGCTTAAGTAAGTGCCAAAGTTGAGTGTTGTATGTCATGGACTTCGTCGAACAGATAACATTGTCATGAATGAGGTTTGATTCCCAGCCCTAATGGATTTTTTCACTTAAAAGAGATAAACGAGGCAACTGAATATATCGACTCTCTGTAATTTAAAGAGATATTTGCAGGTCATGAGAATATGTTTAATGTTACACATGCCCCCTGCACACTATAAGCTTTTGCATGAAATAGATAAGATTATTCAGGAGACAGAACGTGATGTCTTCGGAACCTGCGAAACTTATCTCAGGTAATTACCCACAATACGTCTTTTGCTATTCCAGGTTATATTTTCATGTACATATTTGCACGACATCTTTATCACCAGTAGGATACGACACAAGATTAGTTTTTAAGTGGTATGCAGCTGGTCTGAATACATCATTTTCTTTCTCCTAGCCTAGTTGCCTATCCAAGACTAAATAACCCAATCTACCCTACTATTTACCCTTAGCTGATGCATTACTGTTTGAATGTATTTCTATGTGCTCACTATTAAAGTCTATGTTTGTTATATCTTATAACTTTATAGGAATATTTCTTGTACTTATATGTACCCACGTTGGAAGGTCCTATCCTTCAAACTTATAAGGCTTACATCTGTTATAAGGCCTTACATCTTGTTATAAGGCCTGTTACCATCTTGTTATAAGGATCTTGTTATAAGGTCTTACATCTTATAAGGTCTTACATCTTACAATAAGGCATTACATCTTACAATAAGGCATTACATCTTACAATAAGGCATTACATCTTACAATAAGGCCTTACATCTTACAGGGAGATCAGGATTAGAACCTTTGATGAAAAAGAAAAAAAATGTCATTGAATCCAGGCTGTAATAATGAAAATTACTAATATCGATCCAAATTTGTTGAATTATATCTGAAAAACAATACAGAGATAAATGAGAATTTGTTACTAATGAGATTAATAAAACTTTAAAAGATCCAAATTAAGAAATATTTATTAATTGCATACATAAGAGATTTAATTAAATCTTCAGGATCATTTATATAAGCTATTTCTATACACTCCTTTAGACCAAACTTTAAACGTATGTATTATGACTAAATTAATTGGATAATTTTTTTTATGATTTCATTTGCGAGGATTACGTACATGTATTTTTCTGCTGGTGAAATCTAATAATTCAGTAGGACGTCTCATTTATTTAAATATAATTTCCTAACAATACAGAAAATCGTTCCTTTGGTTTTATATTACCGTTTTCTTTTTAATAAAGAATAAGAAAAGTATGGCAAATTTTGTCACCCTGCACCCCCCCAAAAAAAAAAACAAAAAAAATTAAAAGAATATCGGGCCTTGTGCAGTGGTTGTTCCTGTGTTTGCATTTTTTTCATGAAATTGGAGCATTTTTTTTTCTGAGGAAGTTAGATGCAGTGGAGCGACCAAAGAAGCAGATAAACACTTGAATCAGTTGAGTTTCTAAATATTTAATTCATTTAAAAGAAATCATAAGACTAACAGATAATAGTTTGTTTGCTTTGTTATTTATTTATCATTTTTTTTTTTGTAATTTTCACTATTAAGATAACGTGTTAAGATTTTTAGTCAACGTGATAATTTTGATCGATATAAATAAAAAAAACGAAAAAAAACAAAAAACAAAGTACGTCATCTTTTCTTTTTAAACCGTTAACTACTCTGTAAAATGGAAAACATCTTCAAAATTGCCTGAATTTTAATCTTATCGACCAATTCTTTGAGTCTTTGTCTTTTGAAGATAAAAGCCAATCTTGTTCTTGATTGTAGGCGACAAAGAAATAGAAATTTGATTTATAAATAAAATCTAAACATCTTCAAAAGATTTTCAAAACAGACCCCGGTGGAAAAGTTTAAGCTAAATTTTCGAGTTTCACATAAGTAGCTGTAGAATCAATTGAATGTCCCTACAACATTCTTATCGAAGACTAAAGAAAATCCACCCACTCTTACCACCCCGAAGATCTCAATGTAGTTTAAATCTTAAGTATTGATATAAGTTTCTTTAAGGTTACAATCGATGTATAAAATTTAATGTACGTAAATCATTTGCTACCAATAAGCCACGTTGCAACACTAAAATTATTTATATTAGATAAGAATACTTGAAGCCGTACAACCGTGTGCAAATTATTTGTATTAGAGAGGAATACTTGATATAACTGAAAAAAGAAAACTAAAAACTACAAAAATATTGTAAATATAAATGTACAATGGTCTCTAGGCATAAAACAAACATCGATGGGTTGACATGCCATTACAACAAAAATTTATTGTATCGTGGAAAAAATGTGTATCCCTGGTTAATACTGTGTCCTAGGTATGACATTAAACTGCATCTAGTGGTGAGGTTACAATTCTGGAGCTCTTGGTAGTGTAAAGTATCACGACATTGCCATTACTCCCAGGTCCACTAAACCAGAGTGGTAATACCTGTTAAAGTCCATCCATGGGTTTAATAGTTCAAAAAGAGAGAGGGAGGGGAGAGGTATCCGTGCTGTTACAGTGACCCGATGATAATTTTCAGAAAATTAAAAGACACTGAAAGTGTTGAAAAAAAATTCTCCCCGTCAGTATAATTTTGATTGATTTTAACGGCATATCAACCCATCCAGGGTTATTTTATGCCAAGCGGTAATTTGTGAGGGATGGTTACATGTATTATGTCTTTTCAAGGATCATTCTTGATTTTGACTAAGTTGTTGCTAAATAGATTGGAAACCACTTTAAGTAATGAGTTTATAAGGTAAAGTTTAAGTTTGTTATAAGCGATAGTTTGGTAGAAAGTTTGTTTTTTTAACAATTCTTAAACATTTTTTCTATTTAACCCATAGATAGGACCCTAATCGATATAGATACTACCACACCGGGTCAGGGTAGACCGGGAAGCAATGGTGATGAAGGGAGGCTCTACATTCCTCAGAACTGGAACCTCACCATCTGATAGAGTAATGTCATTCCCAGGACATGAATACACACAGCCACCGCCTTCTAGCGCCTATATGATAAAAAGGGTTGGGTCTTGACATAAGGGCAGTAGGCTTGGGACAATCCTGTAGGTGCTAGGTCTCGACACGACCAGTCATTTGATCAAAGGAGTCTCTTCGACAGCCCGTCTAAGTGAGGTCATGGACTACTCAGCCACCAGGATTCCATCCTTAAGTATTACGGGTCGCCACCCACGGCCAACAGGTGTCCCCATTGGGGGCTGTGTATTCTAAATCCCCAACAGACAGAGCTGTTGTAATAAGTATAAAAAAGACAATGGTATGCTTTTTAAAAGCAGCCAGCAGTGTAAGAGTTTCTTTTTCTTTGACGATATCTGTGGAAAATTGCGAATACCTTGCCGCAACAAATTACGTTTATGTTAGTATATGAAGCAGGAAATTCCAGTGATGTCTAGCGATTACGACTAACAAAAGAAGTTAAAAGGAAACCTACATTTCAGCCGATAAATTAGGTATAAAACTGTGGGTAATCATGGTTGAGCTAGTTTGGAGCACATTAAAATAGATTGAACAGTTGTATCTTTAAGCATGTGCATAAGTTAAATAGAGATCCTACTATGCATCGTGATGTAGTAATAACATTTCCATCTACATGAAACACCGAGATAGCCTTACTGGTTGAGAAATTGGAGGTCTGTCTAGCATACATACATACATACATACATTCTGGGCTTCTTAACCCTCAAACAGCAGCACAACAATTCTTTGGGGTCAAAGAAACGTTAGTTCCATGTACTTCCATAACTATTCTTTTATGAAAATTAGAGTATTCCATCGTGGTGTAATGGTTAGCAGGCTAATATCGGCGATTTATATAACACTATATTTGCACCTGGTGCTAGAAAATGGGACTAAAATTGTACATGGCACGAACAGAGTTAAAACATTTTTAGCTATAACTCATTGATTTATTTGAGGGCCACCTAAAAGGCAAACTTTTGCTACTTTGGCTTTGGACACAACCCAATCACTCAGACCACCATTGTATTCACTCTAGACTTCCCTAACCATAGTCTAATACAAACTAGGGTTGAGTGCTAAAATATTTTAGCTGTAACTCTCTCATATATATATATATATATATATATATATATATATATATATATATATATATATCCTTTTAGATAGCAATGTCTCTGCATCTGTTTTACCTATCAGACTCTGTACACCTATGTTCATATCTTTTCATCCCTGCATTTATCAATTATGTTCACATCTCTATCTCTCTGTATTTATCTATCTATATCTATGTAACTGTCGCTCAAACCGCCTCGGTATTCACTCGAGATTTCCCGGATTTAATACAAACCACACAATTGTTACTTCTATTCGAAAGAGACAACATCTTTGCCTGTAATCGATTTTAGCCAAATGATTGTATCGTATAGAAAGCTTTGTCCTGACAGGGTCTCGAAGCCACCTCTCTGCATGTGCGCGCATTCACTATTACACCAATCTCTAATTAAATCTATCATAATTACTCCTACAAAACTGCGTCCATTTAACTAATTTTACTTATTCCCGAATAATTTCCTTACATTCTCAACGGAGAGACAATGGTGCCACCAATGATTAACTGTGTCCAGATATTCAGCTCAGATATTGTAATGGTCTGAAGCCATCGAATTTAACGCCGACAATCTCATCTGTTCGGAAATGGCCGACACAGATCATAAAAAGAAACCCCACCGATAGATACGCGGCTAAGATAATCTGTGTATACGGCAAAGAGACTCGCAAGAATTAAAGGGAAAATCCTATTTGACGTGTCTTTCGGAAAATCAAATACTGGCTCAGTGACAAAGAGTATATATCCGTGCGAATACACTTTAATAAATAGTATTCTACGTATACACTTGAAAATCATTCCTTAATTAAAAAAAACTATTTAAAGGCTGCATTCGGCGGCAATTAAGTTCTATTAAAATAGATGTACAAAGTGTTTTCAAAAAAAGTATCGAGTGTCTGAAGCTGTATTTACAAAGACAAAAATTAACATATTCTTAAAAAATAATCCCATCGGCATTCAATACTATTTGATCCATAGATGGAATCCTAAGAGGTACTACCGCGCCGGGTCAGAGTGGACCTGGGAGTAATTGTTACGGAGGCTTGAGCCAAAACTCACTACAGCTCCAGGACTGAAGTTTTCCCACTGGATCATTCAAGGACATACTTTGGGGAATCTTACCATAATACAGAAGATGTCAGAGTCTAAGCTTCCTAAGCTTCATCGACAGTCCATTTATCAAAATGACTTGTTTCGGCATTAAATGACCCGAAAAGGGTTGAGAATCCGTAAAGAAATAACAGGATGAACTGAGTAAAACTAAATGCCGCATATACCGACGCACGTACACTTATTACACAGGTTGTGTGGGGACGGGGTTCTGACCCATTTAAGAAATTAATTTGGAGCAAACAAGCTCTCCTCGGCACAATAACTGTTTCAGAGAACTGATCTACGTCCAGCTTACTTTCGATGAAATACAATGGAGGCTAGAATTTCTTTATTCTTAATAAATTCAACTATTTGTATTTAAAAAAGTGAGTGGAGATCATATATCCCATTTAGGCAGTTAAAGATGTTGGAATTTAGTAAAATGTCAACATTTATTAAAATGTCCTTGAAGATTTTCTATTGTTTAAATGCTATGAATTATTTACAGTAGTTTTTTTTTCTTTTAATGTTAAATTGAAACTTGCGTAATTCACCATTGAAAGTCAGAGTTAAAGAAAAAATACTTTACGGAAAATATTTACCATTAAGTAAAATAATCATTCAGTAGTTGCGACAGACGTACGCACAAATATAGAACTACACACATACACAACACTCCACTGCAAACACGGCTCCCGGACAGAGGACCAAAAGACATTTCATCGAACAGACATTTCAAAGGCGCAAGGTGTAATGGTCATAGCAAATAAACTCGTCGGTCAGAGATCAAATCCTAGACGAGGCCGTTTCCATTTCACATAGCACTAATACCCTTGAGAAAGGTATGCATCCAACTATTCTTCCTCTTGCTACGGGTAAATAGTTGAATAGACTTGGCTATTTAACCTTGGTCAAGTAACCAGTCTTGGTGAAGGAAAACTAAATTCAAACATGTTAAAAATCTAATTTAGTAACATCCGTGCGGGGTTGCTGGTAAATGTTTATTTTTATCAAAATTTTAAAATGTTAAATGGTTTTATATTTATTTTAGTAATTTCAATAATGTTTTGATTAATAAAAGTGAAATAAACTAAAAGAATGATCTTTGATAAAAAAAAAACAAAAAAAAAAAGCCGTTTGTAATTTTTTTTTAAAATCTACAAAAAAATTTAAGTAACTATATTTTAATAATGTGTCCTTTTGTAGCATATTATTTACCGGGTACTCATACTCAAAATTAAATTCACAAATTTGTATTTTTTTTCCCATTCAACCTGTAGTGTCGGCCATGACACGCACACTACACACCATATATATATATATATTTTTTTGGGGGGGGGGAGAACTAATTGCTTAATTGGAGTCGTACCTAATTTTGATAATTAATAATGAATTAGGCCTAATACCTATTAAATGTATGGCTAAACAAATCGAGAAAAATCAATCTCTGTATGTACATTTCGGCCTATTAGGCCTCATCAGCAGAGCTATAGATCGGAAGACCGCCCTGTGCGTGATTTGAAACTTATATATATATATAAAATGTGAGTGAAATTTTTTGGTTGTTATTAGAAGCATGAAAGAAATAAGTAAAATGAAAAACCGAGTTGGATATTATGTTCTAAGTTCCATTTATTTTCCAGATATTTCGAAGTACTACGTCTTTTCCAAAATATATACATCGTCCCATCATAGTCTAAAGATTCGTATGCTAGTCTCGCATATCCAAAAATACTGAAGAGCGAGTTTCAACCTCGCTGGATGTCTCGTTCACACACATACAAATACTGTATTATGTTTGCATATAAACAAAACTTACAATTTCCAGAGACTCATTTAGTATATCTGCGAAATTATTTTATCATTTCAAATTATAACACCTACAAAACAGTACATTTAGCTTTAAAATAAAAGGGATTTACGACAGTTTCAGATATAAAATAAGTGTATGCTGCCATGGCGTAGCAACCATGGAATTCCAGAGCGCCTCATCGCAGTGTAATCATTAGTAAGCTTTTACTGTATTCCTGCATCGAATGAAGTTAGAATTTTGGAGCTCTAGAGAGTGTGAAATACCCCTTCATCACCTTTACTGCCAGGTCTACTGACATGGAGTGGTAGTACCTGTTAGGGTCCCATCTATGGGTTAAATAGAAGAAAAATGCTATTTCTCCGAATCTTTTAGATAAAGCTTGATTTTAGTATTATTACGATTATTCGGGCTATTGTCCTCATCTTTATAGTTATCTGTACAACGTTTCGGTCAGTGTGCCCTCTGGCCCTTTTCAGGTATTTCTTGGACTCGGGAGCCTTCGAGTTCGAGAAGGCTTTCGAATCCGACAAGAAGTACCTGAAGAAAGCCGGAGTGCACATATACCGCAACGTTGTACAGATAA
Organism: Doryteuthis pealeii; assembly: GCA_023376005.1. Lineage (NCBI taxonomy): Eukaryota > Metazoa > Mollusca > Cephalopoda > Myopsida > Loliginidae > Doryteuthis > Doryteuthis pealeii. The sequence goes on along the minus strand of CM042137.1, from coordinate 116,542,221 downwards.
CAATAAAGATGAGGACAATAGTCCGGATAATTCTAATACTAGAAAAATGTTTAAAAATGTGTTTAAAATGATTTAGAAAAAAAATCTTGAATACCCATCAAGAATGAATAAAAAAAACGTCTTCGGCATAAAATAACCCAACAAGGATTGACATACATAAAATATAACGAACCAAGCTTTACCTTAAAATGTAATCTTCCGCCAGACCCACTCAAGCCAATATCTATTCATTGCACTCCGTATTATTGCTATTAATCTACAGATATAAAAAGCTATTTTAAGAGGAAGGAATTAATTTTAGTTCAAACCTTTAACGAGCCCCCCGCTTCTGGGAGGCAAAACGCGCCATTTACTTTTTCGGTAAACCACTTTTCGTTCGTACACTTTAATTTACTGTGTTTGTGTCGACTACCGCGAGAAGCGGCCATCGTTGACGTCGCCATTTTCCCCGACAACTCCAAGCCACTGGGCTCCACTGAACACAGCGGGTTTTTCTCAGAAAGACTGGCAGTCTAACACTTTTAGAAGTGACGCTTTCAACACAATAACAAACAGAAAATCATGATGCACAAAAGGCGACGCGACAGTTTCTGCCTTTCGCGCGTTGAGAACTCATCAATTGAGACCTCACTGTCTCGGTCACGATTTTTACTCTCTCGCTGCCATTGTGAGTGGGCGAATATTTCTTTAAAATCTGATAATGTTTCACAGCTTTCTTTTGTGCAATTCATGAAAGGCCACATTTGCATAAGCTTAAGTAATGATTCCGAGAATTGATTATTAGGAAGAGGCATAAGGGAAGAGACTTGATGGAGCAGCAGACATGCAGAAAAAATTCAACGGCTCTATTATATGTGGTATATACTTAAATTCATCTAGTTTCGTAATTTCGCGTTAGCGAAAGATTATCATCTTTACCTACATACATGTTTAATTTATGTGTTTAACGGCATCTCGCCGTGTATTGTTGTGGCTTAGACCAGCATCTACTTGGTTGTAGATGCAGCTACTTAGATTATCGCTTGTGGCTTGACACGAAATAAGAAATAGCCTAAATCAGTAGTTTCCAAAAGGAGAGTAGCGATTGTCTTCCCCTGCCGGGATGCACTTGTGTTCAAAAGGGTTGTCTTCCTTGCTACCAGGGCTTTGCCGCTGAGTTACACTACTGGCTGGGGATTTAATCTCAGCCCGGGAAGCCCTCCGTCTCTCCCTTGGACTAGCATCCAAAAAAGATTGATTAGACGCGTGGTGTCTGTCCATTAAGCGTGTGGGACAGGCCGTGCCCCCACCCAACAATCAGTAAGTGACTCATTCTTATGAACTCTATACTTTCAAAGGACTTTCGTCCTATTGTTTTGTATCTTGTCATGTATGTCAATTTCCACGTGCTCAGACAAACTCTGTATTGTTGTATTGTTGTTATATCGGTTTTATTGTTATTTAGGTTCTAGTTTAGTTCTTACGAGAACTGGATTGGAGACACATTTCTGACTTCGGAAGGTTAGACTGAGCCTTCTAAAGGAACCAGGATGGAAGTACCGGGCAGTGGAAATATCTAGGAACAGTTAATCAATCAAAAAGGGGCGGTGAGGGCAACAGGATGGGGCATTAGCAGTTAATGAATACCTTGCTTTTTACAAAATCTAAATGACAAAATATATGTGATAAATACTAAGGTAACACGTATGCAGTATGTGAAGAACATAAGAATTATAAACGAATGCATAGTTTTGTTACGTAGAAACAAATCAGTGTCAAAAGTCTAAACGTTTACTTGACGCCTGTACACAACGCGTACAGCGGTGCACCAGTCACCAATGCCGCCCAGCCAGGGTAGAGAGCAGAGTCAGCAGACAACTGTAAGAATCAAGACTAATCTTAGATTTGTAAGCACTGCACGTTAATTTCAATCTTGTACGGCATTCTATTTTCTGTTTAAAATTTACCTTGATTCTGCTTTCACTTTCGCTAAATTTTTTTTTTTTTTTTCCAGTTTTCAATTTTAAAGATTTCATTTTTTCCATTTTCATAGTATTTCATGGGAATTGCGATAATATGCTATTATTAAAACAGAGAAAACTGGTGAGAAGTTCTATATGGCGATACATTTAAATCTGTTTAGTAAATTTGGTTTTATTTGGAGAAACAACTGTGTTTAATCTTGTTTTCAATGAAAGCATACAAAAAATACTGTGTGTTTGCTTGTGTGTATGAGGGGGCGCTAGAAATTTTCTAGAAAGCCAAGGGAACGCTAGCCGGAAAGAGTTTGGAAACCACTGGCTTAAATCATCTAGAGAAAAAAAAAAACCTGAAAAAAAGTCTCGAACAACAAGTATCAAATATGGTTTATTCTCAACAAGTGTGATGCTCAGAGTTATCAGATTTGGAGTAGAGAGAAGGTGGAAAAATTCTCAACAGGGACTAGTCTGTACGCCTTAGCTGGTTGTATACGACTGTCTTCTGATAAAATTGCGTATTGATTTTATGTGGACTTAGTCACCGTCTTGTTAGATTCATCAAAGGTTCATTAGTGGGCCGGGTTAGCTCAGTCGGTAGAGCGTTCGGCTAGAAATCACAAGGTTCCTAGTTCGATACCGGTCCCCGCCAACTCAGCGTATGAGTAGCACAGGGATCTGTGCGGTAAAGTAAGGAGCTGATGGTAGGTGTGGTGCTCCACCTCAGATGCTAAAAACAATCTCCTTGTCTAGCACTATTGAAAAGGGGATAGACTCCCTCGCTGACTGGCTGATACCGACTTTAGGCCGCCCCGTCGACTTTACTATGATGTAGCAGTCCAACCCGTTTTAACCATTGCACCACGGTGATCCCCTCACAGAGAAATAAGTTGGATAAAACGGTTATTTTTAGAAAATGCCAAAAATTCGAAATATAGTTACAACTCAAAATCCAAAAAGAAAACTAATCTCTTAGATATAAAAAAAAAGTAAAATTGGCGGAGTGCCCTACTGTCGGTATCAGCCGGATAGCGAGGGTATCTCTTTCACTAGCGCTAGACCAGGGAGATTTTTTTTTTTAGTCTGAGGTGGAACACCACACCTATTGGATCCCCATTTGTTTCATTGATCCAACCTTTGTTACTCATGCGCTGGTTGGTGGGGCCCGATATTGTTACGATTTTTGTGACCATACTTAGGCTTCAAGTGAGAGCACTCCCCAGCGGAGTGCCCTTGTGTTAAGCAGAGCGCAATCCTTAGTGAAGAAAACTTTGAGGGGCACCAAGGAGCAATCAGTGTTCTTGGTGTTGGGTCAAATCCTTGCGTTCAGCAAATTCCCGATGTTACAGTTCGTCAATGTCGAATTACGTGCAAACAAACGGCAGTCCATATCGGAGATTAAATAGTTAACTAACCACGTATTCGAGCTGTTAATTGGCTGTGGTTTAATGTATGTCACCACGCCGAGTCTATAAGTTTAAGTGGTGGGTTCCAGCACGCCTTATATAACCAAAATATTCCAATAGATATCGAACCCGGAACCTTTTGGTTTTGGTTCCGAGGCGGTTATTCTACCGACTGAGCTAAACCAACCCCCAAAATAGATATAAAGTCGTCGAGTTGGCATAAAGTTGGTATCAGCCAATCAGCGTGGGAGTCTATCCCCTTTTCAATAGCGCTATACCAAAGAGATGGTTTTTACGCCTTAGGCAGAGAGCCACACCTACCATCAGCTCCTTACTTTACCGCACAGATCCTTGTGCTACTCATACGCTGAGTTGGCGAGGGTCGGTATCGAACTAGGAACCTTGTGGTTTCTAGCCGAACACTCTACCGACTGAGCTAACCCGGCCCATGAAATATCATTTGAAATTAGGAAGACTACCATCAACTCCTTATTGTTAGCGCACAGATTCTTGCGCTACTCATACGCTGGGCCGGTATCGAACTAGGAACCTCGTGCTTTCTAGCCGAACGCTCTACCGACTGAGCTAACCCGGCCCTATAAAATCTTATTATAATGGAGATTGTGTGTTTGTCTGAAGCCGAAACTAAATCACTACTCAAGTCACAATTCCCTTAGTTATTGACGTCACATTCATCATGAATTTATTTCTATTTAAACCTCAGTTATTGATAAAATTGTTATACCTTATTAATACTTTTGACTTTATCTACGTTCCAATAACATGCAATTGTATTTATATATGCAACAAAATAGCGGGTTACAGTGTGAACAGGAAAGCTAATTTGCATATTGATATTAAAAGTTTAATTTTATTAAAAAATGCGCTTGGTATTATTGATTTCTAATTGTTTGTTTTTTTCTTAATGAATATGAGCAAAAAACTCGGGGATAAATCTTAAAAGAAATCCTTTAATATAAAGAAATAACAGTAATTTTATTATTTACTTCCTAATTTAACTAAATAGTTAAATTAGGAAAATTCAGCAATAAAAAGAGGGAGTGATGAAAAATGATGGAAGACTTAGTTTCAAAGTTGTTCTATTCTTCGATTATACCCCCTCTGTTTCAAATCATTTTATTTGGATTTTTATTTAGTTTCAAAAGTATTTCAAATTTAACATATTTCATTACATTGAAATTCAAATACTTGCACCCGGAGGGTGCATATATTTGCTAGTAGATATAAACAGAAAAAAAAAAAAAAAAAAAAAAAATCACTGCTTGTTGTTCTGGTGTGGAAACAAGTCGTCACGACGGGCATTTTTCTTTTCCAGGTTGAAATCTAATTTGAAACAAGTTTTCTTTACAAATTGATAAAACCTGACACTGGCTACGATCGTTTCTCTAACCGATGTATCTCGTTGCCAAATTTGCACACGGTAACGCCGCTGCTCTGAGTGTCACGTGCTACTTTTGGAAGCTGACTGCCAAAAACAGTCCGTGGAATTAGCGTGTGATACGCTAAGCTAATGGGACACCATTTTTCACCACTGATTACAGTACATTTTCTACGGGGTTAGGAAGAAACAAAAACAACGATTACCACCAGTACCAACACACAAACTTATTTTCAAGCCCAGATTTACTTTAAATAACAAATTTTGTTCAATTCCAACACTTGAATTGTTCCCTCCCACTTTCTCTCTTTGACGCTACGCAATGATTTTATTCATTTATTTTTAAGTAAAAGCTTTCAATAAATCTAGTTACTTTTCCTGCTGATGTTATATACAAAGACGAAATTATATATATAGCTCAATTTCACAACACCTAAAATTACATTCATGCTCCCACTCTAATTACGGAAATATTCTAACGGAAAATACACATTCTGCACAAAGAAAAAAATAAACAAAAACTCCAAATACTAGAAGCTTTATACATAAAACAATACAAACCATCCAACAAAATTAATTTCCAATGCAGTACACACATTTTAAAATGCCTATAACACCTTACTCATCAATTCTTCTCCTTCCAGCCCTTTTTTAATTTAAAAAGATAACTGGAACACATCACCCCTGATGATGGCACTTAGAAGTGCCGAAAGTACTCGGTACCTGAACTTATCCACGAATTCCACCCAAACATTAAAAAGTTTGCCAGAAAACTCGAAAAGATCAAAAATAAAATTGTTAAACAGGAGATGTCTTTTGTTTAATTCTACATGTATAAATGAAAGAATGCTGCCCAAATACACACAGACACATTTGTGTGTGTGTGTACTGAGGTTTTTTGAAGCCTGAGAGAATGGTGCTACTAATAATTCTAATGAATTTATACTAAAGAAATAGTTAACTTACCGATTTCTTTAATATTAATCCGTTCGATTTATTCGTCGAACCATTCTCTTGCTTCAAAAACCCCAGTACATTTATTATTTTTAAAACTGACATCAAATACGTGAAGTGTACGCGAAACCCTTGTATGTGTGTGTGTAATAGGATAGCTTTTCTGGAGACAACTTTTGTCTATCTATTCTGTTTTCAATCTTTTCAAGTCACCGAATAATAGAGGATACAATATCCAGCCGGAATTGGCTGATAGATTTTCCATAACTAATAAAAACGCTACTGCATAACACCAGTATAAATAGAACATTTACAAAGTTGATCCCCCCGATGAATTGTCCGTGAGGGGAACAAATTAGTTATGGCAAATTTTAGACAACAGCAAACATTGACAAGAGACGTCTGGGAAACAATGAATTTTTTTCTATCATTATACACACTGTATTAACTTTAGAATAAAGATCACCAATATAGGAATACTAGCTGGGATACACAGTGTTGTTCGGGATAGGGAATAAATTCTAACAAAATAAGCAAATAGTATTGTAGCAAAACTCAGAAGCCTGCTGTTTTCCCCCTGGATAAAGGATATTAGCATCTAAAATTTAATGGGAGTTCTTATATTCGAGATCCTAAGCTTGACCAGTCCATTCGTTAGTAAAATTGATTTCTTTTTATTTGACCTAAAATAGCACTTGAACCCCAGGTGACCACTAGGCACCTATCAGGTCAATACGCTAGTCAAGTTCAGCTTATAGATCCAGGGTCGAGCCATTTCGCCGCCTAGAAGACGCTTACAACCAAGAAATCGCTGAATATTAAAATAATTTTGTACTAGCAGTCACGAACAAAGAGGGGGGGGGGCAATTGATTAAAATGATTTTTAGATCTCTTGAAATTAAATGTTTTCAGGAAATCACTGATTCAACAGATTTGTTATTTCGTTCTTTATTGCACGCGAAATTCAAAAGAAAATGCCCGGTTCTTCACGGGGTTTTTAAAGTCAGGAGATCAGACTATTTAAAAAATAAGTATAAATACAAATGAAAAAGTTAAGTTATGTGAATGAAAAATAGTATCTGAGAAATACGGGCAGAAGACAAATTTCTGTATTAAAGACTTCGTGCCAGGAACTCTTTAAAATATTTAAGGAAACACAAAGAGAGAGAAAAAAAAAAAGGATGGGAGGAAACACAAAGAGAGTGAAAAAAAAAAAAGGGTGGGAGGAAACACAAAGAGAGTGAAAAAAAGGGTGGGAGGAAACACAAAGAGAGAAAAAAAAGGGTGGGAGGAAACACAAGAGAGAGAAAAAGGGTGGGAGGAAACACAAAGAGAGAGAAAAAAAGGGTGGGAGGAAACACAAAGAGAGAGAAAAAAAGGGTGGGAGGAAACACAAGAGAGAGAAAAAAAAGGGTGGAGGAAACACAAAGAGAGAAAAAAAAGGGTGGAGGAAACACAAAGAGAGAGAAAAAGGGTGGGAGGAAACAAAGAGAGAGGAAAAAAAAGGGAGGAAACAAAGAGAGAAAAAAGGGTGGGAGAGGAAAAAGGTGGGAGGGAAAAAAGGGGTGGGAGGAAACACAAAGAGAAAAAAAAAAGGGTGGGAGAGAAAAAAGGGTGGAGAGAAAAAAGGTGGGAAAAAAAAAGGGGTGGGAGGAAACAAAGAGAGAAAAAGGGGGGAGAGAGAGGAAACAAAGAGGAAAAAAGGGGGGGGAGAGAGAGAAAACAAAGAGGAAACGGGGGGGGGAGAGAGAGGAAACAAAGACAAAAAGAGGGGGGAGAGAGGAAACAAAGACAAAAAGAGGGGGGAGAGGAAACAAAGACAAAAAGAGGGGGGGAGAGAGGAAACAAAGACAAAAGAGGGGGGAGAAACAAAGAGGGGGGAGAGAGAAACAAAGAAAAAGGGGGGGAGAGAGGAAACAAAGACAAAAAGAGGGGGGAGAGAGGAAACAAAGACAAAAGAGGGGGAGAGGAACAAGAGAGGGGGGAGGAGAACAAGAGACAAAAGGGGGGAGAGGAAACAAAGGAGGGGGAGAGGAAACAAAGACAAAAAGGGGGGAGAGAGGAAACAAAGACAAAAGGGGGGGAGAGAGGAAACAAAGACAAAAAGAGGGGAGAGAGAAACAAGACAAAAAGAGGGGGAGAGAGGAAACAAAGACAAAAAAGAGGGGGGGAGAGGAAACAAAGAGAGGGGGAACAAAGACAAAAAAGAGGGGGGAGAGAGAAACAAAGGACAAAAAGAGGGGGGGAGAGGAAACAAAGACAAAAAGAGGGGGGAGAGAGGAAACAAAGACAAAAGGGGGGGAGAGGGGACAAAGACAAAGACAAAAAGAGGGGGAGGGAAACAAAGACAAAAAAGAGGGGAGAGGAAACAAAGACAAAAAGAGGGGGAGGGAAACAAAGACAAAGGGGAATGAAAAAAGAAAAAGAGAAAGAAAAAAAGTAAAGAAAAACAAAAGGGAATGAAAAAAGAAAATTAAGAAAAAGATGAAAAATATATCACGAAAGCTTTTGATGGTGCAAGTCAATCACAGAACTATTTCGCCATTTTTAAGTAGCAGACAAATTCGGAACAACTTATCAGAAAAATGATAATTATGAAAAAAAAAATGAATAAATAAAAATTTACTTGACGGAGGTTATGATTTTGGCATTTTTTTTTTTTTCATTCTTTCGAAAAATTCTTGTTTACACTTCTTTACCCTAACACGCATTAAGACTAGGTCGATGATTGTCTTGGAAAAAAAGAAAAATGTTGGTGTCTTATTAAGAAATATTTTTTAAAAATTCCAATTAACGATTAGAAAACAGTTTTCTGACACGTCTGTTACATTCATCAACGTAGCAGAACCGACCAGAGTTGGGCATAGCGTGATCAAAGGACAACTCTCATTCAGAGACATGGAATGTGACTGAAAGTAATAACTCAATTATTTAAAATAAATAAAGAGTTAAACCAAAGTCGCCTTATGACAGATGACACGCAACATGGATGTTTATATTTAAAACAAATTTCTAAACTCAAAATCGGAATAACATATCACTCAATCAATAAGTCCGGGGCCTAATTAATAAAACAACTTTTAGGCAAAATTCGACTTTATTCAATAGTCTCGTTCTTGGGTGATACACTGATTCCAACGCTTCTCTACCAATTCGATGCCTTTTTTTGTAGAATGATTTGTCTTTGGCCTCAAAATACGCCTCAGTTTCCGATATCACTTCAAAGCCAAATCTTGCCCTGGAGCATTTTTTTGAGGTCTGCAAACAGCCAGTAGTCGCTTGGGGCCAGATATGGAGAATAGGGTGGGTGCGGAAGCAATTCGAAGTGCAATTCATTATCTCCAGGTTTTACTTTTTTTGTTTAGAACTATATATATATATATATATATATATAATATATAATATATATATATTATATATTATATTTATTTATTATTTATTTATTTTTAATTTCGAGGAGGTGTATAAAGGTATGAACTTCTAAGAATACATTTTTCTCCACGTACAAGATCCATTGAACTAATAAGACAACAGTGTCTATTGAGATCCTGCGGGTTTTTTTTTTTTTTTTTTTTTAATGAAATTTGTCTTTGATATTCGAAGCAAATATATATATAACATGGATGTTTATATTTAAACGAATTTCTAAACGCAGATATTTTTTTTTTTTAGAATTAGGAGATAACAGTCAAAATTATTGAGAGCTTCATCTAAAAAAAAAAAAAAAAAAAAAAAAAAAAAAAAAATTATATATATACCGTATTTGACGGCATATAGGACGCACTTTTTTCCAAAATGTTGGCTAAAAAAATTGCCCTGCGTCTTATACATCGTAGTTGAAGTTTGAGACCTCCCGTAGGTCTAGGCTAATCTTCTCTATGATGCTCACTAACCCAGCTTAAGCTCAGAAATTCCATGCATCCTTATTTTATTGCTGGTATTGTTATAATAAAACACAGTTAAACTGTTTTCAACAATATACCTTTAAATACACTAAAACTTTTTTTTCCTGAATCTGACCTACTGAAATGGGGATGCGTCGTATATGTCATCAAATACGGTAATCGGCTTTTATTTTTTTACGTTTTGGAAGGAGTATAAAGTTAATACATTTTTTAATCACAAGATCCGTTGAACTATCTGAATATCTATTGGGATCTTGTGTTGTTTTTAAATGAAATTTATTTTATTTTGATCTTAAATATTTTTCTAAAATTAATTTGGTTGTTATATAAGTGAGTGTGTGTATGAGTGAGTTTCTCATCTGCGTGATCTTCATACCAAGTGGTTCCTATAGTGCGGGACATGAAGAGAGGGGTCTAATTTATACTACATGTTTATTTAGGTGGCTATATCAATTTTGTCATTTGTTAATTTATAAGTGAAATATATATAATTTTGAATAAAAGGAAGTAGTATAATAAAATTTAAAAAAAAAAAAAAAAAAAAAAAAAAAAAAAAAAAAGGTTTAAATGAGTTAAATGATAGGTTTATTGGCCGACGCTGTAGTGTTTCGATCTATTAATTAGATCATCATCAAGGCTTTTGTTGGTATGTTTTTTGTTTTTTTTATTTGTCATATTTCAAACCTTTCAATTTTTTCAACGTTTCTTTTTTTTCCTCAGACTTCAAATTTTAACAGACCGATAAACAAGGACTATTACTCGCCTTTCTCCTTATTCTGAGATAAAAAATTTTTTTAGAACCTTCCACATACCAACAAAAGCCCTGAAGATGATCTAATTAATAGATCGAAACACTGCAGCGTCGGCCAATAAACTCACCATTTAACTCATTTAAACCAGTGTTTTTTTTTTTTTTTAATTTTATTATACTACATATAATTTTATAAAGCCTGTTCTGTTTTCAACAATTCTAATATACCAAAATTGCAAATAATTTGACGCACACGGGTAAAATATCTGCCAAAACTGTTCCTATTTGTAAAACGTGACAGATCGAATAAGTACAAGGGGGGTCATCAAGCGTCGTTATAGAATTTATTCTACGTTTCCTTCAAATTACGTGTTAACCTGCCTCTCGTAATACGAAGTGGAGATTTGGGGTTGAGAAATTGGCTGACACCATTAAGCAAATATATCCAGGGTGAATGATACAGAGATTTTTTTTTCATAATAGAATTTACGTTGCTTTCACATTTCCCAATATCGAAGCTTGGAATGGCACTTGAAATAAAAATCGTTGATAGGAGCACAAGTAACTTATAATCAAGTTATTTGCAGATAGACTTTGTTTATATAAAGAGGAGAGGGAAAAAAAAAAAAAGAAATATTGACTTGTTCGCGTCCCAGCTACGCAAAGCTAACAGCGTTACGACTTTCGTAAATACACCCACTTCCGCTGACATGTTGTAGAAAAGGGTTTAAAGTGTGTGTGTGAGTGGGGGGGGGTGACAGATGAGGAGTAACGAATGAGTGACCGTGATTTACTGACAGATTTTTTGTTTGGTTTGTTTTACGGCATATCAACCTCGGTGGGTCATTTAATGCCGACAAAGTTTTGAAATAAATTCATTCTTAATGGATACTCAATTTTTATTATAAACTCATATTTTTCTATTCAACCCATAGATGGGACCCCAACAGGTATTACCACTCCGGGCCAGAGTGGACCAGGAGCAATGGTGATGGTGTTGAATATACACGGACTGTATTCCCTACAGAAGGGTTAGAAACCCCCACAATAAAGTGGGGTCCCTGGGTATGAATAAGCTGCGTCTGATAATGAAGCTCCATTTCTTGAGATCTAGAGGATGTGTGGAGTACCCCATAATTGTTATTCCCCCCAGGTCCACTGAGTGGTAGTACCTGCTAGGGTCCCGTCTATTGATAAAAATCTGTTTAATATCATGTGTATTTGATAAGACCGTTTGTAGAAAGAAGCCCAGCCTTTTCACCGTTTTGAGAGCGACGTGTAGATGTTTACCTTGATACATTTGAGGGCCATATGTAGTTCTTAAATCGCAATTAAAATAAAGTATAAAACAAGGCGAAAATGTGCAAGTCGACTAATCTGCCGTAACCGGTGAGACGGTTAAACAATTACACAAAAATGTAAATATGAAGTACAATAAACGTGCTTCCCAAAGCCAGAGGCATAAAATAACTCTAGATGGGCTGATGTGCCATTAAAATCAATCATTCTTTATGACAAAAAGTCAGAAACAAAAGTCAATTTATTTTCCTTCCCAAGAAGTTCACTGTGACTTGATATTAAGCTGCTTACAATTTCTGTCTACCTGAATGTTGATATAAAAATAATTATCTAAGGCTTTAAAGAATGATCGATAAATACAGCAATTACACGCTTACGTCATTTCGGCGTACATCAAATTCGCCTTTACGCCACTTTTAAAGATTAAATCACCCAGTCCGACCTAATATTTACCATAGCTTCAGAGGGAATAATTGGTTACATACCTTTCCCAAAAGATATTAGCGCTATGTGAAATGTTAACCTCGTCTAGTATTTAAACTCTGGCTGCCGAATATATTTCCTGTGACGATAGGTATTACATCACCTCTCTTTCGTCCACAGAGTTTTGAGTAATATATATATATATATATATATATATATATATATATATATATATATATGTATATGTGTGTGTGTGTGTGTAAGGCTCTCCTATAAAAGGAATGGAGTACTCTATGGCAGCCTTTACATTATACACAGATGTGTGAATTTATCAGTTAAAATCCCCCTTCCAGTGGTCCTGCAGCCTAACTGATAATAAATAGATCAGGTTTCCATCCGGGCTGGAGGTAGCTTGCAAATGTCTAGCCACGCTGAAGAGACGGGATACGTCGAGGCACGGTGTCAGTGGATGACTAATATATATATATATATATATATATATATATATATACACACACACACCAACCCCTCTGCCAGAGAAGGGTGCGACACAATGTCAATTTCTTAAGCGGAGTTTAATAGGTTTGAATTCAGAGTTTTCCTTTTCCTAGGCTGGTTACATAGCCATGGTTAAAGATCCCAGTCTGTCCTGCTATTTACCTATAGCTGAAGGGAGAATTTGATTCATACCGTTTCCAAGGATATTAGTGCCATGTGAAATGCAAAAGCTTCGTCCCGGAATTGAACTCGGGTCGACGAGTCCATTTCCTACGATTCTAACCATTAGACTACGCGTCTCCATTTTTATTTTGAGTTTTGAGTGTAAGACTAAACAAAACAGTGCAATGTACTTTCACGCTTTAGAAATCAAAACCGCAAGAATTAATTTATAAAGTCAAATCAGACAGTCGAGTTTCGTCGGCCTTAGAAAAAACAAATAAGATCTTTTTCATTAAATGAATAGATTCTACATTTTTACGACAGTGTTGAGATTGGTTATATAGAAAGAAAAAAAAAAGGGAGAAAGGCTGAATCGATCGGTGTGAAAGCGTTCTGCTCAACTGAACGTGAATGTGTGTGTTAATACTGTCAAAGTGAAACAAGGGAAGCTGAAACTACACTTTATTTTTATTTTATTTATCTGTTTATTTTTGTCAACTAGAAGACCAGAAATTCCGTGTTCAGCAGACCCTACTTGGCATAAATAACGCTTAAAACCGATCGCTAAAATAAGCTACAAGTGAAAGTACCCAAAGAAATCAGTTCAAAATATTCCCAACTCTGAACTTTGGTCAATCGGTTAATCGATTGGAAACTTGTTCAAGGGTTTCGGGTGGATGGATAATGGATTATTTATCCTTGCCATTTTAATATGTCATACATTCTTAGATGAAGCATTTATTGACCGAGTGACCGATATTTGTACCGCTACTTAAAAGTACATATACCCAAGCGGGAAATCCCAATTTCTACATCGCTATCACCCAGTAAATGTATTTACTCACTTCCCATCATGTCACTTGAACACAAGGAACGATTAACGCGGGGTGCCACCCATGGACCAAAGCTCATGCGTGCTCAGTGCTTTAAAAATGGCTTGTACCCCTTCGGCATTCCTCTTCCACACTATATACAGGGCGTTCGAGAGAACTTTTACAGTTTAATAAGGAAAAAGAAAAAGTGCTTGGTAACTACAAAAGTTAATGGATTGTAAAGAAATTCTACAAGCACGGAAATTACACTAATGTCAACAAGTTTCACTCAAAAATCGATCACAGTCTCATTCCTGCTTCGAAACCTGGAGCAAGCTGACGTTACAGTTTCCCTGGGAACGGTCTCAAAAACTACCTTAATTCTGTCAATTAACTGGGCTTTTGTAGTACTGGCGCGGTGATTAGTGTCTTTCTCAACAGCGCCACATACATAATAATCCATAGGCTTAAGATCTGGGGAGTTCGGAGGCCAAACATTGGGACTGGTGTAGTCGTAAAAATTCGCCGACAACCATTTTTTACTTTTCCCACAGGTGTGGCGGAGGGGGGGGGGTTCGAATCCTGCTGGATGAATGGAACGTTATATTTTTTCAGAATACAAGGCGTATCAAAATGTACAAAAAAGCTCGATACTTTTTTGACACCTTGTATATTTCCCAGGCCTCCGAAGGACCAGGATGTGACACAAGGACAATTTTTAAGCGGCGTTTAACAAATTTGAATTCAGAGTTTTTCTTTTCCTAGACCAGTTGCCTAACCAAGGTCAAAGAGCCCAGTCTGCCCTACTATTACTAATAGCTGGAGGAGGGAGTAACTGGATGCATACCTTTCCCAAAGTATTAGCACTATGTGAAATGCAAATAGCCTCGTCTATTCAGAATCTGTCCGAACCTAATTGTTTTATTAGCTTTCATAAGATATATTTAATGCTAAAATTAAATAGCCGAGTTTTGGTTGAAAATTCCGTATAGCTAAACATTGAGAGATTTGGAAAGCAGTTTAGTAAAGATACATTCTACGTATAAATATTCATGTGAAGCTGTATTCCCCCCACCCCACGGATTCTTAGAATGCTGATTACCGTCTGTCGCTAGGAAATGTCAAGGTTATATACGATGCAAACTTTTGTTGTTGTAATTTTGGCAAATATGTCTTTTTTACTATTTTAAAAACTAGATATTAAAAAAAAAAAAAAAAAAGAAAAAAAAAAAAGAAAAATATTTATATATAGAGAGAAGCGCGTGGTCTAAGGATTATCGTCCTAGGAAATGGACACGGCGAGACGAGTTCATATTCTGGTTGTTCCATTGTATTTTTTTAAAGATATTTATCAACACCTCCGTACAAACAGAGTGTGACACAAGGTCAATTTCTTAAGCGGAATTTAACAGGTTAGAATTCAGAGTTTTATTTCTCCTAGACTGGTTGCCCAGCCATGGTTAAAGAGCCCAGTCTGACCTAGTATTTACTCATTGTTGGAGGTAGAGTAGTTGGATGCATATCTTACCATATGATATTAGAGCTATGTGATATGCAAACACTCATCTAGGATTTGAACTCGTCTCGCCATGTCCATTTCGTACGACGGTAACCATTACATCACACGCCTTTTATAGTTTATAGAAGCGCATGGTGTGATGGTTATCGTCGTAGGAAATGGACACGTCGAGCTGAGTTCAAATCCTGGTTCGATTGTATTTTTTTTAAATCCAAAGTTACGTATTTGTTTGCAGGGATTAATTTTGATTTAAGTATTCCTATCGAATAAGAATAATTTTCAAAAGTAAAATTGATATTTGACCCAATGATGGAACCCTAGTAATTACTACCAATCCGGTAGAGAGTGGATCTGGGAATAATGGCAACGATGGGATATTTTAAACTCCTGGCTCTAAAACTGGTGCTTCACCACCGTATATCGGTAAGTGCCATATCAAAGACACACGAGGCTGAGGTGTTAATGCGTTGGTTTGGTTTGGTTTAGTTTGTTTTACGGCATATCAACCTCATTGTGTCATTTAATGCCGATAATGTTATTCCCAGGACATGACCATCAGCTACCACCTTCTAGCACCCATATAAAAAGTGTTTGGGATTGCATTAAGGGCTATAGGGTTGGGACAATCATATAGGTACTAGGACTTGACATGCCGATTGATCCGAGGGGTTCTCCGGGTGCCCTTAGTAAGAGTCTAAGTGGAGTGTTGCATGTCATGGACTGCTCAGCCACCTGGGTTCCATCATTAGGTATCACAGGTCGCCACCCACGGTCAACTGGTGGCGCCATTGGGGGAGTCTTACCCCTCTGCAGAGGTGCAGTCGGTGATTCAAAAGCCTCAACTAACAGGGCTACCAACCCAGTAGAGTGTGGATTTGGGAACAATGGTAACGATGGGATATCTAGAATACACTCCCCTTGTACTAAAAACTGGTGCTTCACCACCGTATACCGTTAAGTGTAATATCCAAGACACACGAGGCTGAGGGTTTAAAGCGTTGGTATTTGCCAAGAGAAGAAATACTTTTTACTATAATTTTCCTAGCCAATATTTGCATAAAACATAAAAAAACGATACTAAATTAACGTCCCTTGTGGAGGAGTGTCAAGCATTTGTATTCTTAAAAAAAATAAAATAAATAAATAAATAAAATAAAATAAAATAGAAAAATGAAAAAAAAAAAATAGAAAAAAATGAAACAAGTTATTGGCAAATTAGTTTTCTATATATTTTCTTAGCGAATATTGGCGGCTATCACGTTCTTAATCGGATCAACTGCTGTTTGGCAAATAGAAAACAATAAGAGAAAAAAAATCGATCTATTATTTCAAAATTCGCTAAGATCGTTTTTAAGGTGAGGTTCGTCAATATTTAAGTTAATTTCATATTGAACGTTCTCCTTTATTTCTTCAACATGGCAGCCTATCAAGATTTGTTGCGTATCATTCACTTGGTATCACAGATTAAGCTGTTCATAAAAAATGTGCGTGGCGTGTTGGAAAAGTTAAGAGACTGAAGCTATATTTACCAAAGCAAATATAGAAATTGTTGATAGAAGAAATATTAATTAAATTAGCACGACCAGAAAATTCGGCAAACACATTAGGTCGAAACAGTTGTCCGATATTCCGCATGTTGCACACGGTGTTTGCCGAATTTTCTGGTCGTGCTAATTTAATTTAATTAACAAAGCAAATACATTATTTACTTTCAAATGATCCTGTTACATAATCTATGCGGTTGCATAAGATTATTGTCAATCCCATGTAATTCTGAGGGGATGACCCCCTTCATATCATGGCCGGGTTCTTCCATGGAAAATTACAGAAGCCCGCCAAAATACGTGAATTCACGTGGGACCTGTTCGGTCGCCAGTTTGCAGTTGGACGTCAGGCAGAGCGGTCGGCCATTTTATGCTCTGTCTAAACTGGAACTCACGCGCGTTATGTTAGAGGATTATGTATAGTTAAGGAAATAAAAGTTTGGATAATTAATATGTTCTTGTGGTTAATGAATGTCTTGGTAACAAGACTAAGAAATGACGACCAGCCAGCAAGAACATAGCAATGGAAGACCAGACCCGAAGTCAACTCCAGACCTTAGAAGATTCCAGACCAAGACAAGATGTTATAAGATTCCAAAGACGGCCAGAAGAATAGAGTAAGAAAGAAGTAAGTAAAGAAGTAATGAAGAGGGTATGCAACAATCCTCTTGTCATTCGAAATTTGATCCAGGAGTTTCCAGTTGGTCGAAACACCTGAAGATCATTTTGATGACAAAGAAAGCGCCCATCATTTCTTTCCCTGTTTACTCGTTTTCAAATCTTAACTTTGAAATAAATCATTAATTTTACCGGCATGTCAACCTGTGTAGGGTTATTTCATACCTAGGAGCTAGAGAATTTTGTTCATTGTAGAATTATATAGTTAAGAAAATTTGCACACGGTTATAATACCGCGTATTCACATCTAAATACAAACAACTTGCAATAGAGTTGTATAGTTTCAAGTATTCCCATCTAATACTCTATGGTTTTCAATAATTATTTATATTTAATAATAATTATTTGTTAGCATACAGTTGTATGATTTCTAGTAATAGTAATCCTTTGTAAACAGTTATAGCATCAAATATCCATTCTTAGTACACGATTTACAGTTATAGGCCATCGAGTATTCATATTGAATAATAACTGTTAAACAGATTTATATGACCCATATATGATACCCTAACAGGTACTACCATCCAGGAATTAGGATGAAACTGGGAGTAATGGCAATGAAGGAGTAGAACTCCAGAATTATAGCCTCACCGCCAGGTGCAGTTTAGTGTCATACCAAGGACACCTATTTTCAGGGATGGTCTTACAACTGTGACTACCTGACTCCTTATTTAAGCCAATATCAAAGAATGTCAGTTTTCCTTCCAACCTTGTCCATATCACCTCGTCATTGTCCCTTCGATAAATCGGCTGGTCATGTTAAGCCCTAGCACCTATATGATTGCCCTAACCTTATTGCCCTCATGGCAAACCACAACCCTTTTTATCATAAGAGTGCTTGAAGGCGGTGGCTGAGGGTCTTCGTGTCCTGGGAATGACGTTGAACTATCAGGTGGTGAGGTTCCAGTTTAGGGGGTTTGTGGAGTGTGGAGCACCCCTTTCATCCCCACTGTTTTCATTCTGACCCGGAGTGGTAGTACTTGGTAGGGTACTTTAAATAGAAAAATGTGTTTATAAAAAGAAAATTCATTCTTAATGGATATTCAATTTATTTCGAAACTTTGTCGGTATTAAATGACCCACTGAGGTTGATATGCCATAAAACAAAAGCCAAACCAAACCTTTGACAAAGCAAGTGCTGTTATCTGAATTTTCTTTTTTGGGGTGGGTGGGGAAGCCTTCCATATCCATTGATTGTTGATTTGAATCAGGGTTTCTAAAAGGGGTCTAATTGAATCTTGTGGTGAATAAATTTTGGCAAGGCGGGTAAAAGCATATGGTCCACATTGTTGGAATATACAGGTTGCGTTTATAAATTCCTTTATTACAGAACAAAAAAAAAAACAAAAAAAAAAAAAAAAAATCTATTTATAAAAATGACTATCCATTAAGAATGCATTTATTTCAAAACTTTGTCAGCATTAAATAACCCGCTGAGATTGATATGCCGTAAAACAAAAACCAAACCAAAACATATCGTTGTAGTATTGACGTCACGGCAGCAATATTGTTGACAATGCTTAATCTAAAAATAGAGACGATCCCTCAAGATTGTAGAAGCAAATTATTAATTCACAACATTAAGACAAACAATTAGTTATTAAGATTCATTGCACGGGTCAATAAAACAAATCTAGCGATTGCTTTGTTTGTGAATATTATTCCAATGGATTCACAGAGTAAACGAGTTCTGGCAAAATACTAATGGCTTATGTCTTCTGGCGATCTTAGACGTCTGTCTGGATTCAGAAGAGTATATTCGTATGATATCTTTACTGGTAGGCGTTTTACACGATAGGTAGAGGAGAAAGCGCTGAATAAGCCGCTATTTTCGGAATTGTTTAGATGAGGCTTGATAATTAGTATTATTCAGACTATTGTCCTCATCTTTCTTGTTAATGTTACAACGTTTCGTCTGATGTGCCCTCCTGCCTTCTTTATCGTAATCAAGAACCTTATTGTACTAATCAGGAGCCATCACAGAACTTTGAACCCAAACCTTAATTCAATCCGCGGGGGTATTCCGTTCTCATTCCGCTAATCATAGCTGGACACAGGTGTTAATCTGTGTCAATTATTATTCTATGTTACAGTCATCCTTGACCAGGATTGAACCTGCAGCCTAGAGAAAACGGTCGCTTAGAATTGTCTTAACCCAACACCTTTAGCCACTATTCTATGTGCCCAATTGGACAATAAATATGAGGACAATAGTCCTAACAAATCAAATAATACTAAACCGCTATTTGTAGTGCTAGTACGAGAATCCAATAAGAAGAGCTGACCAAGGAGAAAAGCAAACCATCCATTATACTTAGGGATTGGAAAAGAGAAACGCAACATCCTGTTGTTACCGAGGGTTGGAGAAAGTAGACAACCTATTGTTGTCAAGGTGGTGGTGGTGGTGGAAAAGCATACGACCTGCAATTTCCAAGGGATGTACAAGACAACGACCTATACGGTTTGGTTTGATTCCTTTATTTTTAATGGCATATCAACCTGCGTGGCTTATTTAATCCAAAGCTATCCTTGTAGAAGAACAATGTGGTACTATTTAACCCATAGCGGGGCAAATTATTCGGAGGGAAGGGAAACAGATGACACTTTCTTTCGGGGAGAAACAAACGACACTTTCTTCTGGGGTGGGGGAAACAAACGACACTTTCTTCTGGGGGGGGGGGGGTTGGAAACAAACGACACTTTATTCCGGAGGGTTGGTCAGGGGGAAATAAACGACACTTTCTTCCTGTGGCCGAGGGGGGGGGGCAAAAATACTTTCTTCCATGGGTTCGGGGGGGGGGTAACAAGACATTTTCTTCCAGGGTGTGGTGGAAACCAAGCGAGCTGTTTGCAACCTCCAGGGGACGCCCATGTTAAAGACTGCATTCACGTGGAAAGTCAGCCCGTGCTTTCTTCGAGTATCATCGCTTCAGATTTACTACAAAGAAAGTTTTCTCGGAACTCCGAAGATGATTTTGCCCAGACAGAAATTTGAACTCAATTTTGCTGCAATTTCTCCATTTTAATACAGAGGAAAATTACTTTTTTGAAAACTCACCGCGACTGAAAGGTATCAAGTCACCTGCGAGACAATTTTAAGACAGTCGATCCTATTAAGTGTCGACATCATCATCTTCATGTCGCACCGGTAGCACGGATATCCATGACAATCTCTCTACAGCGTTCTCCATCATTCATTGTTCCTGTAAGGTCCTCTGCGCTGCATCCAGTATCCGCACAGAGCTGGTCAATGTATTCTTTGCCGGTCGGCTGACGCTGGCGTGCCCATGTGATGGCTTCCACAGAAGAACGTCACGGTTTGTCCTTGCTTTCTCCAGCAGTGTCCGGCGTGTCTCGTTCGCCTTACACGGATGGTTTGTTTGATATGGGGCAGGTGGTCGCACAGCCGTTTTCTCATTGGGTGCTGTTTCCACGTCTTATTTAAAACTGCTCGCAGCATTACAGTAGTAGCTGCACAAGTGTCGACATAACTAGAGGTTATTGGACATTTTTCGAAAATGTAAGTAGCTTCAAAAGTGGATTTAAAAACAAAATAATACCTACCTCTAAGTAAGCTGAACATAGATAAAAAATTATATTTGATGACACTAGAATTTATTTATCGAAGTATTTATCAATACTGGACGAACCAACCAGAAACGTATCTTTTTTTTTTTTTTTTTTTAGATTGATTAATTATACGAGCGATAAAAATTAATTGCATCTGATTATACACGAGAAAAGTATACTTATATTATTTCAACATGGTACTTGAGTCGATATTACGCATAGATTTTTTTAGAAGACATCCATATCTTGCGTGGGATACTAAACTTTTGAGAGTGGAGCTAAGTTTTAGGTTACCCCCCCTTCCCCGCAGAAAAGGTGCATATCGCATAAGTGCGTCCTGGCTTCCTGCCCTAAAAACGCTAAGAGGTGCCTGCTGAAAACCAACCTGCGCTACAATTGAACTCCTAGGTGTTTGAAGGACATTTGTTTTGAATTAAAATAAAAAAGAATATCTAAATATTTTGATTGTTTATTTGTACTTTATTGTATTCATTGTTTTTAATTTTCGAAATTCGATCGTATTTATTTAAAAATACATGTTTTTTTTTTAAATTAAGATAAAATGAAAATACGGAAAAGACATTTTACTTGTTGAGAAAAGACTTTCATATCACATTAACATTTTGGGGAAAACGCTTTCAAACAGCTTGGGAGTTCAATAGTAGCGCGGGTTGGATTTTCAGCAGGCACCGCTTAGCGTTTTTTTTTAAGGACAAAAGGCCATGACGCATTTATGCGATAATACAAAAAAAAACTTCAAAATTTGTCTGATTTGATCGTCTGTGTGTGTAATTGAAAGAGGTGCGATTTTATCGTCGTGGGACTGTGACCTGAGGTCAAATCCTGAACAAGGCTATTTATATTTAACATAGAACAAATAACCTTGGTTGGTTAGTGAGATTTTACGGCATATCAACATTTGGGTTATCTTATGCCCTAGATATTTTGTTTTGTTCATTCTTGTCGGGGATTCATTTTTTTTTCAAACTTTTAAAAACATTCTTAGTACTCATGTTTTAAAAAAAATCTATATAACCCATAGATGGAACACTAACAGGTACTACCACTACGGGTCGAGGTGAATCAGGGAGTAATGACAATGAAGGGGTACTCCACAACGTACCCAGAGTCCCAGAATTGCAACTTCTCCATTAGATGCAGTTTAACGTCATACCCAGGATACTAAGACCCTCAGCCATCGCTTTCTTGCACATGATAAAAAGGGGCAATACGGTTGGGACAATCATATAGGTGCTAGGGCTTCACGTGACGAGCCTATTGGTCGAAAAGACACCCTCGGATAACCTCTTAACGCAAAGTAAGGACAAAAGTGGGTGTTGCATGTTTTGGGGTGCTCAGCTACAAGGATATTACCCCTCTATCGAGGTGCAGTCGGTCTCACCCTATAGGGTGGGTTAATAACCATAGTAAAGGTATGCATAACTTCTCCTTACATGTATATAGGTAAATAATAGGCAGGGCTGTTTTACTTTGGTTACAACTAGTCTAGAAGGAAAACTGAATTCAAACCTGTTAAACCCTGCTTAAAAAATTGGTCGTGTATCTTCATTTTATTGCTTACAATACTTAAAATAGTCCTAAGATATCCACGGATACAGAGCTGGTCTTAGAAATTGTTGTGACAGAGTTATCAAATAACATTGAAATCCGGAAGAAATGTTAATATAGGTTTATTACTCTTTGGTACAAAAGATAAGATGGAGCCCAACGCGATGCTCTTAAACAACAGTAATTAAAGTCTCTGTAACAAAATTAACTACTACTCGCCTAAACCCCTCGTGTTGTCCGTATTATTTACGTGAATCGTTAGAGGAATATTCCTCTATAACAAATTTCGACCCATACGTTATTTATTCATTGGCTTGTTTTCTTAATCTTTTGTTTGATACATCTGGGACGCAATATAAAGGGGTTACATAAAATTGTACACACTAATATATATATATATTATATACACACACACACACATATATACAGGGAACATAACCCTAGATAGGAAAAAACAAACACCTCATACCTTTAATGAAGTTTGGAGATTTTATATATATATATATATATATATATATATATATATATATCGTGCAGTTAGACGCACATTAATATACAAATGTTACAGTTAATCTTATTTCCGGAGACTACCCATTCTTACGTTCTTCTTTCGAGTAAAGATAATCAAGTTTGTTACGCAAAATCAGATCTATTGTTTACAAAAGGCGAACGAGAAAGCCAGGCGCTGGGAGGAAGCGAACGGTTTGAGAGAGGAAAAGAAAGGGAAAAGAAAGGAAAAGAAAATTAGCCGTACAGGCTTAATTTGAACAATTTCCTCTTTTCCGAAGTTGCCAATAAAAGAAGACAAAAAAATATTACTTATAAATAATTGATTTGCATGTATTTATGCGTTTTTGTACAGGTATGAAGAAGAAAGACTAAGCGGTGTGTGTGTGTGGTGGGGGGGGGTGACAGGAAAAGAAAAGAAAGAAAAAAAACAAACAAAAAACAAACAAACAAAAAAAGACCAATCCTATATAGACTGGCAATAGAGTTCAGACACTGAGTAAGCCGTTTCATCAGTGCCGAAATAGGGTCAGCTTTTGTCGACAAACAATGAATGCAGCCCGAAGATTAGAGTTAATGTACAGCCTTGTGAGAAGTTACCGAATTTCTCTTGTACAATTAGATTACCGTTTGAATACAGTTGGAATTTGGAACGATGTTTTTTTGTATGGAGGGGAGTTGCTTAGCGAGGACGTAACTGCTAGACAAGCATAGAAAGAAAAAAAAAAAAAAAAAAAAAATCACGAATATCGTGGAGATATTTAAAAGATCTTATATTCAAGCTGAGTAAATCAATAATTATTTCCTAAAGGATAATTGGTCGTAATTTGCAATTAAGTCAAAAACCGGCCCATCTCTAACTTCGCATTTTGCCTGTCACTCTCTATATCCTGATTAACTACTCCTTATATATGTTAGTTTCTATGTGCGTGTAAAGAGATTGGAGGATGTGAGCAGCCTGAAGCTAAGGGTTGGCTTATATATAACATACAAATAAAGTGGGAAGTTCAATCTCTCTCCAATCTCTTTAACCTCACAGAGAAACTAACATGTAAATGAGTAAATCTCTCTCAAATAGATAGAGATAGAGATAGAGATAGAGAGATGTAGATATAGAGATAGATATAGAGATAGAGATAGATGTAGAGATAGAGATAGAGATAGATGTAGAGATAGATGTAGAGATAGATGTAGAGATAGAGATAGAGATAGATGTAGAGATAGAGATAGAGATAGATGTAGAGATAGATGTAGAGATAGATAGAGATAGATGTAGAGATAGATGTAGAGATTAGAGATAGAGATAGATGTAGAGATAGATGTAGAGATAGAGAGTAGAGATTAGAGAGTAGAGATAGAGATAGATGTAGAGATAGATGTAGATGTAGAGATAGAGATAGATGTAGAGATAGAGAGATAGAGATAGATGTAGAGATAGAGATATGTAGAGATAGATGTAGAGATAGAGATAGAGATAGAGATAGATAGAGATAGAGATAGATGTAGAATAGAGATAGATGTAGAGAGATAGAGATAGAGATAGAGATAGAGATAGATGTAGAGATAGAGATAGATGTAGAGATAGATGTAGAGATATAGAGATAGAGATAGAGATAGAGGTAGATGTAGAGATAGAGAGATGTAGAGATAGATGTAGAGATAGAGATAGAATAGAGATAGAGATAGATAGAGATAGAGATAGATGTAGAGATAGAGATAGATGTAGAGATAGAGATAGAGATAGAGATAGATAGAGATAGAGATAGACGTAGAGATAGAGATAGAGTAGAGATAGAGATAGACGTAGATAGAGATAGACGTATAGAATAGACGTAGAGATAGAGATTAGAGATAGAGATAGAGATAGAGAGATAGAGATAGACATAGATGTAGACATAGACATAGATGTAGACATAGACATAGATGTAGACATAGACATAGACATAGATGTAGACATAGACATAGACATAGATGTAGACATAGACATAGATGTAGATAGGGAGGGGCAAGTGACCGAAATAAGAGACAGCAAATTTTAGCAAAATGATTTTAATGTTTCTTTTTTAATTCTCAACCCGTATTTATTTAAAAAAAAATGTATTCGCTTTGCAAACTAACTTTTTTCATGATCACAATTATCTACCCAGAGCTTAATGGGTGACCCAATGAGTCATATTTTTTCTTGTATTTATATATATGCAGGCACGCGATACTAGTCACATTTGAGAGTCTGGGTTACTAAACTGAACACCGAGGAGTGTTGTTACATGTTCGTAGACAATCAACGAAAGAATAAAACTAGACTGAGTATGATAATGAAGCTTCAGTTCTGAGAGACCTGGGGGTGTGCAGTTTAACCCTTTATTCCCATTACTATCATGTCCATTGACCAGAGTGGTAGCACTTGTTAGGGTCTCACCTATCGGGGCCAAATGGACGTTTTAAAATTAGAGAGGAATATATGAAACCATATAACATAATTAAGCAATATCAAGGTTTTGGTTTGTTTTGTTTTACGGCATATCAACCTCAGTGGGTCATTTAATGCCGATAAAGTTTTGAAATAAATCAATTCTTAATGGATAATACAATTTTTTTTTATAAATACATTTTTCTATTTAACCCATAGATGGGACCCTAACAGGTACTAACACTCCGGGTCAGAGTGGACCAGGGAGCAATGGTGATGAATGGGGTGCTCCACATTCCCCAAACCTCCAAAACTAGAACCTCACCATCAGATAGAGTTTAACGTCATTCCCAGGACATGTAGACCCGCAGCCACCGCCTTCTAGCACCCATATGATAAAAAGAGGTTGGGGTTTGCCATAAAGGCAATAGGGTAGGAAAAATCATAGGTGCTAGGGCTTGACGTGACTAGCCGATTGATCGGAGGGGGCCTCTGTCTAGCCCAAGATAGGGCCAAAGTGGAGTATTGCATGTCATGAACTGCTCATCCACCTGGGCTCTATCCTTAAGCATCACGGGTCGCCACCCACGGCCAACAGGTAACCCCATTGGGGGGAGTCTTACCCCTCTGCAGAGGTGCAGTCGGTACATGCTAACGCCCCAGCCGACAGGGCGGGCAATATTAAGGAGCTCAAGAGGCCGGTTTAGCTCAATCGGTAGAGCATTAGCCAAAGAAAAGCAAGGTGCCGGGTTCAATAACGGAACCCACCAAGTCTGATATGGGCGATAAAGTATCTGGAAGCAGACAGTAGGTGTCGCGCTCAACCTCAACAAAAAATCTCACTGTTTAAAGCTAGAAAAAAAGGGTACAGTCCTTTGGTGATCGGCTGTTACCGACATTAGTCAACTCCAGACTTTACTACTATAATTATTTACAAATAATTATTGCTGAAAAAATTAATCTCAACGGTTAGTCTTCGGTTACTTTATGCCTGTAGTGAATGAATAGTGTTCATTATACATTTGGCATCTGTCCAGTTGCCATATATATATATATATATATTATATATATATATATATATATATATATATATATATATATATATGTGTGTGTGTGTGTGGTGTGTTAAATAGTAGGGCAGACTGGGCTCCTCAGCCTGGGGTAGGTAACCAGTCTAGGAGAGGGATAACTGAATTCAAAATTCCTGAGGTCGGTCGTTGATTGGGTTTGTGGCAACCCTTGATGCACCAATTCTTTCCCATCGACTGTGCCAAAAAGTGTGGATGGTCCAACACAAGCCTTCACCACGATAAACACATCACTGTGTGGATGTTCATTGTATGAACACTCATACGATGATCGACGGCAGAGTCCATTATATATATATGCTTAATTGTTTCAATATACCTACATCATATGTAATTACAAAGAATAGTATTTAAAAAAAAATTCTTTTAAGTATTATATATAAAATTTTGACTAAGTTATTAATCAAATTTAAATTTGTAGAGGAATGGATGAGTTAAAAGTTCTTATACAATTTGCAGATGAATATCAGTGGAAGACATGTTTCCTATGAAAAAAAAAAAAATTTAAAAAATAGGACAATTACCCACAATTAGCATTTTATTGCCCGAGCCAACCTAATAGAAATACCAAATAAAATGAGTTACAAGAACAGCGAATAAAGGGGTGTGTCTTATGTCTGTTCTAAAAGATAGTAAAATATTGATTTTAACGGCATGTCAACCCACCCAGAGTTATAAAAAGTGCATTTATTGTACGTTCATTTTTACATTTTTGTATTGTCGTATAGAGATATTTGCACACAGTAATATATTAAATATTCCTATCTGTAAAAGGATTTACACACGGTTGTATGGTTTCATGTATTCCCATCTATTACTAATCATATGAATTCAAGTACCGTATTTGACGGCATATACGACACTTTTTGCCATAATGTTGGCTCAAAGAATTGCCCTGTGTCTTATACATCGTAGGTGAAGTTTGAGACCTCCCGTAGGCTATATTATTATTATTCACTCCTTTTGAGTTTTCACACCAGTGTTAGCTGATGGTATTTCACTGGAGTCTGAGTGACAGCAAGTCTCCTCAGGTCTCCAGGACTCTTCTGAGTATTCTGGCAGATGGCAGCAGTGCAGTGTTCTGAATGGTTTCAATCCTTCCTTTGATATCCAAACTTTCTAACCCCTTTTCTAATCCTTTTGGGACCGTTCCAAGTGCACCAACTACAATTGGTATCACTGACTTTCATGTTCCATAACTTTTTCAGTTCTCTGGCAAGGTCCAGATATTTGTCCATTTTTTCATTTAGCTTCACCTTGTGATCTGCTGGCACTGCAAAATCCACCAGTTGACAAGTTCTTTCTTTTTTGTTTATCAACACTAGGTCTGGTCTTCTTGCTGGGATAAGGTGATCCGTTTTTATTTCAAAGTCCCAGAGAATTTTATGCGTTTCGTTCTCAAGAACAGATTCTGGTTTATGCATATACCATTTTGTTGTGTGGTCAAAATTACATTTTTGCATAATTCCCAGTGGATCACCTTCCCAACCCAGTCGTGTCTAGTTTTGTATTCTCGTTGTGCTAGTTTGCTACATTCGCAGAGTATATGGTTTACAGTCTCATCTATTTCCCGCAAAGTCTACATTTACTATTTTGTTGGTTCTTAAAAAAAAAAAAAAAATATCAATTTTCGCTTTTATATAGTTTGTCCTTATGGCATTATTTTGTGCAGTAATTATTAATTTATTAATTATTATTATTATTATTATTATTTCCTGCTATTGATATGTCTTGTGTATGCTTATTGCTTCCCTGTACTGCCAAATTGCTTTTATACAGCTATGTTCCTGCTTGTGTAATGCACAGCTAGACTGTTTTCAACAATATGCTTAAATACACTAAAAACGTTTTTTCCTGGATTCGACCTGCTGAAATGGAGGTGCATCTTACATGCCGTCAAATACGGTAATTATTTCTATTTGACAATCCTCATTTGTTGGCACAATTATAAAGTTCCGAGTAAGTAATAATAATCCTTAGTAAACAATCCAAACTTGAAGTAACTATTCTTAATACAAACAATTAGCACATGGTTATATGGTAGCAAGTATTACTATCTAATACAAATAATTTGCAAAGCGATCTATATGACCTTTACATGGGACCCTAACAAGTATGACCACTCTGGGACAGAGTGGGCCTGCGTGAATATTAGTATTCGATATGAATACTCAAAACCCTACAACTGTACAAAATATTTGTATTAGATAGGTATACTTGATATAACTAAAAAAAAAAAAAAAAAAAAAAAAAAGAAACTACACATAATATAAGTATACAATTAACGTGATTCTTTACCTCTTGGCATAAAAATAGCCCCAGACGGTTTGTCATGCCGTTGGAATTTATTTTTTTTGCAAGCAATTATTTGTAAATAAGCTTAAAGTTATAGATTTTATGGTTTCAATTATGCCTATCTAATAATTTCACATCTTTAACCTATATATGAGAATAAGCACAACCACTCCATAACAGAGTGGACCTGAGAGTAATGTCAAAGATTTCAAACTCACCAGATCTCTGGCTGGTTGGTTAGATTTTAAGACATGTCAACCCCAATGGGGCTATTTTATGCCGAAGAAGTTTTTATTCATTCTTGATGGGTGCTCGAAAAAAAAAAACTCACTGTCTTCTATTTAACCCAATGATGATACCCTAAAAGGTACCGCCACTCCGGGTCAGAGTGGACCTGAGTGTACTGATGATGAAGCGGTACTCAACATTACCCACAACTCCAGAACTGAAACTTCAGATTGTTCATAGTCATACACGGGACACCATTAGATGCAGTTTAGTGTCATACTCATGGCATCTACTTTTTGTGGGGGTACCCATATGCAGTCAGCGTATTCTAAACACTACAAACAAAGATTCAAATTTTGTTCAAAACTTGTCACGTGTAAAAATAGCCGCTGGGGTATTTAAATCTGTGTCGGGAATTGAATAACGCTTTATTTTTGTTTTTAAAGGAAAAAAAAACAAAAAAAACAAAACAAAAAAACAAACTCATTCATCCCATAAAATGGGATATTAACTTCGTATGTTTTCTGTTCCTTATCCACATTTTATACTATTCACTAACGGACAGGGTGAATAGGTACATTCAGAGTCAAGTTTGAGAACTATCCCCCGATTGTTACGGGTTAATAAAGACTATCTACCGAATAGAGGGTAAATTCTCGAATTTCACCCTAGGAAAGATAAATATACAATTTCTTTCGGTTCGAAACCCTTTCATAAAATTCTAATATTTGGGGGAAATTATATTGAATGAATTGGCTTCTGTATCCAACAATCACAGACTGTACAGTAAAATATACACGTGAAACCAGTATTGGGTTCGTTGATTCTAAGGAGGATGTTCTCTACAGTACCCACCTCACCACTCGGGTTCACTATTAGCATAGTTAATGATATACTGAAGAAATGGAAGAAAAGACTAAAAAGCTAATTTACAGAAATGTAGAAAAATTTAATATGTATAAATTTTTTCTTCAAATGAACAAAGATCAAACCCTTCCGTACATTCTGAATTGATTAAAAAAAACTTTCAATTTTTTAGAATAAAATAAGCTATTCATTTTAAATCATTAGATAATTAACGAATAATTTGGAGAAAATTTAATTAAAATCGGACAATTCCCTGATTTTTTGGTAGAATTTAAACATTTTTTTTAAATTAAAAAAAAAATGTATTACTTGCCTGCGCATACCTATGTATTACAAATACAAAATTTGCATAGTAATCTATTCTGCTCCGTAGAGGGGACCGTAAGTAAAAAGTAAAGTCGTCGGGGCGGCCTAAAGTCGGTATCAGCCAGTCAGCGAGGGAGTCTATCCCCTTTTCAATAGCGGTGGACCAAGGAGATTGTTTTGGCGTCTGAGGTGGAGCGCCACACCTAACATCAGCTCCTTTATCGCACAGATCCTTGTGCTACTCATACGCTGAGTTGGCGAGGACCGGTATCGAACTAGGAACCTTGTGGTTTCTAGCCGAACGCTCTACCGACTGAGCTAACCCGGCCCATAGGGGACCGTAACAGGCACTAAATATTACATTTGTAACAGATTTATCAATGAATAGAATTAAAATTATTTACGAAAACTTTCGCTCAACTTTCTATATCTTTATCCACATTCTATTCTATATTATTTATAATGGGCTGGATGAATAGGTAAATTTAAAGTCAAGTTTGGAAACTTGCCCTATCATCACAGGTCAAGCAAGACTATCTGCTTAACAGAAAGGAAAAAAGCTATCAAATTTCATAGAAGGGCAGATTTGACCAGCCAGCTAGTCACACATTGGGGCCTGGAAAGCGAGCACTCCCTAATTTGGTGCCTGAAGACAGGGGAAGAGGGAACGTATTAAACTATATACGACTGACCGTATTAGTATAAAAAAAAGCATCTTATTACTATAGTGGGCTTAGCCGAGACACGGACGTAGGAGCTTAGCAGATATGGTGCTATATCAGCGCCTTCTAAGATATCTTAGAGGGCCTTGGCTATATTCACTTCTGTTTATTTAAAAGCCTAACCAACTCACTGGAACGTTTCTCATATCTACTCCAATTTTTTTTCTTAATCTCCGAAAATACTGAGTGTTTGTGATTTAGAAGTCTGTCTGAAATTTCCAAATATACTCTAGGGCAGTTGTTCCCAACTTGTGGCGTACGATCCCCGGGGAGGAGCAATTTGATTTTTAAGGGAAGGGGAGAGGTAATTGAGACTAATGAGTTCTGGGTCTAAATATAGAAATTCCCTATTAATTTCTGTCTTGTTTATTTCATTTTTACTTTTCATAGATGGCTTGTTCTTTTGAAGCTTGTTTAAACGAAGGCATTGGCGTTTTTAACTTCTTCAGTTCAGTTCACTTTTTAAGTTATAAGAATTATATATGGGAGACATCATTTTAGGTGATTATGTGGAGCATTGCAAAAAAAGGTTGGGAACCCCTGATTTAGTGTATTTAAGCTAAATGAGCAGAACATATGGAATTAATTCAGACAGACGAAAAAAAAATGCTTATTTCAATCGTAAACCTCGTCAAAAATTTGGCAAGTTTTCCTTACACAAAACAGGTAAAACTTGTTTTTGTATTAGAACTTATAACTCCTTTAATATCTAGAACCCGGAGCCTTCCACGATCGTATCCTTCTTGCCCTGGGCTCCTGGCTTGATTAAAATGTAAAGTTATTTAACTGCTTTATTCGATATTTTCACATGGATCATGCACCGAGTTGGCAAGGGCCGGTAATGAACCCAGAACCTTGTGGTTCCTAGGAGGAGTCTACCGGTTGAACTAAAGCAGTCCTTAAAGTAAATTCTGTCGAATGGCCTATTGTCGGTATCATCCAGACAGTGAGGGAGTATATCTCCTTTTCACTAGTGCTAGACCAAGGAGAATCTTTTTGGGTCTGAGGTGAAGCCACACATACCACCAGCTTCCCACTTTACCGCACATATCCAAGCTGTGTTACTCATACACTGAGTTGACCTCTTCGCCGATTACTTAAAACACAAGGTTGGTTGGTTGGTTGGTTAGATTTTACGGCATCTCAACCCGTGATTGGTTATTTTATATCGAAGACATTGATTTATTAATTCTTGAATTTTTAAAACTCGTTTTTTTTTCTATTTAACACATAGTTGGGATCCTAACAGGTACTAACTCTCCAGATCAGGGTTAATCTAGAAGTAATGACCACAAACGGGTACTCCACTCCCCAGAGCTCCAGAACTAGAACCTCACCACTAGATACAGTTTAACCTCTTACAACATTTGTACAAGCCAGTGTACGCTGAACAGCAAA
Source organism: Doryteuthis pealeii (assembly GCA_023376005.1). Classification (NCBI taxonomy): domain Eukaryota; kingdom Metazoa; phylum Mollusca; class Cephalopoda; order Myopsida; family Loliginidae; genus Doryteuthis; species Doryteuthis pealeii. The sequence continues at coordinate 116,509,956 of CM042137.1, read as the reverse complement.
AATCTACATTAACCAGCTCTGTATGCCAGGGGCGTTGACCGACAGGGATATGTGGTAAAAGATCAGGGAATCCGTGTTGTCAGCACGACCTAATGACTTTTAAACGGATTACAACATTTTACTGGTAAGTTTTGGGAGTTTTGTTTTGTTTTACGGCATATCAATAGCGGTGGGCTATTTAATGCCGATAAAGTTTTGAAACAAATTCATTCTTAATGGATACCCATTTTTTTTATACAATCATTTTTCTATTTTACCCATAGATGGGACCCTAACAGGTATTACTACTCCCGGTCAGAATGGACCAGAGAGCAATGGTGATAAAAGGGTGATTCACATTCCTCAAATATCCAGAACTGTAACCTCACAATTAGATAGAGTTTAACCTATTTGTAATAGCGATATTGAAGTAAGGAGAAATCCCCGGCCGGAATTCCGGATAACCGGATTTATGTACTTCTTGTTAGCGACACAAATACCAACCACTCGACTTTAAAGGGTTAAGGAAACATTTCATACTCTTAAATTTTAACTTGTATTCGAATTGATAAATATGCAAGTTTTACAGAAAGCAAGTGGTTCTTATGCTGTTGCTCTGTGAGATAGGTATTAACCCAACCCGTTCTCCGTGGATAAGATGTGACAAGGTAGCAATTATGGGGAATCCAGTGAGGGTTGAACTCACTTTTTATTAGTAATGAATCTGCAAAACTTACGATGTGAAGAAATATATATAAGATCAACAAAAGATAAGATTAAATTTAAGCACATAACAGGGGAAAAAAACAACATTTCGGTTTATTTTCCATCGTTAAACTCAGGGTGGTTTTGGTTTGGTTTGTTTTACGGCATATCAACCTCTGTGGGTTATTTAATGCCGACACAGTTGTGATATAAATTAATTCTTAATGCATAATACAATTTTGTTTATAAACTCATGTTTTTCTATTCAACCCATAGATGGGACCCTAACAGGTACAACCACTCCGGGTCAGAGTGGACCAGGGAGCAATGGTGATGTAGAGGCGCTTCACATTCCCCAAACCTCCAAAACTGGAACCTCACCATCAGATAGAGTTTAACGTCATTCCCAGGACATGTAGACCCTCAGTTACCGCCTTCGAGCACCCATATGATAAAAAGGGGTTGGGGCTTGCCATAAGGTCAGTAGGGTTGGGAAAATCATATAGGTGTTAGGGCTTGACGTAACCAGCCGATGGATCGGAGGGAGCCTCTCTGACTGCCCGTCTAGCCCAAGAAAGGGTCAAAGTGGAGAATTGCAGGTCATGAACTGCTCATCCACCTGGGTTCTATCCTTAAGCATCACAGCCGCGGCCCACAGGTGGCCCCATTGGGGGAGTCTTACCCCTCTGCAGAGGTGTAGTCGGTGCATTCTAACGCCCCAGCCGACAGGGCGGGATTGTGGATTTGAAAACAGGAATAGTTACCAATTGATATAATTTTGGATTTCTATTTATGTCCCCCCCTCCACTCTTAGTACTCCCCTACTTTTGTTCCCCTTCGCTCAGTTGTCCTTTCCTCTCATTACTACTTCCCCTCCCTATCTTCCTCCCTCCTTTTTTATCCTTCCAATCTTTTCTTACTTCATCCAGTTTTTCCTTCCGACGTCCCCCATCTTCCTTTAGTCCCTACCTTCCTTTCTCCTCACCTTTTCCTCCCATCTTCATCCAGTCCATCTTCCGTTCGCATCTTCCTTCCACTTCTGTAGACTCCTAGTAAAGCCACAGTAATTAAAATCGCTGATAAAAGTTTTTGTGCTCCAATTTATTATATATAGGTTTTTAAAAACCTGTTTAAAAACGCCTAGAAGAGCGATTTCAAATTCATAGTATATATGAAATCTGAAAATATCACCGAAATCTCTTAATAACATGCTGATAAGTGCTGAGATTATAGATTCACTACATTCGACCATCGTTAACATCAGTAATGATAATATAATGGAACTTTTATCAGTTATTTTCTAGTTAAATGTAGCTAAGCTATATGTATGCGTGTGTTTACTCAAAGCTCCCGCCACGAGCAGAATGTGACACAAGGTCAATTTTTAAGCGGAGTATAACTGATTTGAATTCAGTTTTTTTCGTCTCCTAGAATGGTTCCCTTTTACCAAGGCTACGGAACTCAGTTTGGTTTACTATTTACCCATAGTCGTGGAGAGAATAGATAGAGGAATGTCTTTGTCGGGATTAAAATAAAATTAAACCAAATAAAACAAAAGTTAAATTAAATATAAAAAGATAATACACAAAAAGTAATTATCTCCCAGAAGGCCTTAGACCTGAAGGCCCTCTGGGTATGCGCAGAAAAAAACCCGAATCTTTGGCACCAAAACAAGACTCAGCCCTTTTTAACCCAAGACGTTGAAGTAGAAACACCTATTGACTTGCTCAGGAAAATATCTCCTCTCTAGGAAATAGGGTAAGACTTTTATTCATCGATTCACACTAAGTTATCCTTACCTTTGTTTCTTTCGCTTCTTTTTCTAAATTCCATTTCAGCTTACCAATCCACAAGAAGGAAGAACCAACTATATTGGGGTTTAGACACCACTAAGAGCGAGCTTAAAGCCGATAGAACTGACAACCAAAAACTCCCCATAATATTAGCGCATGGGGAAACGCAAACAGCATTGTCCCGGATTTGAACTTTTGTCACAGATTCCTTTTTCCACGATACTAAGCGCGCCTCCGTAAAAATAAGTTTTGTGTTTTTTTAAATTTTTTAAAAGTTATCAATTGTTAGTTGCAATTCCAGTGCTACTGTAGAGTTCCGCTGGAAGCGAATGAGTAATGGAGAACGGTTGGGTGGGGCAGATGCTGTGGCCAAATCAATTTAAGCAAAATCTATAATTGAAAACTGTCAGATTTTGTGACATCCGATATTTGATTTGCAATTCAAACTGAATGTAAACTTGTTACAAACCGTGGGGCCATTTTAGGGCCGGAGGGGAAAACAGTTTTACAGTGGAGACCCCGTGTGGCATAAAGTTTGATCCTTTCTTGAAGTAGAAAGTTGTATCAGTTTTAATCCTTGACAGCTGATCCGTGTTAAAGAATTGTATAATCCTCATCAGTTGGCCCAGAGTGTTGTATAATCCTTGTCTGTTCATCTGTACATCCAGCGATCAATTGTGCGGCAATTTACCAACGCCTTTAAATTGTAAATCAAATACATGTTTCAGCCAATGCTGTTTTGAAACAGTAAATACAAGTACGCTTTATACCCAACAATAATCCAACTAAACTAAATGCTCATTTTATTTTCATTAGAGCATCCGCCTCGGAATACCTAGGTTACGGGTTCAGTACCGGCCATCGCCAACTCGTGGCATGAGTAGCACGGCTTGGGTCTGTGTGATAAAGTGGGGAGCTGTTGGTTGGAGTAGCGCTCCAGCTCAGACACAAAAACAATTTTCCTGGTCTAGCGCTTGTGAAAAGGGGATAGACTCTCGCTGTTTAGCTGATACCGACAATAGGCTACACTGCTTATTATAGCCACTTCACTGTTCAACTTATAAAAAGAATAAAGAAAATAAAAAATAAAGAAAAATCCTTTTTTTTCCCTTAACATAACAGGCCTAAGTACACGCGGGGGGAAAATTCCCATGTAATTACATTCTGTCCATTATGTAAATTTATATTTTTCGCTGACAGATGAAAATGTTCCAAGAAAGCCATTTAGAAAATGTATAGGATTTTTTTTATGTTTATAATGATATACACGCGAAGCCGTAGGAATTTAGAGAAAAAAATCTTTCAATTTTCAGCAATTCAAGTCAACGTTCTTACACTGTTATTTTAACTTGATTGCACACGTTGTCAGCAACTGGATATGGTACTGACACTTGTACAGCAGCAAAAGTTTACCTGAAAATTGTCCCGAAGTGGCCTTGAAATTCCAGAAGATGACTGGGTAAATTGCATTAGAGTAATTATTCGTAGGCAGAAAATTTCGAGATCACACTTTCATTTTCTCAAGTAAACAACTTATGTCTATTCAAAAATAAGAATTTTTAAAAACTTGTAGCCTGCAATTATCACAAAATGAGTACAATTTTGGTGCTTATATTAGAACACAAAACGAAAGGTTTTGCACAATTTCAGACACACATCTGATTATAATGGAGATTGTGTGTCTGTAACCCAAAACTATCAGTGCCAAAGTCACAATTCTCTTAGTTATTTACGTTACATTGTCCATGATTTTATGTAATATTTAAACGCCAATTATTAATAAAATTGTTTCCCATTATTAATACAATTGGCCTTAACATACTAATTACATACAATTGTATTTATATATACAACAAAATAGCGGTTTACCGTAGAAATGGGAAGAATAATTTGCATATAAATTTTAAAAATTTTCGTTTTAATAAATATATGCTTGATATTATTTTAATGAATATGAGCAAACATCTCGGGAATAAATATTAAAAGAAATCTATTAAGAAATAACTGCCATTTTATCTTTACTTCCTATTTTAACTAAATAGTTAAATTAGGTAAATTTAGCAATGAAAAACGGGAGTAATGGAGGAATAAGTTTCAGTTCTATTTTTCGATTATACCTTACCTCTGTTTCAAATCTTTTTATCTGCTTTCTTATTTAGTTTCATTAGCCTTTTTAATTTAGCATAATATTTTATTACGTTAAAACTTAAATACTTGCACCAGAAGTATGCACATATTTGCTAGTTATTATAATGGCAATTGGGTGTCTAGCCGAAATAATGTCACTGCTTACGTCACAATATCCTCAGATATTGCGTAAATTTTATCAATGACTAATGTATAGTTAAAATACTTAATACGTAAAATAATTCTTAACGATGTCTATGAAAACTAGAGTTAGATTTACCTAAAAAAAAAATAAATAAATAAAAGCCTTTGTTATTAGAGCGTTTAAATGTGTCTCAGGCATCACTAAGAAATAATGGTTTACATAATGTATGGTGTGGTTTATTTGCATATTGGTTTTGATAAAACTGGTTTAATAAATGGTTAATTGGAATTATTGATCTAATACTATTGTTTTATTCTCCGAATTATTAAAATCAATCCTATGAAAGATCTTATACAGAGATCAATTAAAATATGATTAAAATAAATAATATTTTTATATGCGTCCTTGTATAATTTCCTTAGTCTTTCTAATCTTTTATTACATTAATTATTCTTACTAGTTTCTACTAAAAATAATTTTCACGTCTTCTGGTGAGCTGTAATTAACATGTCCAAAGATCGGCTACAAAACTCCTGAGTTTTTATCCCGACTTTTTTATAGTTGAAATATCACGATATTGCTCTGCATTTTTGTACATGGAGCACTGTACTTTACTGATTAAAAGTTGTTTTTTTTTCGTTTTTTTTTTTGTAGGTGTGACTCGACCAGAAAGTGTTTGTAAAACACGCAATGCCCGAGCTATATCTTTTGTTTTTAATCAAATACCGATTTCATGAAGTAAGCGGTCACCTATTTTGAAGACGAGGCAGGATTCTTATTTCCATTTTGCGACTATCATCACCTTTGGCTTCGTGCCGAATTAAGTTATCTTTAGTAACTATGTACATAAATATCAATTTAGACGCACACTGAAACCTTTTTTGTTCCTTTGGGTCTCATCACAAAAAATTGCAATCATTTCTACATACTAAATCTTATAGACCCATCAAGAATCAAGACAAAGTTAATTTACAACCTTCAATTTACTTTGATTTTTCAAGTTTATGGCGTAATAGTTACGCAACCAAGTTAAGCTGGTGAAAGTGATGCTTTTATCGATATCAAAACTCGAATTTAATGTTATGATTTAGAACTAAAATGTTATTTTTCAAGTCACTTTCTCTCATACACAGGGCGTTACAAAAAGTCTACATTTTTATGGGAGTTCCTTTATGATATTACAAGAAGCGGCTACCCAGCATCAGCTAGGTATAGGGGAAACCCTGGTGTATTGATTTGTTTACTTTTGATATTTACAAATGCTGGACATTCTTAAGTAGAATTTCAATGCTTTTTCTATGCATATTTTAATTTTAGATATCTTTGAAAATAAATCAAATCTTCAAAATTTTGGTACAGAATCAAGAAGCGGTGAGATTATATATATATGAAAAATAGATGGAAATTAATCCGACAATATGAAATTTAACATTAGAAAAAACATATGATGTTTGTTATGTGATTGCTGACAGGCCTGTTTCGACCAAATCGATAAGTTGGTCTTCATCAAAGAGCGACATAGACGAGAAGAATGATATCCGTTAAAAGACTGTTTACAAAACGAACGCTGAAATCCACCGCTGAAATTTTTGAAAAATGCATGTTCTGTTTTAAAAATAAAATAAATTTTATTTTTAATTTTAAAAAATCAGAAGCATTATAGTTCATACATTTTTTTAAATATATTTTTACAATTTTTACAATAAACTCTTTTGAGTTTTACTATGAACTATAATGCTTCTGATTTTAAAAAATTAAAAATAAAATTTATTTTAGTTTTAAAACAGAACATGCATTTTTCAAAAATTTCAGCGGTTGATTTCAGCGTTCGTTTTGTAAACAGTCTTTTAACGGATATCATTCTTCTCGTCTATGTCGCTCTTTGATGAAGACCAACTTATCGATTTGGTCGAAACAGGCCTGTCAGCAATCACATAAACATCATGTTTTTTCTAATATTAAATTTTATATATATTATATATATATATATATATATATATATATATATATATATATATATGTGTGTGTGTCGTTAATTGTTTTATTTTCCTCGTTTCATCCGGACATACATGCCCATCAACTGTGCTTTATATATGTATAGATGATTTGAATATATCTACCTATTCACCATCCACATTGGAATCATCAAGTTGTTTCCGTAATGAACTTAATTTATGTTCCAAAGTTATATGCCCTACATTAATGGGAATATTTTCTTTTATATTGGTTTTGTATATACTTATTCACAGAGCAACAGTATAGGAACCATTTGCTTATTGTAAAACTTGCACATTCAGAAATCCTAATACAGGTTAAAAGGGTATAAATGTATGTATAGTATGTCAGATGAACGTTTTTAAACAGAGTTCTAATCTTTGCTTAATAGTATTTTCGAAAACATGAATAGAGGTCAAAACTACAATGCAAAGTAGCCAATTAAAATAGTTTTGCTCTCAAAATTGGCATTTATTCTGTAACCTTGAAAATTCAATATCATTTCAAAAGTTTAGTATTTGACAAGTCTCAGAAGTTTTTAGATCCTTATTTGTGGAATGGCTGTAATATATATATATATATATATATATAACACATACATACATACATACATACAAGGTGTGTCAAAAAGTATCGAGATTTCTTGTACTTTTTGACACCTTGTATTCTGAAAAAAAAAAAAAAAAAAAAAAAAAAAACACTCCATTAATTTTTCAGAATATAAGGTGTGTCAGAAAAAAGTACAACGTTTAAAGCTTATTTACCATGATAGAAATGAAGAATGAATCGAAGGTTTTTTTTTCCAGAATACAAGGTGTGTTAAAAAGTACAAAAATCTCGATACTTTTTTACACCTTTGTGTGTGTGTGTGTGTGTGTGTGTGTGTGTGTGTGTGTGTGTGTTATATACAAACTACGTAGTGATCTAAACACAGGTGCAATGTATTGGATTATAATAACACATTAGATTAGGTGTTTTAAACAACCTTATTCCAACAAATCTTAAGCTACTCTTACATTTGACGATACTGGATTCAGACAATTTATTCCTTTCTCGTCTTTTAATCCATGGTGTCTCTAAGAAACACATAATTTTGTTAGAATTATTTGCTACTAAACTTCAGCTGATCCACTCCTCGACTTTTCCGAGATTGTACAGCTCAGCCCGTTTAGAAATAGGATTTGTTATCCAGTGAAGTCTGATATATTATTTTTCAGGTCTTGATATAGAAGGGGTCACGCTATATCATATTGGATAAAATCCAAGTCAGACTTTGGCAGCATCGTTGGGGGGTGATAACATTCAGAGAAGCGCTGTGTCTATAATCCTAGCGGAAAGTCGGATAATTCTGGTTTGAGATTAATGGCAATAAAGGGGTGCCCCACACTTTCCAAAGCTCTAAAATTGGAACATCACTAAATATATTTTAACGCCATAACACAGGACACTAGGACCCTCAGCCACTGCTTTTTAGCACATGATAAAAACGGTTGAGGGTTTGCGATAAAGGTTGTGGCAATTATATAGGTGCTCGGGCTTGACGTGACCAGCCAATTTATTAGAGAGAGGGTCTCTCCAACCACCGGTCTAGCCTAAGTAAGGGCTAAATGTTGCACGTCACAAACTGCTCAGCCACCAAGAATCCCTCCTTAAGCATCACGGGTCGCCACCCACGGCCAAAAAGGTAGCCCCATCGGGTAGAGATTTTACCCCTCTGCATTGGTGTATTCATCTGTCCCTTTCTTATATTTTTCAGTGTAGCATGTCCATTTTCTTCCCTTTCTTTAGAATAAAAACAGAATGAGCCATTACTTAGTTGAGGTAACGACACTCAAGAAATAAGTATTCGGCAGATAAATAACACCAGATAATCAGGGTTTACACTTTTGCATTTTATTTTGGACGGTCTGATTTTTAACCAGAGGGTGTTGGAAGTTGATAATGGCCGTATAATTTAGGAACATGAGTAATAGTATAGATATTCTACCTTTTTTCTGGAGGAGGGTCAAATTTATAAGGTTTTAGGAAAATATTACTCACAAAAACTTGGTAATCCTTAACTATTTCCTCATAAATTCCTACCATAAAATAAACTGAACCCTCATTTTATGTCCGTGTTTAAAACTAACCATTCTCACAAAATAAAAACTTTTAGAATATGCACATTGAAATGAATATTAAAATAAAGAAAATAAATTTAGTATTGTAAAATAACGGGTGCAAGAAAAATAAAACATTGCATAAACACGGAAATAAAATGAGGGTTCAGTTTATTTTATGGTAGGAATTTACGAGGAAATAGTTTGGGATTACGAAAACTTTTATGGCATGTCCCAGAAAAGTAGTTTGTGGACAGTGTTTGAGACTAAACTGACCAGTTAATTATATCTTATTTTTCATATAATTATTTCTTGTTTATAAAATTAACTGCAACCACAGTATCCAATTTAGAGTAGTTTAGTGGGTTTGATTAATTTAATTTTGTGCTGACCATTAGTTTCTGTGGTCTACGAATCCCCAATCGGAAAGTAGTAAGGGGAACTCACATACGAACCCTTTTAGTTTACGCCACCGGTCAGGACAGGAGACACGGTAAGCTTCCATTTCTTTCAGGTTTTCTATTTCTTTGAAATGTATTTGTTTTTATCTTTTTATTCAATGTTATTTGCTTTTTCTTGCATAGTTTCATGGTGTTTATTAAATAGACTTAATGACATGAGTCCAGAAGAGTCATGCGTCTCTTTTTACGAAAACCACTGGCAGTAATACAACCTGTATTAGATACTAATAGCATGAAGTCTGAACAAGTAAATATCCAAACAATTTTAATCAGCATGGGATATTTTGTTCAAAGATCAGAAAATTTCACACCTGAAGACGGTCAGAGAGTACACAAACTGGAAAGTAAAAAAAACAAAACAAAAAACAAACAAACAACATTGGTCGGCGTAAGTCATGGAATACAAACAACGAAGATTTCGAAGTGAATATTTTAACTCAAAACAATTGCAACAGGGAATACCGTCACATTGTCAAACGAGTTTAAAGGACGTTGCCGGAGAGAAAGAAAAAGAAAATTTAGTTTTATAATGCCGGCATACCAAGGGAAGGGGGGGGGTGCCAAGTGCGATATTTTTCAGTTTCACAAACCTTGTGTTATACACATGAGATGTTCACTTTACCTCTGGGTAATTTGCCAAGCAGATATCAGATGATCCCATCACAAACCTCGAGACTAGACAGAGTTATATTTGCAACCGAATGTCCAAAAGAGAATTAAATGTTTTAAGTGCTGATCGAATCATGAATAAATTCTTCGCAATTTTCATGAGAACAATTCCTATATATATCATTGTTTGTATACAACAGAAACGAAAACTGCTTAGTGAGATTTTTATTAGAATTCTACAATCAAAATCAATTAGAATGACTAGCAAGAATATGCACCATCCGGTCGTAAGTATTTAAGATTTAATGTAATGAAATATTAAATTAGAATGACTAACGAAACTAAATAAGAATGCATATAAAAAGATTACTTATCTTAATTATATCTTAATTTTTTTCTCTATAGGATTGATCTTAATACGTTGGGGAAAACAATATTAGAGATCATTAACACTAGGTAGTTATTTATTAAATCAAACCATAAATTATGTCAACGTTTATCTCTTAACGATATAAAAGACACGTTGCAGGATTTTAACGCACCAATAACGTGGGTTGTTTTTAGGCAAATCTAACTCAGATTTTCATAGAGACATCATTAAGATTTATTCTATGTATTAATGATTTTGACTGAATTAAATACTAATTAATAAACTTTGGCAATTCCTGAGAGTATTGTGGAGGTAAGCAGTAACGTATATTCGGTTTCAAAAAGAGAGACAGAGACAGAGAGACAGAGACAGAGAGAGACAGAGACAGAGAGAGACAGAGACAGAGAGAGAGAGAGAGACAGAGAGAGGAGCAGTGACGTAGTTTCGGTTATAAAAACAGAGAGAGACTTTCAGTACTTGGTAACTATCACCGTTAGGAAAAGCCATTTCAATGCCTATTTTATTAAAAAGGTTGAAATATGGAGGCAATTTTAATAAAAGTGTTTGCTTTATTTGCAAACATGTTAAGAGAAATAGCAAATTCAATTCAAAAATACATTTGATATAATTACATTGCACCCTTGAAGGCAGATTATTTACTCATAGGAAATACGGAAAGTAATCTAACAATGATTCTATTAAAAATTCAATTTCATTTTTCGGACAGAACTAATGAAATCTCTTCATATCAATCTAATTTAGTTTCTCGCTGAAGAATCAACTTGACTTTAACCCTTTGAATTCTAAGCCCTTCGGCTGTCAGATATCTTAGCTTAACATTCACACAAAAAAAAAAAACACAAAACATCCAATTTACGCCTCGGGGCAGATACACTTTGTTTAATGTTATACTCACTGACCTTGTAACCTGGTTTGGTTGTAGGTGTATACCATAACTGCCCATCCCTCTCCAAGTCTACGGGTTTGAATTCAGATTCATCCGCCCATTATACCGGTTGTCATGTCAAGATAGAAGATAGCAACCTGTCCTATTTATCGATAGCTGGAGTGAGAATAGTTTAATTCATGCCTTTCCCAAAAGTATTCAAACGGGTTTACCCGAAAGACCTAGCGTGATTTTTCGGGATAGTTTTGTTTGGTTTGTGGCATATCAACCTCAGTGGGTCATTTAATGCCGATAAAGTTTTGAAATAAATCAATTCTTAATGGATAATACAATTTTGTTTATCAACTCATGTTTTTCTATTTAACCCATAGATGGGACACTAACAGGTACTACCACTCCGGGTCAGAGTGTACCTGGGAGCAATGATGATTAAGGGGTGCTCCACATTCCCCAAACCTCCAGAACTGGAACCTCACCATCAGATAGAGTTTAACGTCATTCCCAGGACAGGTAGACCCGTAGCCACCGCCTTCTAGCACCCATATGATAAAAAGGGGTTGGGGCTTGCCATAAGGGCAGTATGGTTGGGAAAATCATATAGGTGCTAGGGCTTGACGTGACCAGCCGATTGATCGGAGGGGGCCTCTCCGACCGACCGTCTAACCCAAGATAGGGCCAAAGTGGAGTATTGCATGTCATGAACTGCTCATCCACTTGGGTTCTATCCTTAAGCATCACGAGTCGCCACCCACGGCCAACAGGTAGCCCCATTGGGGAAGTCTTACCCCTCTGCAGAGGTGCAGTCGGTGCATTCTAACGCCCCAGCCGACAGGATGGCAGGATAGTTTTAATATATATTGGAATCCAGTGACTTGCAGAATAACATCCCAGAAGATTATTTTTAAATGAACTGTCGTTAATAAAAACAAATGGTAATTGCAAATAAATGATCGTTTTTCGTAATTTCTGTTTAAACATTTCGTAATTTTCTACGCCGTAATGACATTTTTCGATAAATGAAGAATAGGACCCCCCCCCACCACCGAAAATAAGCCGTGGTGTTATATTTTGGAGGGAAAACTAATTGAATCCCTGTCTTGATTGATTGATTGATTTTAACAGCATGTCAACCCATACAGGGTTATTTTAATTGTTCGCCTCCAAAAAGTAAACGACCACGCTTATTTGTCGGTGGTGGGGTCCCTAATCTTCATTTCGAGAAGATTGTCGAGTTACGGCGTAGAAAATTACGAAATGTTTAAAAACAGAATTACGAAAACGATCATTATTTGCAATCCATTTTTTATTAACGACAAGTTCATTTAAAATAATCTTCTGGAGTTATTCTGCAAGTCACTGGAATCATATATTTTATTAAAATATCCTGCATCCTCCGCCTGGGCGTTAGAATGCACCGACTGCACCTCTGCAGAAGGGTAAGACTTCCCCAATGGGCTACCTGTGCCGTGGGTGGCGACCCGTGATGCTTAAGGATAGAACCAAGTGGATGAGCAGTTCAATGACATGCAATACTCCACTTTGGCCATCTGGGTTAGACGGTCGGTCGGAGAGGCCCCCTCCGATCAATCGGCATGGTGCACGTCAAGCCCTAGCACCTATATGATTTCCAACCATACTGCCTAGCAAGCCCACCCCTTTTTATCATATGGTGCTAGAAGGCGGTGCTACGGGTCTACCTGTCTGGGAATGACGTTAACTCTATCTGATGGTGGGGTTCCAGTCTGGAGGTTTGGGGAATGTGGACACCTTAATCATCATTGCTCACCAGTACACTCTGACCGGAGTGGTAGTACCTGTTTAGTGTCCCATCTATGGGTTAAATAGAAAAAACATAGAGTTGATAAACAATTGTATTATCCATTAAGAATTGATTATTCAAAACTTTATCGGCATAAATGACCCACTGAGGTTGATATGCGCACAACAAACAAAATATCCCGAAAATCACGCTAAGGTCTTTCGGGTAAACCGTTTGAATATTTTGGGAAAGGATGAAAATTAAACTATTCTCACTCCAGCTATCGATAAAATAGGACAGGTTGCTATCTTCTATCTTGACATGACAAACCGGTATAATGGGCCGATGAATCTGAATTCAAACCCGTATGACTTGGAGAGGGATGGGGCAGTTATGGTTATAACACCTACAACCAAACCAGTTTACAAGGTCAGTGAGTATAACATTAAACAAAGTGTATCGCCCCGAAGGCGTAAATTGGATGTTTTGTGTTTTTTTTTTGTTGAATGTAAGCTAAGATATTCTGAAGCAGCCGAAGGGCTTAGAATTCAAAGGGTTAAAAGTCAAAGTTGATTCTTCGCGAGAAACCTAAAGTTAATTGATATGAAGAGATTTCAATTAGTTCTGTCCGAAAAATGAAATTGAATTTTTAAAAAATAGAATCATGTTAGATTACTTCCTTTTCCTAATGAGTAATAATCGCCTTCAAGGGTGCAATGTAATTATTAATGTATTTTGAAATGAATTTGCTATTCTCTAACAGTTTGCAATAAAAGCAAACACTTTATTAAAATCCTCCAACCTATTTCAATCCTTTTTAATAAAATAGGCATTGAAATGGCTTTCCTGAACGTGAAATAGTTTAACCAAGTACTGAAAGTCTTCTCTGTTTTTATAACCGAACTACGTCATGCTCCTCTCTCTGTCTCTCTCTCTCTCTCTGTCTCTGTCTCTCTCTGTCTTGTCTTCTCTCTGTCTCCTGTCTCTCTGTCCTCTGTCTCTTTTTTTTGAAACGAATTATGTACGCTTACCTCCCAATACTCTCAGAATTGGCCAAAAGTTTATTAATTAGTATTTAATTTCAGTCAAATCATTAATACAAGATAATCTTTAAGATGTCTCTATGAAATCTGAGTTAAGATTTGCCTAAAAACAACCCCGTTATTGGTGGTAAAATCCTGCAACGCTGTCTTTTATACGTTTAAGAGATAACGTTGCATAATTTAGGTTTGATTAATAATAACTACCTAGTGGTTAATGACTCTAATTTTTTTTCCCAACGTATTAAGATCACCTATAGAGAAAAAAATAAGATATAATTAAGATAAGTAATCTTTTATAAATGCATTCTATTTAGTTTCGTTAGTCATTCTATTTAATATTTCATTACATTAAATCAATACTTACGAACCGGATGGTGCATATTCTTTGCTAGTCATTCTAATTTGCTTTTGATTGTAGAATTCTAATAAAATCTCACTAAGCAGTTTTTCGTTTCTGTTGTATCAAACAATTGATATATATAGGAATGTTCATGAAATTGCGAAGAATTATCATGATTCGAATCAGCACTTAAAACATTAATTTCTTTGGACATTCGGTTGCAATATATCTGTCTAGTCTCGAGGTTTGTGATGGGATCATCTATATCTGCCTTGGCAAATTACCCAGAGGTAGTGAACATCTCAGTGTATAAACAAGGTTTGTAAACGAAAAATCGCACTTGGCACCCTTCCTGGTATGCCGGCATTAATAAATTTCTTTTTCCTTTCTTCTCCGGCAACGTCCCTTTAAACTCGTTGACAATGTGAGACGTATTCCTGTTGCAATTGTTTTGCTTAAAATATCACTTGAAATCTCGTGTTTGTATTCCATGACTTACGCCGACCAATGTTGTTTTGTTTGTTTTTGTTTTGTTTTTTTTACTTTCCAGTTGTTACTCTCTGACCGTCTCAGGGTGAATTTTCTGATCTTTGAACAAAATATCCCATCTGATGTAAAAGTGTGTATATTACTTGTTCAATTCATGCTATTAGTATCTAATACAGTTGTATTACTGCAGTGGTTTTCGTAAAAAGAGACCAGACTCTTCTGGACCATGTCATTAAGTCATTTAATAAACACCATGAAGACTATGCAAGAAAAGCAAATAACATGAAAAAAGATAAAACAAATACATTTCAAGAATAGACCTGAAAGAAATGGAAGCTTACCGTGTCCTCTGTCCTGACCCGGTGGCGTAAACTAAAGGGTTCGTATGTGAGTTCCGCCTTACTACTTTCCGATTGGGGATTCGTAGACCACAGAACTAATGGCAGCACAAATAATTAATCAACTCACTAAACACTCTAAATTGGATACTGTGGTTGCGTTAATTGTTATAAACAGATAATTATATGATAAGAATATTTAACTGGTCAGTTTATGTCTCAACATGTCCACAAACACTTTTTCTGGGACATGCCATAAAGAGTTTCGTAAACTCCCAAACTATTTTCCGTAATTCTACCATCAATTAATGAACCCTCATTTTATTTCGTGTTTATGCAATGTTTTATTTTTCTTGCACCCTTATTTTACAATACTACATTTATTTCTTTAGATTAGATTTTTGTTCAATGTGCTATCAAAAGTTTTTTACTTTGTGAAGAATGGTTAGTTTTAAACACGGACATAAAGGGTTCAGTTTATTTATGGTAGAATTTATGAGGAATAGTTAAGGATTACCAAGTTTGTGAGTAATATTTTCCCTAAAACCTTATAAATTGACCCTCTCCAAGAAAAAAAGGTAGAATACTATATATTACTCCATGTCCTAATTATACGGCCATTATCAACTTCA
>CM042137.1:116420684-116494065 GCA_023376005.1 Doryteuthis pealeii | reverse complement strand
TATGAGTTTAACTGCATTCTTAATGGAGAAGGTTGCAATTCTGGAACTCTGGTACGGTTTGGCCAGTACCCTCATGTCATTACTCCTGATTCACCTCGACCCGTAGTGGTAGACATGTTAGCCCATCTATGGTTATATATTTTAAAACAGAGTACTAAGAAAGTTTTAAAAAGTTTGAAATTGAATGCCAACAAGAATGAACAAAACAAAATATCCAGCAAGATAACCTAACTGTGATATGCCGCTATAAATCCAACAACCAACAAAGGTATGCCGTAAATATAAACAGCTTTCTCAAGATTTGACCTCAGGTCAACAGTCCACGACGATAAAATCGCACCTCTCTCGATCACACACACAACGATCAGATCAAATCGGACAAATTATTGAAGTTTTTTTTTTGGGTATTATCGCATTAACTTTTCGGGGAAAAATGCTTTCAAACCTAGGGAGTTCAATAGTAGCGCGGGTTGGATTTTTCAAGCGGCACCGCTTAGCTTTTTTTAAGAACAAAAGACCAGACGCATTTATGCGATAATACCAAAAAAAAAAACTCAAAAATTTTCCGATTTTGATCTGATCGTTGTGTGTTGTTGATCGAAGAGAGGTGCGATTTTATCGTCGTGGACTGTGAACCTTGAGGTCAAATCTTGAGCAAAAGCTGTTTATATTTAACATGAACAAATAACCTTTGTTGGTTGTTGGATTTTACGCGGCATATCAACAGTTGGGTTATCTTATGCCTGAGATATTTTGTTTTGTTATTCTTGTTGGGCATTCAATTTTCAAACTTTTTAAAAACATTCTAGTACTCATGTTTTTTAAAAAATCTATATTAACCCATAGATGGACACTAACATGTAACTACACTACGGGTCAGGTGAATCAGGGAGTAATGACAATGAAGGGTACTCCACACCGTACCAGAGTCCAGAAATTGCCAACTCTCCATTAGATGCAGTCTTAACGTCATACCCAGGAGGGGGCGGGGGGGCGGGGGCGGTACTAAGACCCTCAGCCATCGCTTTCTTTCACATGATAAAAAAGGGGCAATTACGGGACAATCATAAGGTGCTAGGGCTTCACGTGACCAGCCTATTTGGTCAAAAAGGCACCCTCGGATGACCTCTTAACGCCAAAGTAAGGACAAAAGTGGGTGTTGCATGTTTTTGGGTGTGCTCAGCCTACAAGGGATATTACCCCTCATCGAGGTGCAAACCGGTCTCGTCCTTATAGGCGGGCTTTAATAAACTTAGCGAAAGGTATGTATAAATTTCTCCTTACATAGGGTGAATAATAGGCGGACTGTTTTACTTTGGTTACACAACCAGTCTAGAAGGAAACGGAAATTCAACCTGTTAAACTCCGCTTAAAAAATTAGTTCGTGTATCTTCATTTTTATAGCATACAAACTTAAAATAGTCCTAAGAATATCCACGGATAAGAGCTGGTTCTTTAGAAATTGTTGTGACAAAAAGTTATCAAATAACATTGAAAATCCGGGAAGAAAGGTTTTAATATGGTTTATTTACTCTTTGGTACAAAAGATAAGATGGGAGTCCAAACGCGATTGCTCTTAAACAACAGTTAATAAAGTCTCTGTAACAAATTAAAACTAACTACTAAGCCTAAACCCCTCGTGTTGTCCGTATTAAATTTACGTGAATCGTTAGAGGGAATATTCCTCTATAACCAAATTTCGACCCATACGTTTATTATTTCATTGGCTTGTTTTCTTAATTCTTTTGTTTTGATTACATCTGGGGACGAGCAATATTAAAGGGGTTAATTAAAATTGTACACACTAATGTATATATATATACACCACACACACACATATATACAGGGAAAACCATAACCCTAGATAGGAAAAAAACAAAACCTCATACCTTTAATGAAGTTTGGAGATTTTATATATATATATATATATATATATATATATATATATATATATATATATATATATATATATATATATATATATATATAGCGTGCAGTTAGACACACATTAATATACAAATGTTACAGTTAATCTTATTTCCGGAGACTACCCATTCTTACGTTCTTCTTTCGAGTAGAAATAATCAAGTTTGTTACGCAAAATCAGATCTATTGTTTACAAAAGGCGAACGAGAAAGCCAGGCGCTGGGAGGAAGCGAACGGTTTGAGAGAGGAAAAGAAAGGGAAAAGAAAGGAAAAGAAAATTAGCCGTACAGGCTTAATTTGAACAATTTCCTCTTTTCCGAAGTTGCCAGTAAAAGAAGACAAAAAAATATTACTTATAAATAATTGATTTGCATGTATTTATGCGTTTTTGTACAGGTATAAGCAGAAAGACTAAGCGGTGGGGGGACAGAAAAGAAAAGAAAAAAAAGAAAAAAAACACAAACAAACAAAACCCCAAAAACAAAGAGAAAAGACAAATCCTATGTAGACTGGCAATAGAGTTCAGACACTGAGTAAGCCGTTTCATCAGCGCCGAAATAGGGTCAGCTTTTGTCGACAAACAATGAATGCAGCCCGAAGATTAGAGTTAATGTACAGCCTTGTGAGAAGTTACCGAATTTCTCTTGTACAATTAGATTACCGTTTGAATACAGTTGGAATTTGGAACGATGTTTTTTTGTATGGAGGGGAGTTGCTTAGCGAGGACGTAACTGCTAGACAAGCATAGAAAAAAAAAAAAAAATCCCGAATATCGTGGAGATATTTAAAAGATCTTATTATATTCAAGCTGAGTAAATCAATGATTATTTCCTAAAGGATAATTGGTCGTAATTTGCAATTAAGTCAAAAACCGGCCCATCTCTAACTTCGCATTTTGCCTGTCACTCTCTATATCCTGATTAACTACTCCTTATATATGTTAGTTTCTATGTGCGTGTAAAGAGATTGGAGGATGTGAGCAGCCTGAAGCTAAGGGTTGGCTTATATATACCATACAAATAAAGTGGGAAGTTCAATCTCCCTCTCCGATCTCTTTACACTCACAGAGAAACTAACATGTAAAGGAGTAAACCTCTCTCAAATAGAGATATATATAGAGATAGGGATAGAGAGAGAGAGATATATATATAGAGATAGGATAGAGAGAGAGAGATATATATATAGAGATAGGGATAGAGAGATATATATATAGAGATAGGGATAGAGAGAGAGATATATATAGAGATAGGGATAGAGAGAGAGAGATATATATATAGAGAGATAGGGATAGAGAGAGAGAGAGATATATATATAGAGATAGGGATAGAGAGAGAGAGATATATATATAGAGATAGGGATAGAGAGAGAGATATATATATAGAGATAGGATAGAGAGAGATATATATATAGAGATAGGGATAGAGAGAGATATATATAGAGATAGGGATAGAGAGAGAGATATATATAGAGATAGGGATAGAGAGAGAGATATATATAGAGATAGAGAGAGAGATATATATAGGGATAGAGAGAGAGATATATATAGGGATAGAGAGAGAGATATATATAGAGATAGAGAGAGAGATATATATAGGATAGAGAGAGAGATATATATAGAGATAGGGATAGAGAGAGAGATATATATAGAGATAGGGATAGAGAGAGAGATATATATAGAGATAGGGATAGAGAGAGAGATAGAGATAGATAGAGAGAGATATATATAGAGATAGGGATAGAGAGAGAGATAGAGATAGAGATAGGATAGAGAGAGAGATAGAGATAGAGATAGGATAGAGAGAGAGATAGAGATAGAGATAGTGATAGAGAGATATATCGAGATAGAGATAGAGATAGAGATAGAGATAGAGATAGAGATATAGAGATAGAGATAGAGATAGAGAGATAGAGATAGAGATAGAGATAGTGATAGAGAGAGATAGTGATAGAGAGAGATAGTGATAGAGAGAGATAGTGATAGAGAGAGATAGTGATAGAGAGAGATAGTGATAGAGAGATAGTTATAGAGAGATAGTGATAGAGAGATAGTGATAGAGAGATAGTGATAGAGAGATAGTGATAGAGAGAGAGGAGGAAGTGACCGAAATAAGAGACAGCAAATTTTGGCAAAATCATTTTTTAATTTTTTTTTTTTTTTTTTTAATTCTCAAGCCGTATTTATTTAAAAAAAAATCTAATTCGCTTTGCAAACTAACGTTTTTCATGATCACAATTATATACCCAGAGCTTAATGGGTGACCCAATGGGTCATGTTTTTTTCTTGTATTTATATATATGCAGGCACGCGATACTCTTGTCACATTTGAGAGTCTGGGTTACTACACTGAACACCGAGGAATGTTGTTACATGTTCGTAGAAAAACAACGAAAGAATAAAACTAGACTAGATTATGATAATGAAGCTTCAGTTCTGGGAGATCTGGGTTGTCCAGTTTAACCCTTTATTCCCATTACTCATGTCCATTGACCGGAGTGGTAGCACTTGTTAGGGTCTCACCTATCGGCCAAATGGACGTTTTAAAATTAGAGAGGAATACATGAAACCATATAACATAATTAAGCAATATCAAGGTTTTGGTTTGTTTTGTTTTACGGCATATCAACCTCAGTGGATCATTTAATGCCGATAAAGTTATGAAATAAATCAATTCTTAATGGATAATTATTTTTTTTTATAAATACATTTTTCTATTTAACCCATAGATGGGACCCTAACAGGTACTACCACTCCGGGTCAGAGTGGACCAGGGAGCAATGGTGATGAATGGGGTGCTCCACATTCCCCAAACCTCCAAAACTGGAACCTCACCATTAGATAGAGTTTAACGTCATTCCCAGGACATGTAGACCCGCAGCCACCGCCTTCTAGCACCTATATGATAAAAAAGGGGTTGGGGCTTGCCATAAATAGGCAATAGGATAGGAAAAATTCATATAGGTTGCTAGGGCTTGACGTGACCAGCCGATTGATTGGAGAGGCCTCTCCGACCGCCCGTCTAGCCCAAGATAGGGCCAAAGGTTGGAGTATTGCATGTCATGAACTGCTCATCCACCTGGGCTCTATCCTTAAGCATCACGAGTCGCCACCCACGGCCAACAGGTGGCCCCATTGGGAGAGTCTTACCCCTCTGCAGAGGTGCAGTCGGTGAATTCTAACGCCCCAGCCGACAGGGCGGGCAATATTAAGAAGCTCAAGAGGTCGGTTTAGCTCAATCGGTAGAGCATTAGCCAAAGAATAGCAAGGTGCCGGGTTCAATAACGGAACCCACCAAGTCTGATATGGGCGATAAAGCATCTGGAAGCAGACAGTAGGTGTAGCGCTCAACCTCAAAAGAAATCTCACTGTTTAAAGCTAGAAAAAAAGGATACACTCCTTCGGTGATCGGCTGTTACCGACAATAGTCACTCCAGACTTTACTATAATTATTTACAAATAATTATTGCTGAAAAAATTAATCTCAACGGCTAGTCTTCGGTTACTTTATGCCTGTAGTGAATGAATAGTGTTCATTATACATTTGTCATCTGTCCAGTTGCCATATATATATATATATATATATATATGAGGTTAAATAGTAGGGCAGACTGGGCTCCTCAGTCTTGGGTAGGTAACCAGTCTAGGAAAGGGATAACTTAATTCAAAATCCCTGGGGTCGGGTCGTTTGATTGGTTTGGGCAACCCTTGATGCACCAATTTCTTTCCAATCGACTGTGCCAAAAAGTGTGGATGGTCCAACACAAGCCTTCACCACTATAAAACAAACCACTGTGTGATTGTCATTGTATGAACACTCATACGTTCATCGACGCAGAGTCCATTATTATATATCTATCTATCTCTATTTAATGTTTCAATAATACCTACATCAATATGTAATTACAAGAATAGTATTTTTTAAAAATTTCTTTTAGTATTATATATAAAATTTTGACTAAGTTATTAATCCAAATTTAATTTTTTAGAGGAAATGGATGCGTTAAGTTCTTATACAATTGCAGATGCAATATCAGTGGAAGACATGTTTCCTATGAAAAAGAAAAAAAAAAATTTAAAAATAGGACAATTCCCACAATTAGCATTTTATTGCCCGAGCCAACCTAATAGAAATACCAAATAAAATGAGTTAACAAGAAGAAGCGAATAAAGGGGTGTGTCTTATGTCTGTTCTAAAAGATAGTGAAGTATTGATTTTAACGGCATGTCAACCCATCCAGAGTTATAAAAAGTCCATTATGGTACGCATTCATTTTACATTTTTTGTATTGTCGTATAGAGATATTTGCACACAGTAATATATTAAATATTCCTATCTGTAAAAAGGATTTACACCACGGTTGTATGGTTTCATGTATCCCATCTATTACTAATCAGATGAATTCAAGTACGTATTTGACGGCATATACACTTTTTGCCATAATGTTGGCCAAAGAATTGCCCTGTGTCTTATACATCGTAGATAAGTTTGAGACCTTCCGTAGGCTATATTATTATTATTCACTCCTTTGAGTTTTCCACACCAGTGTTAGCTGATGGTATTTCACTGGAGTCTGAGAGACAGCAAGTCTCCTCAGGTCTCCAGGACTCTTCTGAGTATTCTGGCAGATGGCAGCAGTGCAGTGTTCTGAATGGTTTCAATCCTTCCTTTGATATCCAAACTTTCCAACCCTTTTCTAATCCTTTTTGGACCGTTCCAAGTGCACCAACTACAATGGGTATCACTGACTTTCATGTTCCATAACTTTTCAGTTCTCTGGCAAGGTCCAGATATTTGTCCATTTTTTCATTTAGCTTCACCTTGTGATCTGCTGGCACTGCCCAAATCCACCAGTTGACAAGTTCTTTTTTGTTTATCAACACTAGGTCTGGTCTTCTTGCTGGGATAAGGTGATCCGTTTTTATTTCAAAGTCCCAGAGAATTTTATGCGTTTCGTTCTCAAGAACAGATTCTGGTTTATGCGTATACCATTTTGTTGTGTGGTCAAAATTACATTTTTTGCATAATTCCCAGTGGATCACCTTCCCAACCCAGTCGTGTCTAGTTTTGTTTCTCGTTGTGCTAGTTTGCTACATTCGCAGAGTATATGGTTTACAGTCTCATCTATTCCCGCAAAGTCTACATTTACTATTTTGTTGGTTTTCTTAAAAAAAAAAAAAAAAAAAAAAAAAATATCAATTTTTTCGCTTTTTATATAGTTTGTCCTTATGGCATTATTTGTGCAATAATTATTAATTTATTATTATTATTATTATTATTATTTCCTGCTATTGAATGTCTTGTGTATGCTTATTGCTTCCCTGTACTACCAAATTGCTTTTTTTACAGCTATGTTTCTACTTGTGTAATGCACAGCTAGACTGTTTTCAACAATATATGCTTAAATACACTAAAAACTTTTTTTCCTGGATCCGACCTGCTGAAATGGAGGTGCATCTTACATGCCGTCAAATACGTTAATTATTTCTATTTGACAATCCTCATTTGTTGGCACAATTATAAAGTTCCGAGTAAGTAATAATAATCCTTAGTAAACAATTCAAACTTGAAGTAACTATTCTTAATACAAACAATTAGCACATGGTTATATGGTAGCAAGTATTACTATCTAATACAAATAATTTGCAAAGCGATCTATATGACCTTTACATGGGACCCTAACAAGTGTGACCACTCCGGACAGAGTGGGCCTGCGTGAATATTAGTATTCGATATGAATACTCAAAAACCCTACAACTGTACAAAATATTTGTATTAGATAGGTATACTTGATATAACTAAAAAAAAAAAAGAAAAAAAAAAAGTAAAACTACACATAATATAAGTATACAATTAACGTGATTCCTTACCTCTTGGCATAAAATAGCCCCAGACGGTTTGTCATGCCGTTGAAATTCATTTTTTTTGCAAGCAATTATTTGTAAATAACAAGCTTCAAGTTATAAATTTTATGGTTTCAATCATGCCTATCTAATAATTTCCCATCTTTTACCTATATATGAGAATAAGCAAAACCACTCTGTAACAAAGTGGACCTGAGAGTAATGTCAAAGATTTCAAACTTCCCAGATCTCTGGCTGGTTGGTTAGATTTTAAGGCATGTCAACCCTAATGGGGCTATTTTATGCCGAAGAAGTTTTTATTCATTCTTGATGGGTGTTCGATTTAAAAAAAAAACTCACTGTCTTCTATTTAACCCAATAATGATACCCTAAAAGGTACCGCCAGAGTGGACCTGAGTGTACTGATGATAAAGGGGTACTCCACATTACCCAGAGCTCCAGAACTGAAACGTCAGATTGTTCATAGTCATACACGGGACACCATTAGATGCAGTTTAATGTCATACTCATGGCATCTACTTTTTGTGGGGGTACCCATATGCAGTCAGCGTATTCTAAACACTACAAACAAAGATTCAAATTTTGTTCAAAACTTATCACGTGTAAAAATAGCCGCTGGGGTATTTAAAATCTGTGTCGGGAATTGAATAACGCTATTTTTGTTTTTAAAGAAAAAAACAAAAAAAAAAAAAAAACTCATTCATCCCATAAAATGGGATATTAACTTCGTATGTTTTCTGTTCCTTATCCACATTTTATACTATTCACTAACGGACAGGGTGAATAGGTACATTCAGAGTCAAGTTTGTAAACTGTCGCCCGATTGTTACGGGTTAATAAAGACTATCTACCGAATAGAGGGTAAATTCTCGAATTTCACCCTAGGAAAGATAAATATACAATTTCTTTCGGTTCGAAACCCTTTCATAAAATTTCTAATATTTGGGGGAAATTATATTGAAGGAGGAATTGGCTTCTGTATCCAACAATCACAGACTGTACAGTAAAATATACACGTGAAACCAGTATTGGGTCGTTGATTCTAAGGAGGATGTTTCTCTACACGTACCCACCTCACCCACTCGGGTTCACTATTAGCATAGTTAATGATATACTGAATAAATGGAAGAAAAGACTAAAAAAGGCTAATTTACAGAAATGTAGAAAATTTAATATGTATAAATTTTTTCTTCAAATGAACAAAGATCAAACCCTTCGTACATTCTGAATTGATTAAAAAAAAAAAAACTTTCAATTTTTAGAATAAAATAAGCTATTCATTTTAAATCATTAGATAATTAACGGAATATTGAGAAAATTTAATTAAAATCGGACAATTCCCTGATTTTTGGTAGAATTTGAACATTTTTTTTAAATTAAAAAAAAAAATGTATTACTTCCCTGCGCATACCTATGTATTACAAATACAAAATTTGCATAGAATCTATTCTGCTCCGTAGAGGGGACCGTAAGTAAAAAGTAAAGTCGTCGGGCGCGCCTAAAGTCGGGTATCAGCCAGTCAGCGAGGGAGTCTATCCCCTTTTCAATAGTGGTAGACCAAGGAGATTGTTTTGGCGTCTGGGGTTGGAGCGTCACACCTACCATTAGCTCCTACTTTATCGCACAGATCCTTTGTGCTACTCACACCGCTGAGTTGGCGAGACCGGTATCGAACTAGGGAACTTGTGGTTTCTTAGCCGAACGCTCTACCGACTGAGCTAACCCGGCCCATAGGGGACCTTAACAGGCACTAAATATTACATTTGTAACAGAATTTTTCAATGAATAGAATTAAAATTATTTTACGAAAACTTTCTATATCTTAAATCCACATTCTATTCTATATTATTTATAATGGGGCTGGATGAATAGGTAAATTTAAAGTCAAGTTTGGAAACTTGCCCTATCATCACAGGTCAAGCAAGACTATCTGCTTAACAGAAGGAAAAAAAAGCTATCAAATTTCATAGAAGGGCAGATTTGACCAGCCAGCTAGTCACAACCATTGCGGGCCTGGAAAGCGAGCACTTCCTAATTGGTGGCCTGAAGACAGGGAAGAGGGAACGTATATTAAACTATTATCTGACTGACCGTATTAGTATAAAAAAAGCATCTTATTACTATAGTGGGCTTAGCCGAGACACGGACGTAGGAGCTTAGCAGATATGGTGCTATATCAGCGCCTTCTATGATATCTTAGAGGGCCTTGGCTATATTCACTTCTGTTTATTTAAAAGCCTAACCAACTCACTGGAACGTTTCTCATATCTACTCCAATTTTTTTTTCTTAATCTCCGAAAATACTGAGTGTTTGTGATTTAGAAGTCTGTCTGCAATTTCCAAATATACTCTAGGGCAGTGGTTCCCAACTTGTGGCGTACGATCCCCGGGGAGGAGGCATTTGATTTTTAAGGGAGGGGGAGAAGTAATTGAGACTAATGAGTTCTGGGTCTAAATATAGAAATTCCCTATTATTTTCTGTCTTGTTTATTTCATTTTTACTTTTCATAGATGGCTTGTTCTTTTGAAGCTTGTTTAAACGAAGGCATTGGCGTTTTTAACTTCTTCAGTTCAGAGTTCACTTTTTAAGTTATAAGAATTATATATTAGCACATGGGAGACATCATTTTAGGTGATTATGTGGAGCATTGCAAAAAAAGGTTGGGAACCCCTGATTTAGTGTATTTAAGCTAAATGAGCAGAACATATGGAATTAATTCAGACAGACTAAAAAACTAAAAAAAAAAAAAAAAAAAAAAACGCTTATTTCAATCGTAAACCTCGTCAAAAAATTGGCAAGTTTTTCCTTACACAAAACAGGTAAAACTTGTTTTTGTATTAGAACTTATAACTCCTTTAATATCTAGAAACCCGGAGCCTTCCACGATCGTATCCTTCTTCCCCTGGGCTCCTGGCTTGATTAAAATGTAAAGTTATTTAACTGCTTTATTCGATATTTTCACATGGATCATGCACGGAGTTGGCAAGGGCCGGTAATGAACCCAGAACCTTGTGGTTCCTAGGAGGAGTCTCTACATATTGAACTAAAGCAGTCCTTAAAGTAAATTCTGTCGAATGGCCTATTGTCGGTATCATCCAGACAGTGAGGGAGTATATCTCCTTTTCACTAGTGCTAGACCAAGGAGAATCTTTTTGGGTCTGAGGTGAAGCCACACATACCATCAGCTTCCCACTTTACCGCACAGATCCAAGCTGTGTTACTCATACACTGAGTTGACCTCTTCGCCGATTACTTAAAACACAAGGTTGGTTGGTTGGTTGGTTAGATTTTACGGCATCTCAACCCGTGATTGGTTATTTTATATCGAAGACATTGTTTATTAATTCTTGAATTTTTAAAACTCTGTTTTTTTTTCTATTTAACACATAGTTGGGATTCCTAACAGTACTAACTCTCCAGATCAGGGTTAATCTAGAGTAATGACCACAAACGGGTACTCCACACTCCCCAGAGCTCCAGAACTAGAACCTCACCACTAGATACAGTTTAACCTCTTACTACACTTGTACAAGCCAGTGTGTACGCTGAACAGCAAAAATCTACATTAACCAGCTCTGTAGCCGGGGGCGGTGACCGACAGGGATTATGTGTAAAAGATCAGGGAATCCGTGTTGTCAGCACGACCTAATGACTTTTAAACGGATTACAACATTTTACTGGTAAGTTTGGGAGTTTGTTTTGTTTACGGCATATCAATAGCGGTGGGCTATTTAATGCCGATAAAGTTTTGAAACAAATTCATTCTTAATGGATACTCATTTTTTTTATATAATCATTTTTCTATTTTACCCATAGATGGGACCCTAACAGGTATTACTACTCCTGGTCAGAATGGACCAGAGAGCAATGGTGATAAAAGGGTGATTCACATTCCTCAAATATCCAGACCTGTAACCTCACAATTAGATAGAGTTTAACCTATTTGTAATAGCGATATTGAAGTAAGGAGAAATCCCCGGCCGGAATTCCGGATAACCGGATTTATGTACTTCTAGTTAGCGACACAAATACCAACCACTCGACTTTAAAGGGTTAAGGAAACATTTCATACTCTTAAATTTTAACTTGGAATCTCACCATTAAATAGGGTTTAACATCATTCCCAGGACATGTACACCCTCAGTCACCGCCTTCCAGCATCCATATGATAAAAAGGGTTTGGGACTTGGCATAAGGGCAATAGGGTTGGGAAAATCATATAGGTGCTAGGGCTTGACGTAACCAGCCGATTGATCGGAGGGGGCCTCTCCGACCGCCCGTCTAGCCCAAGATAGGGCCAAAGTGGAGTATTGCAGATCATGAACTGCTCACCCACCTGGGTTCTATCCTTAAGCATCATGGGTCGCCATCCACGGCCAACAAGTGGCCCCATTGGGGGATTCTTACCCCTCTGCAGAGTTGCAGTCTAACACCCCAGCCGACAGGGCGGGATTGTGGATTTGAAAACAGGCATAGTTACCTATTGATATAATTTTGGATTTCTACTTACATCCCTCCCTCCACTCTTTCCTCACTCTTAGTACCCCCCTACTTTTGTTCCCCTTTGCTCAGTTGTCCTTTCCTCTCATTCTTACTTCCCCGCCCTCCTTTTTTATCCTTTCTTACTTCATCCCGTTTTTCCTTCCGACCACCCCCATCTTCCTCTAATCCCTACCTTCCTTTCTCCTCTCACCTTTTCTCCCCACCTTCATCCAGTCCACCTTCCGTTCGCATCTTCCTTCCACTTCTGTAGACTCCTAGTAAAGCCACAGTAATTAAAATCGCTGATAAACGTGTTTGTGCTACAATTTATTATATATATAGGTTTTTAAAAACCTGTTTAAAACACCTAGAAGAGCGATTTCAAATTCATAGTATATATGAAATCTGAAAATATCACCAAAATCTCTTAATGACATGCTGATAAGTGCTGCGATTGTAGATTCACTACATTCGACCATAGTTAACATCAGTAATGATAATATAATGGAACTGTTATGTTATTTTCTAGTTAAATGTAGCTAAGCTATATGTATGCATGTGTTTACTTAAAGCTCCCGTCACGAGCAGAATGTGACACAAGGTCAATTTTTAAGCGGAGTATAACTGATTTGAATTCAGAGTTTTTTTTCGTCTCCTAGAATGGTTCCCTTACCAAGGCTACGGAACAATTTTACTTTACTCTTTACCCATAGTCGTGGAGAGAATAGATAGAGGAATGTCTTTCTCATGATTATTGTCGGGATTAAAATAAAATTAAACCAAATAAAACAAAAGTTAAATTAAATTAAAATAAAGAGATAATACACAAAAAGTAATTATCTCCGAGAAGGCCTTAGACCTGGTATGTGCAGAAAAAAAAAACCCGAATTTTTGGCACAAAAAAAAAAAAAAAAAAAAAAAAAAAAAAAAAAATACTATAGAACTGACAATCAACAACTCCCCATAATATTAGCGCATGGGGAAACGCAAACAGCATCGTCCCGGATTTGAACTTTTGTCACCGATTCCTATTCCAACGATACTAAGCGCGCCTCCGTAAAGATAAGTTTTATGTGTTTTTTTAAATTCTTTTAAAGTTATCAATTGTTAGTTGCAATTCCAGTGCTACTGTAGAGTTCCGCTGGAAGCGAATGAGTAATGGAGAACGGTTGGGTGGGGCAGATACTGTGGCCAAATCAATTTAAGCAAAATCTATAATGGAAAACTGTCAGATTTTGTGACATCCGATATTTGATTTTGCAATTCAAACTGAATGTAAACTTGTTTACAAAACCGTGGGGCCATTTAGGGCTGAGGTTGGAAAACAGTTTTACAGTGGAGACCCCGTGTTGCATAAAAGGTTTGGTCCTTTCTTGAAGTAGAAAGTTGTATCAGTTTTTAATCCTGACAGCTGATCCGTGTTAAAGAATTGTATAATCCTCATCAGTTGGTCTGCGTCCCAGAGTGTTGTATAATCCTTGTCTGTTCATCTGTACATTCAGCGATCAATTGTGCGACCAATTTATCAACGCCTTTAAATTGTAAATCAAATACATGGTTTCAGCCAATGCTGTTTTGAAACAGTAAATACAAGTACGCTTTATACCCAACAATAATCCAACTTAAACTAAATGCTCATTTTTTTTCATTAGAGCATCCGCCTCGGAACACCTAGGTCGGGTTCAGTACGGCCGTCGCCCAACTGTAGCATGAGTAGCACGCTTGGATCTGGTGATGTGTAAGTGGGGAGCTGTTGGTTGCAGTAGCGCTCCAGCTCAGACACAAAAACAATTTTCCTGGTTTAGCGCTTGTGAAAAGGGGATAGACTCTCGCTGTTTAGCTGATACCGACAATAGGCTACTCTTCATACTTATAGCCACTTCACTGTTCAACTTATATAAGAAAAAAATAAATAAATAAAATAAAAAAATTCAGAAAAATCCTTTTTTTCCCCCTTAACATAACAAGCCTAAGTACACGCGGGGGGAAAATTCCCATGTAATTACATTCTGTCCATTATGTAAATTTATATTTTTCGCTGACAGATGAAAATGTTCCAAGAAAGCCATTTAGAAAATGTATAGGATTTTTTTTATGTTTATAATGATATACACGCGAAGCCGTAGGAATTTAGAAAAAAAAATCTTTCAATTTTCAGCAATTCGAGTCAACGTTCTTACACTGTTATTTTAACTTGATTGCACACGTTGTCAGCAACTGGATATGGTACTGCCACTTGTACAGCAGCAAAAGTTTACCTGAAAATTGTCCCGAAGTGGCCTTGAAATTCCAGAAGATGACTGGGTAAATTGCATTAGAGTAATTATTCGTAGGCAGAAAATTTCGAGATCACACTTTCATTTTCTCAAGTAAACAACTTATGTCTATTCAAAAATAAGAATTTTTAAAAACTTGTAGCCTGCAATTATCACAAAATGAGTACAATTTTGGTGCTTATATTAGAACACAAAACGAAAGGTTTTGCTCAATTTCAGACACACATCTGATTATAATGGAGATTGTGTGTCTGTAACCCAAAACTATCAGTGCCAAAGTCACAATTCTCTTAGTTATTTACGTTACATTGTCCATGATTTTATGTAATAGTTAAACGCCAATTATTAATAAAATTGTTTCCCATTATTAATACAATTGGCCTTAACATACTAATTACATGCAATTGTATTTATATATACAACAAAATAGCGGTTTACCGTAGAAATGGGAAGAATAATTTGCATATAAATTTAAAAAATTTTCGTTTTAATAAATATATGCTCGATATTATTTTAATGAATATGAGCAAACATCTCGGGAATAAATATTAAAAGAAATCTATTAAGAAATAACTGCCATTTTATCTTTACTTCCTATTTTAACTAAATAGTTAGGTAAATTTAGCAATGAAAAACGGGAGTAATGGAGGAATAAGTTTCAGTTCTATTTTTCGATTATACCTTACCTCTGTTTCAAATCTTTTTATCTGCTTTCTTATTTAGTTTCATAAGCCTTTTTAATTTAGCATAATATTTTATTACGTTAAAACTTAAATACTTGCACCAGAAGTATGCACATATTTGCTAGTTATTATAATGGCAATTGGGTGTCTAGCCGAAATAATGTCACTGCTTACGTCAAAAATATCCTCAGATATTGCGTAAATTTTATCAATGACTAATGTATAGTTTAAAAATCCTTAATACGTAAATAATTCTTACGATGTCTATGAAAACTAGAGTTAGATTTACCTAAAAAAAAATAAATAAATAAAAGCCTTTGTTATTAGAGCGTTTAAATGTGTCTCAGACATCACTAAGAAATAATGGTTTACATAATGTATGGTGTGGTTTATTTGCATATTGGTTTTGATAAAACTGGTTTAATAAATGGTTAACTGGTGTTATTGATCTCTAATACTATTGTTTATTCTCAGAAATTATTAAAATCAATCCTATGAAAGATCTTATATAGAGATCAATTAAAATATGATTAAAATAAATAATATTTTTATAGCGTCCTTGTAATAATTTTCTTCTTAGTCTTTCTAATATTTTATTACATTAATCATTCTTACTAGTTTCTACTAAAAATAAATTTTCACGTCTTCAGGTGAGCTTGAATTAAAATGTCCAAAGATCGGCTACAAAACTCCTGAGTTTTTTATCCGACTTTTTTATAGTTTGAAATATCACGATATTGCTCTGCATTTTTGTACATGGAGCACTGTACTTTACTGATTAAAAGTTGTTTATTTTTTTTCGTTTTTTTTTTGTAGGTGTGACTCGACCAGAAAGGTTTTGTAAAACACGCAATGCCCGAGCTATATCTTTTGTTTTTAAATCAAATACCGATTTTCATGAAGTAAGCGGTCACCTATTTTGAAGACGAGGCAGGATTCTTATTCCATTTGGGCGAACTATCATCACCTTTGGCTTCGTGCCGAAATTAAGTTATCTTTAGTAACTATGTACATAATATCAATTTAGACGCACACTGAAACCTTTTTTGTTCCTTTGGGTCTCATCACAGAAAAAATTGCAATCATTTCCTACGTACTAATTATTATAGACCCACAAGAATCAAGACAAAGTTAATTATAACCTTGAATTTACTTTGATTTTTTCAAGTTTATGGCGTAATAGTTACGCAACCAAGTTAAGCTGGTGAAAAGTGATGCTTTTATCGATATCAAAACTCGAAATTTTGTTATGATTTAGAACTAAAATGTTATTTTTTCAAGTCACTTTCTCTCATACACAAGGGCGTTACAAAAAGTCTACATTTTTATGGGAGTTCCTTTATGAATATTACAAGAAGCGGCTACCCAGCATCAGCTAGGTAGGGGAGGGAACCCTGGTGTATTGATTTGTTTACTTTTGATATTTAAAAATGCTGGACATTCTTAAGTAGAATTTCAATGCTTTTTCTATGCATATTTTAATTTTAGATATCCTCGAAAATAAATCGAATCTTCAGAATTTTGGTACAGAATCATCCAGACATACATGCCCATCAACTGTGCTTTATATATGTATAGATGATTTTAATATATCTACCTATTCACCATCCACATTAGAATCATCAATTTGTTTCCGTGATAGCTTAACGATGATAAATTAACTTGATTTATATTCCAAAGTTATATGCCCTACATTAATGGGAATATTTTCTTTTATATTGATTTTGTATATACTTATTCACAGAGCAACAGTATAGGAACCATTGGCTTATTGTAAAACTTGCACATTCAGAAAGTCTAACACAGGTTAAAATGGTATAAATGTATGTATACTATGTCAGATGAACGCTTTAAAACAGAGTCCTAATCTTTGCTTAATAGTATTTTAAAAAAACATGAATAGAGGTCACCTACAATACAAAGTAGACAATTAAAATAGTTTTGCTCTCAAAATTGGCATTTATTCTGTAACCTTGAAATTCAATATCATTTCAAGAGTTTAGTATTTGCAAGTCTCAAGTTTTTAGATCCTTATTTGTGGAATGGCTTGTAAATATATATATATATTATATATATATATATAACACATACATACAGGTGTGTCAAAAGTATCGAGATTTCTTGTAACTTTTTGACACCTGTAATTCTGAAAATAATACACTCGATTCATTAATTTTTTCAGAATATAAGGTGTGTCAAAAAAAAAAAAAAAAAAAAAAAAAAAAAAAAAGTACAACGTTTAAAGCTTATTTACCATGATAGAAATGAAGAATGAATCGAAGGTTTTTTTTCCAGAATACAAGGTGTGTTAAAAAGTACAAAAATCTCGATACTTTTTGACACCTTTGTGTGTGTGTGTGTGTGTGTGTTATATACAAACTACGTAGTGATCTAAACACAGGTGCAATGCATTAGATTATAATAACACATTAGATTAGGTGTTTTAAACAACCTTATTCCAACAAATCTTAAGCTACTCTTACATTTGACGATACTGGATTCAGACAATTTATTCCTTTCTCGTCTTTTAATCCATGGTGTCTCTAAGAAACACATAATTTTGTTAGAATTATTTGCTACTAAACTTCAGCTGATCCATTCCTCGACTTCTTCCGAGATTGTACAGCTCAGTCCGTTTAGAAATAGGATTTGTTATCCAGTGAAGTCTGATTATATTTTTCAGGTCTTGATATAGAAGGGGTCACGCATTACATATTGGATAAAATCCAAGTCAGACTTTGGCAGCATCGTTGGGGGTGATAACATTCAGAGAAGCGCTGTGTCTATAATCCTAGCGGAAAGTCGGATAATTCTGGTTTGAGATTAATGGCAATAAAGGGGTGCCCCACACTCTCCAAAGCTCTAAATTGGAACATCACTAAATATATTTTAAACGCCATAACACAGGACACTAGGACCTCAGCACTGCTTTTTAGCAAACATGATAAAAACGGTTGAGGATTTGCGATAAAGGTTGTGGCAATTATATAGGTGCTCAGGCTTGACGTGACCAGCCGATTATTGGAGAGAGGGTCTCTCCAACCACCGGTCTAGCCTAAGTAAGGGCTAAATGTTGCACGTCACAAACTGCTCAGCCACCAAGAATCCGTCCTTAAGCATCACGGGGCGCCATCCACGGCCAAAAAGGTAGCCCCATCGGGTAGAGATTTTACCCCTCTGCATTGGTGTATTCATCTGTCCCTTTCTTATATTTTTCAGTGTAGCATGTCCCTTTTCTTCCCTTTCTTTAGAATAAAAACAGAATGGGCCATTACTTAGTTGAGGTAACGACACTCAAGAAATAAGTATTCGGCAGATAAATAACACCAGATAATCAGGGTTTACACTTTTGCATTTTATTTTGGACGGTCTGATTTTTAACCAGAGGGTGTTGGAAGTTGATAATGGCCGTACAATTAAGGAACATGAGTAATAGTATAGATATTCTACCTTTTTTCTGGAGGAGGGTCAAATTTATAAGGTTTTAGGAAAATATTACTCACAAAAACTTGGTAATCCTTTACTAGTTCCTCGTAAATTCCTACCATAAAATAAACTGAACCCTCATTTTATGTCCGTGTTTAAAACTAACCATTCTCACAAAATAAAAACTTTTAGAATACACACATTGAAATGAATATTAAAATAAAGAAAATAAATTTAGTATTGTAAAATAACGGGTGCAAGAAAAATAAAACATTGCATAAACACGGAAATAAAATGAGGGTTCAGTTTATTTTATGGTAGGAATTTACGAGGAAATAGTTTGGGATTACGAAAACTTTTATGGCATGTCCCAGAAAAGTAGTTTGTGGACAGTGTTTGAGACTGTAACTGTCGCTAAACTGACCAGTTAATTATATCTTATTTTTATATAATTTCTTGTTTATAAAATTAACTGCAATCACAGTATCCAAATTAGAGTAGTTCAGTAGGTTTGATTAATTTCATTTTGTGCTGACCATTAGTTTCTGTGGTCTACGAATCCCTAATCGGAAAGTAGTAAGGGGAACTCACATACGAACCCTTTTAGTTTACGCCACCGGCCAGGACAGGAGACACGGTAAGCTTCCATTTCTTTCAGGTTTTCTATTTCTTTGAAATGTATTTGTTGTTATCTTTTTATTCAATGTTATTTGCTTTTTCTTGCATAGTTTCATGGTGTTTATTAAATAAACTTAATGACATCAGTCCAGAAGAGTCATGCGTCTCTTTTTACGAAAACCACTGGCAGTAATACAACCTGTATTAGATACTAATAGCATGAAGTCTGAACAAGTAAATATCCAAACAATTTTAATCAGCATGGGATATTTTGTTCAAAGATCAGAAAATTTCACACCTGAAGACGGTCAGAGAGTACACAAACTGGAAAGTAAAAAAAAACAAAACAAAAAACAAAACAAACAACATTGGTCGGCGTAAGTCATGGAATACAAACAACGAAGATTTCGAAGTGAATATTTTAACTCAAAACAATTGCAACAGGGAATACCGTCACATTGTCAAACGAGTTTAAAAGGACGTTGCCGGAGAGAAAGAAAAAGAAAATTTAGTTTTATAATACCGGCATACCAAGGGAAGGGGGGTGCCAAGTGCGATATTTTTCAGTTTCACAGACCTTGTGTTATACACATGAGATGTTCACTTTACCTCTGGGTAATTTGCCAAGCAGATATCAGATGATCCCATCACAAACCTCGAGACTAGACAGAGTTATATTTGCAACCGAATGTCCAAAAGAGAATTAAATGTTTTAAGTGCTGATCGAATCATGAATAAATTCTTCGCAATTTTCATGAGAACAATTCCTATATATATCATTGTTTGTATACAACAGAAACGAAAACTGCTTAGTGAGATTTTTATTAGAATTCTACAATCAAAATCAATTAGAATGACTAGCAAGAATATGCACCCTCCGGCCGTAAGTATCTAAGATTTAATGTAATGAAATATTAAATTAAAATGACTAACGAAACTAAATAAGAATGCATATAAAAAGATTACTTATTTTAATTATATTTTAATTTTTTCTATAGGATTGATCTTAATACGTTGGGAAAAACAATATTAGAGATCTTAAACACTAGGTAGTTATTTATTAAATCAAACCATAAATTATGTAAATGTTTATCTCTTAACGATATAAAAGACATTGCAGGATTTTAACGCACCGATAACGTGGGTTGTTTTGAGGCAAATCTAGCTCAGATTTTCATAGAGACATCATTAAGACTTATTCTATGTATTAATGATTTTGACTGAATTAAATACTCATTAATAAACTTCGGCAATTCCTGAGAGTATTGTGGAGGTAAGCAGTGACGTATTTTCGGTGACACACACACACAGACACAGAGACATACAGACAGAGACATACAGACAGAGACATAGAGAGAGAGATACAGAGACATAGAGAGAGAGAGAGAGAGAGAGAGAGACATAGAGAGAGAGACAGAGAGAGCGCAGTGACGTAGTTTCGGTTATAAAGACAGAGAGAGACTTTCAGTACTTGGTAACTATCACCGTTAGGAAAAAGCCATTTCAATGCCTATTTTATTAAAAGGTTGAAATATGGAGGCAATTTTAATAAAAGTGTTTGCTTTATTTGCAAACATGTTAAGAGAATAGCAATTCAATTCATAATACAATTGATATAATTACATTGCACCCTTGAAGGCAGATTATTTACTCATAGGAATACAGAAAGTAATCTAACAATGATTCTATTAAAAATTCAATTTCATTTTTCGGACAGAACTAATGAAATCTCTTCATATCAATCTAATTTAGTTTCTCGCTGAAGAATCAACTTGACTTTAACCCTTTGAATTCTAAGCCCTTCGGCTGTCAGATATCTTAGCTTAACATTCACACATAAAAAAAAACACAAAACATCCAATTTACGCCTCGGGGCAGATACACTTTGTTTAATGTTATGCTCACTGACCTTGTAACCTGGTTTGGTTGTAGGTGTATACCATAACAGCCCATCCCTCTCCAAGTCTACTGGTTTGAATTCAGATTCATCCACCCATTATACCGGTTGCCATGTCAAAATAGAAAATAGCAGCCTGTCCTATTTATCGATAGCTGGAGTGAGAATAGTTGAATTCATGCCTTTCCTAAAAGTATTAATAACGGGTTTACCCGAAAGACCTAGGGTGATTTTTCAGGATAGTTTTTAATATATATTGGAATCCAGTGACTTCCAGAATAACATCCCAGAGGATTATTTTTAAATGAACTGTCGTTAATAAAAAAAAAATGGTAATTGTAAATAAATGTAGATCGTTTTTCGTAATTTCTGTTTATTTAAATTTTCGTAATTTTCTACGCCGTAATGACATTTTTCGATAAATGAAGAATAGGACCCCCCCCCGAAAATAAGCCTGGTGTTATATTTTGGAAGGAAAACTAATAGAATCCCTGTCTTGATTGATCGATTGATTTTAACAGCATGTCAACCCATCCAGGGTTATTTTATTTTATTTTTTTTTTTTTTTTACCAACCCCTCCGCACGAGCAGGATGTGACACAAGGTCAATTTATTAAGCGGAGTTCAACAGGTTTGAATTCAGAGTTTTCCTTCTCCTAGACCGGTTGCCTAACCAAGGTTAAAGAGCCCGGTCTGCCCT
Source organism: Doryteuthis pealeii (assembly GCA_023376005.1). Classification (NCBI taxonomy): domain Eukaryota; kingdom Metazoa; phylum Mollusca; class Cephalopoda; order Myopsida; family Loliginidae; genus Doryteuthis; species Doryteuthis pealeii. Next base: position 116,472,196 of record CM042137.1, on the reverse strand, counting down.
ACTATTTACCCATAGGTGGAGGGAGAATTGGATTCATACCTTTCCCAAGGGTATTAGCGCTAAGTGAAAATGCAGTTACCGCGTCTAGGGTTATTTTATGCCAAGTGTAGGTTGTGAGGGATAGTCATTTATTAATTATCTTTTTTTTCAAGGATTTTATTGATTTTGACAGTAAGTTGTTTGCAGGTAAGTGAATTGGAAATCAGTTTAAGGGATAGGTTTATTGGATAAAGTTTTTTTTATAAGCGATAGTTTGGTAGAAAGTCTTTAATCTTTATAAACACTAGCAAATATATGCACCCTCAGGGTGCAAGTATTTGAATTTTAATGTAATGAAATGTGTTAAATTTGAAATACTTTTGAAACTAAATAAAAATCCAAATAAAATGATTTGAAACAGAGGGGGTATAATCGAAGAATAGAACAACTTTGAAACTAAGTCTTCCATCAATTTCCATCACTCCCTCCTTTTATTGCTGAATTTTCCTAATTTAACTATTTAGTTAAATTAGGAAGTAAAGAATAAAATTACTGTTATTTCTTTATATTAAAGGATTTCTTTTAAGATTTATCCCCGAGTTTTTTGCTCATATTCATTAAGAAAAAAAACAATTAGAAATCAATAATACCAAGCGCATATTTAATAAAATTAAACTTTTAATATCAATATGCAAATTAGCTTTCCTGTTCACACTGTAACCCGCTATTTTGTTGCATATATAAATACAATTGCATGTTATTAGAATGTAGATAAAGTCAAAAGTATTAATAAGGTATAACAATTTTATCAATAACTGAGGTTTAAATAAAAATAAATTCATGGTGAATGTGACGTCAATAACTAAGGGAATTGTGACTTGAGTAGTGATTTAGTTTCGGCTTCAGACAGAAAAACACACAATCTCCATTATAATAAGATTTTTTTTCCTATTTAACCCATAGATAGGACCCTAACAGGTACTACCACACCCGCTCAGAGTGGGCCTGGGAGTAATGACGATGAATGGGTGCTTCACATTCCCCTAACCTCCAGAACTGGAATCTCACCATCAGATAGAGTTTCACGTCATTCCCAGGACATGGAGATAATCAGCCACCGCCTTCTAGCACCCATATGATAAAAAGGGCTGGGGCTTGCCATAAGGGCAATAGGGTTGGTGCAATCATAATAGGTGCAAAAAGCCCAGTCTTATTATCAGGGTAAGACGGTAGTGTAGAATACAAACAGCCTCGCTAAGGATTTTGATAGGTAGTCGAGACCCCTTCCGACGACGATAAATGTTACGCTAAGAGCTATCCTAAACCCAATTAAAAGAAATGCTGTGAATGTTATATTAAGCCTTTTATTTGTATCTGAAGCATATTTCGCTGCACCAAATGGCAAGTTTACGCTAATGAATAAACCGGTGCACAGTCCAGAATATTGGGCTTACGGTGTATATTAAAATAGCACTCAGCCCGAAACTTCAAAGGGAGTCCCCGTGGCGTACAGCTTAACATGCTGGAGTACAACATCGTAAACGAGTTTGACCTCTAGTCGAACTATTAGTGTTTACTTTCGGGAAAGCCCTTAAGAAATATATGACTTCATCCCCCAGTTATAGGTAAATGGTATTACTCCTCGGTTTATTTAGTCGGTAGAGCACCCACCTAGGAATCACAAGATTCCTGGTTCGATACCATTCTCCGCCGATTCAGTGTATGAGTACCACGGATTAGGTAACCTGATATGCGTGGTAAAGTGGGGAGCGGACGGTAAGTGTCGCGTTCCACCTCAGCAAAAAACAACCTCCCTGGTCTAGTGCTAGCAAAAAGGATAGTCCGGCTGATACCGATAATAGGCAAGTCCACCAAATTACTGTTCTTCTACAAGGATGGTTTTGGTGTTAAATAATCCAGGAATGTTGATATGCTATTAAACAAAAACAAACCGAAATATCAGCTTTTAAAGGGTTAAACTTAAATATACAAGATTTAAAAAAGATTTTTCTCATGAGTTTAAAATCTGCCCACTACAGATAAAACGTCATCTTTTATTTCTTCTTTTTTTTTTTTAACAAGTCTAAAAAGTTAGGAATGCTAACAGTGTTAAAATTAAGATAAAACCATTTTGGCCTAGAAAGAAAGTTTATTTTAAGCTCTACCAGACGGGGGAAAAAACTGAGGAAGGAGGAAACTTATATCTGCATACAATTAGTCTGCAAATTCTATTTCTAAACGCAGAACTCCCCACCCCTCAATCCCAATCCGGATTACGTCAAATAGGATTAAAGCCATTTCTTCAAGGCAAGAGATTACCCTAGAATTAAATGATCAACTTGAAGATTTGCTTGAAGGATTCAAACAACTGGACGAGACATTCAAGATTCAACGGATTTTACAAGACGCCAGATGAGGAGCGGCCATTTTACAAACTGATTTTCAACAGCAGTATTGATGGTAAAACGTCAACATTGTACATAATATGTGACGTTTTCTTATGGGGGGGGGGCTATATATGGACACGCCTGTGTGGGTCGGTTAGCAAAAAGCTACATCGATCAACTGCGTGGATACTGGATGCTGTGCAGAGAACCTGCCAGGGGCAATGACCGATAGATATTGATGGCAAGGTGTAGTCATGGAGATCTGTACTATCGATACTTGATAGCTGAGATTAATAAAATTGCAAGGATACACATCACTTTGAGAAAGATTCATAAAGAAAGGGGTGCGGGGTGTAATGGTTAGAGTCGTAGGCAATGGACTCGTCGATCAGAGTTCAAATCCTGGACGATAGCGCTACTACCCTTGGGAAAGATATGAATTCATATATTCATACCTCCAGCTATGAGTAAATAGTTGGGCAGACTAGGGTATTTAACCTTGGTTAGGCAACCAGTCTAAAAGCCAAACTGAATTCAAACCTGTTAAACTCCGCTTAAAAAATTGACCTAGTGCCACAACCTTCTCGTGCTGAGGGGTTGGTATATATATATATATATATATATATATATATATATATATATATATATATATATATATATATATATATATATATAAGGATATCTACTGAGTCAGACGAACCTACTGTTAGTTTCGCATAAAGCTCTTCAGGGCTAAAATCTGATTTTAGCCCTGAAGAGCTTTATGCGAAACTAACAGTAGGTTCGTCTGACTCAGTAGATATCCTTATTACTTGGCTCTACTTAGGTATCGAGCACTTTTTACAAATTAGCTTCTCCTAGCGGTTATATGAATATATATATATCTTATATACATATATATGCATATAAATTGTTTTTTCTTTTGGCCAAATACTATACCAATAGATTATTTTTTGTTGGTACGAATATCTTGGTCTTTTCTTTTTTTCAAAAATTTTTTTCTTCCTGGTTGATGTTTGGTAGTATATTTTTACAATCAAACTCTCTGCCGGGTTTTTTCTCTCCGCAAGGATCTACCAACACGCTTTGTATATTAAATATATATATATATATATATATTATTATTTAATTGAATGAAGTGACAAATAAAAGTTTTAGCTTTTATTCCTTTATTTGGGAACAATATTACTACCAATGGTTTCCTGCTAAAGCATTCATCAGGTAAACGAAATAGTTCTTTAAAAAATGACAAATCGTGTAAATGGTCAAATGTGTGCGTTTTTTAACTGTATTCTCGTGTTGCATGTTTACGTGATGTCGAATGCTCTTTTTGTTATATATATATATATATATATATATATATATATATATATATATATATATTAGTTATTCTATCAAGAGTTAAAATAAATCTTCATTAATTTCTAAATGTTTGGTAGTCATAATATTCCATTGCATTTTATTCTGATTGTTTTTTGTTTTTTTTTGTCTATAATCATTTGTTTGCGCAGTTATATATTAAGTAATTCTATCTTAGATAAGTAATTTGGCCACAGTTATATAATTTTAAGTATTACTAATAACTAGTAAAACCGGAGTATTTAATTCTTAATGTAATAAGTGTGTTAAATTCGAAAGACAAAGAAAACCATATAAGAACGCATCTAAGAGATTACTTATTTGATCTCCATATGAAATATAAATAGGATTGATCTTAATGCGTTTAATATTAGAAATCAATAACACCAATAAATAATTTATTAAATCCGGTTTTGGTTATATATCAGAATACAAATTATCCACGCAACGTACCATGTAAAACTTTATTTCTTAGTGATATATGTGACATATTGCAGGAGTTTAAACGTATTCATAACTCAGCTAAAGTTTAAAAGCATCTTAATTATTAACGATTAATTATCTAATAAGCATTGAAAATATAACGTAAATAACTGAGAAAATTGTGTCCCGGCAGGGACCTAGTTTCGGTTACAGAGACTCCATTTTAGTAAGATTTATATACAATTATATAGTTTAAAGTAACTACTATTGTTCAATAATTTGTTTGCACTAGTAAATCCTACAAACAGGACAGGACTCTACATTAAGCAAAATGGGAGTTATTGAAATAGTTATTAATTAGAATTCAAATATAAAAGATTGCAAATAATTACTCACGATGTAATGGGAGATCGGAAATCTTCACTACACATTCGGAGAAGAAATTTTTTCACGTCATGAGATTATATATATATATATATATATATATATATATATATATATAGTGTGTGTGTGTGTGAAGAGAGGAAGTAAATCCGACGGTATGTAATATATCAAGAAAAATGAAAAAACACAGGTTTAAATGGGTTAAGTGGTGAGTTTATTGGCCGACGCTGCAGTGTTTCGATCTATTAATTAGATCATCTTCAGGGCATAAGATGAGAAATTATTTATCACAAAATAATGAGAAAAGCGAGTGGCAATCCTTGTCATTCAGTCGGTTTAAAAAATTTCTGAAGTTTGAAAAAAGGAGACGTTTTGAAATATGACATCAAATATTCTATTTTATGGTGTGAGTAACCCATTTATACCTGTGTTTTTTCATTTTTCTTGATATATTACATATATATATATTTTTTTCTTTTCTGCCTGGTCCGAATAGAAGATTTAACTTCTAACCTTGTTACCCATTTGCCTAAGAAGGTCAAGAGGAATTGCTTTTATAGATCGATAATAAATATGTATCGATCCAGTGAGAGGCAAACCAGTACTGAATTGTTCTTAGCTGATAAAACAGAAAAGCTGCGTTATCATTGCCCGCTTTAGCAAACCGATTCTCCCGAACAACGAAGACCATTTAATCTCGGTCGAATGCCTTTGGAATTAACCAAATCAACTCATTCACAGGCCTTCAGAGAACCATTTTTTTGTCTTCGATATATGCCAATAGAAGAAGCGTGTGTAGAAGTTATTCGTGCCTCTCAGAGAAAGGCCTCAGAAGAATAATTTCTCAAAAGAAAACGAAGTGTCCGAATACACAAATATTCTGCTTTAGTGAAATGGCACAAGAGAACGAGATAGTCCATTGTCATGAAATATTTTTCCTCTAAAAAAGAAAAAAAAACTCTTTGAAGATAAGAGCTACAGCGTTCCGAAAGGTCTAATTTGGGCCGTTAAATTGTGCGCTATCATTGGTACTTTTCCGATGAAACGGGTTAGCTAATTTGGCATTACACAATATTATGGGTTTTGCATCGATTTGATATATCTTTACGGTGTAGAGTAGATCTGAAAGAAAACAGCAGCTAATTAGTTACTATTATTTGGTGGCTTGGGAATAGGGAGGATATTTACTTAAGTCCCCAGTTACCACGGTCTAATATTAGCATAAGCGGATGGAAAAAACAAGCTCATTTATACATACAGAAAAAACACACATACATATATATATATATATATATATATATAATATATATATATATATATATATATATGTGACGGAATCTAGAAATTCTTGAAGAGGAATCGCTTTCTCGAAATATTTCAATTAAATAAATGGAACTTCTCGAAATATTCAATTAAATAAATGGAACTTCTCGAAATATTCAATTAAATAAATGGAACTTCTCGAAATATTCAATTAAATAAATGGAACTTCTCGAAATATTGAATTAAATAAATGGAACTTCTCGAAATATTGAATTAAATAAATGGAACTTCTCGAAATATTGAATTAAATAAATGGAACTTCTCGAAATATTTAATTAAATAAATGGAACTTCTCGAAATATTTAATTAAATAAATGGAACTTCTCGAAATATTTTAATTAAATAAATGGAACTTCTCGAAATATTTAATTAAATAATGGAACTTCTCGAATATTTAAAATAAATGGAACTTAACACATAACGCCTAAAGGAGTTTCTCATTTATTTCACTTTCCTGTGCTTCACACAAAAACAAAAAATATATACAGGGTGTTCGGGAGAAATTTTACATATTGATATTTGGTCATAAAGCTTCGACCCCTCGTCATTCATATACGTGATGACAGATAGAATGGATGACTGGAACCCACCTGAATCATGAAAGAGAATAACTTGTATAATGATGATCTGCACCGGCCATCAAAATAAGGAGATTATGGTTGCTGCCCAATGCTCCCTGAACAATGTAAAAACAATCAGGCATGAACTGGAGAATTGCAATGGAGACTACGAGGCTGTGCCTAGAAGAAAGCAACATAACAGACTATCTGATTGTGTTCGTACAGCTGAATTCCTCGAAAATCTGTAGAAAGGGTATCAGGTTGAATTCAGATGCCCTCGTTGAGTTGCTAAACACAAGGGTAGCCAATGGTAGGTCATATGTATGGCAGCAGGATTCGGTCTCTTGACACACCTCTGGGAAAAGTCAAAAGTGGTTGTCGGCGAATTTTTACGACTACAGTCCCAGTGTTTGGCCTCAGAACTCCCCAGATCTTAACCCCATGGATTATTATGTATGTGGCGCTATTGAGAAAGACACCAATCGCCGTGCCAGTTCTAAAAAAGTCCAATTAATGGACAAAATTAAAATAGTTTTCGAGACCCTTCCCAGGCAAACTGTAATATCAGCTTGCTCCAGGTTCCGGAGCTGGATTGAGGCCGTGATCGACGCTAATGTTGGTTGAGTGAAACCTGTTGTCAGTAGTGTTGTAGCCTGTTGGATTTCTTCACAATTTATTGAATTTTATAGTTACCAAGGACTTTCTTTTTCCTCATGAAACTCAAATTTCTCCCGAAAACCATATATATATATACACACACACACACATATATATATATATATTACACACACAAAGTATTGAAAAGAATACGCAAAGATGTCCCAGACATAATATGCACATCTAGTTCCAGGAATAACAGTATGTGAAAGAGAGACAAGAATGGTAAAATGCTTACTCGTGAAGATGGACAGTGAAATGATGACCATGATGGGTTTGTTTTACAATAGACGTACAAGAGACATGTCTATACTGTTCAAAGAACCGAGGTAAAAGTGAATGTGGATTACTGGAATTGTCACCTCAGTTCATGATCCGTCTAATGTACACGCCCGAGTATCTAAGGAAGATATTTGTTTCTCCACATTGATATAAAATAAATATCAAAAACACATTCGATATAAAATGTATTTGATCAATATCGACTATGACAAAGTAACTAGCATTGACCCTCTTGGATGCTATCTTTCACTGCTGAACTCGCTGGCTATAGCAATGGTGGGGGGATTTTGTGAGAGTAGAAAGATTCTCTCTTGAAGACAACTGAGAATTCGGTGGGGGTAATTTGTAGCTAACACACGTACTTTTATAATCCAAACGAGAGTAACCCAACACAGAATATTCGGTAAAGAAAAGACAAGTCAATTTATATATGATAACATTTGATTAAAACAACATACAGTTCCCGTTTCAAACCATAAAAAAATTAACCTAAACTTTTTAATCCAGAGTTGTCCTGAGATTGGTTACCCATCTAAAGCTAAATTGTCAATCTGCTCTGTAATTGTGAGATATTAACAATTCACCAATAAAGTAATTTGAAAATTATTTCAATGTTATTTTTTTATATGTACTAGCAAATATATGCACTCTCCGGGTGCAAGTATTTAAGTTTTAATGTAATAAAATTTGTATTAAATTAGAAAGGCTAATGAAACTAAATAAGAATACAGATAAAAAGATTTGAAACAGAGGGAGTATAATAAAAAATGGAACAATGAAACTTACTCTTCCATCACTCTCGTCTTTCATTGTTATTTTTTCTAAATCAAGTATTTATTCATAAGAGGAAGTAAAGAATAAAATGACAATTATTTTATCTTGTTAATGGATTTCATTTAAGATTTATTGAAGAGATTTTTGCTTATATTCATTAAAATAAAACCAAACTGTTAGAAATCAATAATACTAAGCACATATTTATTAAATTCGATTTTTTAATATTAATATGCAAATTAGCCTTCCCGTTCACACTGTAAACCACTATGTTGTATATATAAATATAATTGCATGTTGTCAGTATGTAGACATAGTTAACAGTATTAATAATGTAAGACAATTTTATTAATAATTGAGGTTTAGATAAAAATAATGGAGAATGTGATGTCAATAACTATGAGAATTGTGACTTGAGTAGGAATATAGTTTCGGTTACAGACAGAAAAACACAATCTCCATTATAATAAGATAAAGACAGTTACCGCAGTATTGTGCAGAACCAAAGATGTGTTAGATCTTCATTAAAAAACATGGAAGACTTTAAAAGGGAAAAGATTGCAATATTATAATTTACCACAATCGAACATATTTCCTCTTGGGAGCAGAGACAAAATAGAGAGAAGTGTTTAAGAGTATATAGAAAGTCAAAAGGATGAGCTAGATTTTGAATGGCAAAATAAAGTTTGACAATCAGTTGTTGGTAGATCGATAGCAGCAGCTTTCAGATCCAGAAATAGAGTCAAAAAGAAAATATAACGCAAGTTTTCAAAGTGGAATTAGTTATTTTCATGTGTACAATGTAATACGGATTATATTAGTTTTACGTGCACACACACACACACACATATATATATAAAACAATGGTACCTTAACTTACGAGTGCACCAAATTATGAGTTTTCCGAGCTACAAGTAGTCCCTCGGTCGATTCTTTTGCTTTGTTAAATAAAATTTGGCGGTACGAGCAAGCTTCAGATATGCTTATGTCAATATGTTCACTAAAAGCATTTTTTCCAAATTTATTACAACACACAGATCATTACATTCTATTGTATTATGTTTTTATACAATTCGGTGCTTTTTTTTTTTATTTTAAAAATCATAGCAATTACGTTTGTTTGGTTTTTTTGTGGGTTTTAAGTGGATTAATGGCGTTTCAGTATATCAATGGAGAAACTTGACTTACGAACGGAAGGAAGAATTAAACTCGTAAGTCAAGGTACCACTTTAGATATATAGACAAAAATAACTTACCTGCTGCGCTTATAACACTTAATGATAGTCCCAGAAGGATTAGAGTTGTCACTCTTACTTGAAATTTCATTCTGAAAAATAAAATAAAATTAGATCAGTTAGTGGAAGCTGAGAAATTTGCAGTATTAAAACTAAGTTTGTAATAAGAATTAATTTCAAATCGATAATTATTTAACTTGCTTATAGCTACCATTTCACATACCTTGGTAGAAATATTTACTCTACAGTAAACGATGTCAATGTACGCATAGGAAAGGTAAAGACATATACATAAAACGCACATAAAAACTTAAAACCTCATAGCTTTCAGCGTGACTTGACCATAAACGCGGTTCCTAGTTGGGTTTAGCTGCAACACAAGTACAGAAGATTGTGGTACTCAATGAAGATCGAACTTATTAGCTATTACAACGCAAGGTGTTTCTCAGACGATAATTGTCTGATATTTCAAATACTTTTAAGAAAGTCCTATTTTATATTAGAGACATTGAAAATTATAAATAAAATTAAACTCATAGTCTAAAAATTAAAAAAAAAAAAAAAAAAAAAAAATGAAGAAAAAGAAATTAAGTGTTTGTATAGTTCACACATTTTAGATTTGTATGCAAAAATTTAGAAATAGAACTATTTCATACCCGGTGGAAAAATACCAGTACAAGTGTCTAAAGTTGATTTATTTTTGTATATATGTTTTTACAAGTCTTGCCGTATGTTTCTGCAGTTTTATAAGTTTGTCACTGTGGTATATAAAAAAGATATCGCCAAAATCCATTAGTAAATTTGTGTTTTTTTAAATTTTATTTTTCAATGTGATCTTTCATTTTCACCCCAGGAAGAAAAAGCATTAAAAAAATAGACACAAGTTTAACAGATATTTGTACACTTCCATCTATTAATACGGTTGCTCCTAAATCTTCATCATCCAGCAACACCTACTAGTTAAAAATGAGACCGTCTAAATCGTCCAAGATGCAATGAAAAAATGTGGATATAGATTCTGGTGTCGCTTAATCGCAGATTTCTTATTTGTCCCATTTTATTTCACAGAAATTTTAGGAATGAAACATTCCACATGGTCTGGCGTCACTTAAATACACAACGTAAAATTAAAATGAAATAAAAAAAGTTACATGCTTATTTTACGAAATCTGGGAGACAGCAGGAAAACACGTGCTGGAGAATCTATCAGGGATTGCACCGGTACTTTTGAATGCAAACGAACTGTTGAACTGGAGAAAAGGCAACGAATATTGAAGGAGCGAAGACAGCAGCCTCGACCAGCACAGCCCCAAGGAACTACACAAAAATGTAAATATGAACGTACAATAAACGCTATTCCTTAATCTCTAGATATAAAATAACCCTAGACGGGTTGACATGTCGTTAAATTCAATCAATCAATGATTGCATTTTTATTATACAGCGTCCAGCAGAATTATTTCTTGGGTTTGGTATTGGTAAATAAAGGCAACACAGATTCTATTCAAAATTTAATTTTACTACAAGAAAGAATTATGTGCCATGGGGTAATGGATATCATCATAGAAAATGACATGGTGATACAAGTTCAAATCCTGGACGAGCCTGGTTGAATTTCAAATGGCATATATCCTAGGGAAATGTGTGAATTATACTACTCTCCCTCAAGCTAAGTGTAAATATTAAGGCAGACGGGACTCTTTAACCTTGTTACAGCAACTAAGTCTAAGAGAAGGAAAACTATAAATTATAACCTGTTAAACTCCACTTAAAAATTGACCTTCTGGCATAGATATGAATATCTAGCATTTTGTTTTCTTATTGTTATCCCTTTGTTTTAAAGCTAATATTTCAGATCTAAGATCGGCCTCATCAGCCATCTAAGGACACATGGACGGGATTGAGACTAGAAGACCATCATCCTCGGCCTCGAAGGACTGTCAATGATGAATTAGACTAGTACAGCTATTGTTTTTTTATCTTAAGAAACCAAGCTAATATCACTAGATAGTAAAAGATCTGCATAAAAAAATCGGATAGTCTACCACAGCATTTAAGCTATATAATATTTTTGTAAGGGGTCTAACATGATCATGATTCTTCCTACAAGGCATTGCTTCAGTTTTGTGAGTCATTGGTCACCTCTACAATTCTACCTATGTTTTGGAGTCACGAATTATCGTGAGTAATAAAATCGGATATAGTCAAAAGAGTAAACCATCAATCTAACTTTGATGATCCAAATATGGGTGCCCATATTCTTGAAATAGTTGGATGCCAAAATTGACATTTTTGAAAATAAAAGCCGAGTACTGTCGATCATGCTACAATCTCCAGGAATAATTTTCCTGGAAAATGAGAAAAAATTTAAACCAATTTTTTTTAATTGCCTTTTTACATGATATACAACCCTTAATATTTTAACTTCCCATTTACGGATTTAATTTTAAATATTTGAATCTGTAATAATTTTTTTCTTTGTACCAAAATGTAATTCCTTTAATTTTCTTAAGAGTGCACATTGCTAATGCAATGTGGTTGACTACGTACAATAGCACCAGAACTTTGTGTAGGATTTTATTTTTAGATACAGAAAATTAGATTTTGCAATAAAATCCCAAAATCAGTTTTCAATGTATAATATCCCACTAGGAATAATAAACTAGCAACTTTGGTTTAGAAGAAAATTAAATTCTTGTTTAATTGTTAGGGAAATTCATAGGCTATACTAATTAGCAAGAGATGCATGCAAGTTCTTATTGGCGAGTTCAATTCTCACTTCTGTCATGAGCTAAACAAAGCAGTTAATTGTCAAATATTCAGTAGGTTCCGTATACTCCTTGCTTTGTGACAAATCTATGATACAATTTTAATTTTTTTAATGCAATACATATGGTTTAATGGTTCACAAGCTAAACTAAAAGATCATTACTTTGTGAGTATGATTGTCACTGTGATCCCTAAAATTATAGCCTCGAATCCCCAAAATATAACCGCCGTGCCAGCGGGGCTTAGAATACGCCGTTTCCCATTCAGAGGGACAGGAGTCACTCATCACACACACACACACACACAAAAAAAAAAAGGAGGAAGATGTACGCAGATTATGATAACATCTGATGGTAGGATCCTGTTCTGAGGCTCTGAATGGAGTGTGGAATACGCCTTAATTGTTATAACTCCCAGGTCCTGGAGTGGTAGTATGTGTTAAGGTACTATCTATGGGCTAAATAAATCTGTAACCGTGTGTAAACACTTAACACAAAATGTAAATACTAAATGTATAATAAACACAATCCGTTAAACTTGAAGTATAAAATGACGCTAGACCGGTTGAAATGCTGTTAAAAAAATTTCTAAGTTTGGTAAATAAAACATTCGATTAAACCCACCGAAAGCACTGGTTGGCGCCAGAATAAAGCTTACTAAACAGAAACTATGCAGCCTATATTTAAAATTATCTCCCTTGGTTGACCTAATGATAATGGCTGCTGTTGGAAAAGCAAGAAAGGGGAGGAAAGATTCTTAGAAAAAGCAGCAGTGGTTGACACTATAAGGTATAAATAACTACAAGAGTTGGCGGTAATGCATTTTGGGCGGAAAATTCAAAACGTTTTTCTAAGTTTCAAAAGCGTGGCTACCAGAGTTTCTTTTTATACTACTAGAAATACTTTGCGTTAAACAATTGTGATTGCTGAAATCACGGTTACATATTCTTCAGTGTCGAATGCAAACTTTTTTTTGTTGTATTTCCAATAATTAGATAGTAATGTGCCGCTTTAAAATTCGTAAAAATGTATTTAAGCCAAGGCTATACGAAGTCATGACTTGGTAGTCATATAATCTACAATTTGAGAAGTTTTACCAAGTCACTTTGTGATATTAGTTTATTACCATAAAATACCTATTACTAGGGATCAATTATTTCTAATTGATCAGAAAAGAGAACTTATAAATAAGTAAGGGAGATCAACTTTACCCCCCCAAAAAAAAAAAACAAAAAAAAAAAAAAACATTAATGAGGCTGAGAAATATTTCGATAATATCCAAGTCTTATTATAATGGAGATTGTGTGTTTTTCTGTCTGTAACCGAAACTCTTCCACTATTCAAGTCATAATTCCCCTAGTTATTTACATCACATTCCCTATCATTTTATCTTGATTTAACCCTAATTATCAATAAAATTGTTTTACATTATTAATACTGTTGGCATTATGTACATATTAATAACATACAATTATATTCATATACACAACAAAATAACGGCGTATGGTATAAACGGGAAGACTGATTGGCATACTGATCTTAAAAATTGATATTAATAAATATGCTTAGTATTATTGTGTTCTAATTGTTTGGTTTTATTTTAATATGAGCAAAGATAGCAGAAATAAATTTGAAAAGAAATCCATTAAGATATAACTAATTTTATTCTTTACTTCCTAATTCAACTAAATATTTAAATAAGGAAAATTTAGCAATGAGAGAGGGAAGTGATGGAAAATGGTGGAAGAGTTAGTTTCAAAGTTATTCTATTTTTCTATTATACCCCCGTTTCAAGTCTTTTTATCTGTATTCTTATTTAGTTTCATTAGTCTTTCTAATTTAATATACTTCATTACATTAATGCTTAAATACTTGCGCCCGTTGGATGCATATTTTTGCTAGTTTTATGTAAGTCATAGTTTTACCTTTTACGCACTTTATTACACTGAACATTGTCGGCTGTATTTTACGGCATGTCAACCCTTGTTGGGTTATTTAATGCACAAGAAATTGTTTTATTCATTCTTGTTCGGTATTCATATTTTAACACATTTAATACTCATTTTCTAATCTAATTAACCCACAGATGGGACCCTAACTGGTATTACCATTCTGGTCAGAATGAACCTGGGAGTAATGGGGGATAAGGGAGTACTTCACATTCCCTCGAGTTCCAGAATTGGAACTTCACCAGGTGCAGTTTGACGTCATACACAGGACACGAATACCCCCAGCCACCGCCTTCTAGCACACATGATAAAGAGCTGGACACTGAATATTAAGAACTTTGTTTACCATGCTAGAACCTTAATTTAAAAAATATGTAGAGCCAGTTTTATTGTAGAGAGAGTAGGTTAGTTGGTGTTTAATGGCACATCAACCCTTGCAGGTTATTTGATGTGAAATCATTTCATTTATTTAACTTCATGAGAATTAGTAATTTAGCAATAATTTTCATGTTAGATCTTAAAAATTAGGTATGACTTCAATTAAGCACATATTCTCCCAAATTTTATATAATATATATATATATATATATATATATGATTTGTTAATGAACAGTTTGTTGGTAAATATGGTTTTGTTTTATAAACTAACAAAAAGTGGCTACCCGAATTTGCATGAGTAGAGGGGGATGAATAAGTATCGCAGAACCTTTGATTGTTTTGGTCTTACATAATTTGTTTTTGTTTTAATCACAAATGCCACCAATGTCCTTTCCCTTCTCTTACTATTCAAATTCTAATTTTTGAATATCTTCCTAGATATGAATAGAATCTTCATTATTTTTGCACAAAAAGCAAGCTATGGTGATAGTAAATGTGTGTATATATTTACTTGGTCATTAATTGTTTTATTTTTGTAGTTTCCTCCGGACATACATACTGTCCTTTATATATGTATAGATGGAACTAATTTCTATCAAGCCAATGTGTATCAATATATTGGTAGAAATAATTTTATATCAGAGATTTCATTAATTTCATGTGCAGTAACAAATTAATAGAAATAAATTTTAATTAATTTCAAAATGTTTGTATATAAACGTAGGTCGGTTGGTTAGATTTCCTAGCATGTCAACCAGTGTTTCCTTATTTAATGCCGAATACATTTTATTAATTCTTGATGGAAACTCACTTTTCCTATTTAACTCATAGACGGGACCCTAACAGGTATTGCCACTTCGGTTTAGAATAGACTTGGGTGTAATAGTGTAGAAGGGGTATTCCATATTACCCAGAGCTATAGAATTGGAACTTCATCAGGTAGAGTTTAACGTCAAGCCCAAGACATTAAGGCCCTCAGTCACCGCCCTCTAGTACATATAAAAAAGCGTAGGGAGTTGTCATAATGGCAATAGGGTCGGGACAATCATATAGGTGCTAGGGCTTGACGTAAGCGATTGATCGGAGGGGACCCCACCGACCGCTCGTCTAGCATAAGTAAGTGCCAAGGTAGAGTGTTGCAAGTCATTGACTGCTCAGCCACCAGGGTTCTATTCTAAAGCATCACGGGTCACCACCCATGGCAAACAGGTGGTCGCATTGGGGGAGGTCTTACCCATATGCAGGTGCATTCTAAAGCCCTAGCTGACAGTGCTGTTGTATATGAATATTTTTATTTAGTTTTATAAACAGGTAAACATTTTCACAAACTTCAGGTGTTGATAAGTTGCTTGAAATATTTTTTATTAACTTGCAGACATACATATTTGATCCATATATTGGAGCCTAACAGGTATTCCGAATCAGAGTAGACCTGGGAGTAATGGCAATGAAGGGATACATGAGTTCTAGAATTTGAACCTCACCACGAGATGCAGTTGAGCCTTATACCGAGAAAACGTTAAAAGTGGGAGACTCAAATGTTGAAAAATATATTTCACAATTTCATGCTCTTTCAGATCGAAATGATGCATTGAAGAGGCTAACCAAAGATTTATTGACAAAAATAATCTGCGAAACTTGTTTGACAAAATTAAACTGAAAGATGCCTATTAAACTGTTGGATTCAGTGTAATTTTTAAACCATTAAGATAAACTAGAAAAGAAAAACCCTCCGGGCGATGTAAAAGAATTAATTTTGAAAGATATTGCCTTGGGGCTGTTTAAAAATTCAATGTTAGAGGGTTTGTATCATAAGTAAAATCAAATTTATTAAAAGGAGTAAAAAATAAATAAATAAAATAAAAATAAAATAAAATAAAATTTAAATTGATATGGACACTTATTTCTGACCCCTAAAAATATTGTGCGCATCTATTAATTAAATGTTTTGAATATTTTACACAAAATTGTAGTTATTTATTTGTAAACTTTGTTAACTTCTTGTTACTGAAAAAAGGGCCGAGGGTAATAAAAAAATTTAAAAAATTGATTACAAATTTCGCAAATAATTTTCCATTTAAAGTAATATAATTAAAAAAAAATAATTTCATAGTTTATATTATTTAGATTGATATACTATATATAGTTTATTTAAGTTGTTATTACAATGGAAAGTGTTCAAATGTTGAACAGATTTTATTTATTTCCTTAATTGTTATTTATTCTATGTATTGACGATTTTAGGTGACGTAAGCAATGACGTAGTTTTGGTTACTATTGTTACTTATATTTCTTTTAGTAGTTATATTTGTGGGGATTAACATAAATAAAACGAACTCCCATAAGAGTTAACACCGGACGACCCCTCAGAGCATGTGCGGGAAAAAGGACCCACCTCCGATCCCAAGATAATCTCTCGGGCATTCGGATGTTGGCCTTAACTGGGGGAGACAACTACTGGTCAGGAAGGAATTTCCTTACCACGTGGTGGCTATCACTCGTGAATAAAGCCTAAATCCTAAAACTACATTTTGACTCTTCCTTTTCTTTCCGTGAATTCCTTTTTCAGCGTGACCACCAAATAAAATGGTGTTAAAAGCAAACGCTAGGAACACGCACCAGAAAGAACCACAGACACTCTAAACCTAAAACATTAAACCCCTCGTCAGCACACATTCAATTCAGCTAGAATTATTTTCCTATTGGATTCAACCATAGAATCATTTCCCCCATTAACCCCCTTACCTACCGTGTGCGCCGGTGTCAAATGTATTCCCACACAAGAGGCGTGTTTACTGAAAACCACAATTCGTATGAGAGAATTTTTAGAAACGTGATACTTCAAATTAGGAAGGATACAATGGTGGTTTTATTGAAGTACAGATTACTGGTTTGCTAAAAAAAAAAATTCCCTAATGCATGAACGAGTACATAGTATGGATTGGTAGGTATGAGGTTAAATACTCAAATTTGTACGCACATGTCTAGTTTAGGGCTGGAAACTTTGGGAAATACAGGAACTTTAGTCCATTAAACTTTATCAAATTTTAAAGATACTCAATTCCCTCCCAAATCACACGATGGGTCAAACTAAGTGTAGATTTTACAGAGTTACAATTGCGTTAAAATTATGGACAAGAAAAAAAAGTTATAACAATTTTTATGTTGCTCACACAGACACATTCAAACTGGCATAGACACACACACACATTCAAACTGGCATAGACACACACACACATTCAAACTGGCATAGACACACACACACACATTCAAACTGGCATAAAACAAACACTTTATTTCAAGTTTTATTTACTATGAAGCAAACTAGAGTCAGTTAGGCACTACTTGTGAGGAAAATTGCATCCTGACAAAACCCATTCCGGAAATTCGGAATCGGCATGTAGTATTGATTGGCATTCACGCCGGACATTCCAATATGAAGATTTTAGTGTTTACGTGTCAAATCCGCGGACAGTACAGAGCATTCGAAAAATTTTGGACGAGTCCTAAAAATAAAACTAATGTATGGCAGCTAGGAAGCCTCACTTTGATGGTTCTGATCAGAAAAGAACCCTGGAACTTATTGGCAAGACCCAGTTCATGATTGCCACCGATCCCAGGAAGTCAATCAAGTCCATAGTCAGGGTCTATTGCTCATACAAGTTGAGAAAGGGCCACTTTTTAAAATTCTCTTTTCATTATCACAGGTCATCAAGGACAAAAGCTTTGAATAAACTACCCCCACCTACCGGACAAACTTTGCTTTTAGTGAGAAGTGTTTGTTTTGTTTTACGGCATATCAACCTCTGTGGGTCATTTAATGCCGACAAAGTTTTGAAATAATTTCATTTTTTAATGGGAAACTCGACATTTTATTTAAAATTGAACCCTAATAGTTACTACCACCCGTCCGGGTCAGAGTGGACCAGGGAGCAATGAAGAGGTGCTCCACATTTCCCCTAACCCTCAGAACTAGAACCTCGCCATCATATAGAATTTAACATCATTCCCAGGACATTAAGACCTTTAGTCACCGCCTTCTAGCACATATGATAAAAAGGGTTGGGACTTGCCATAAGGGCAATAGGGTCGGGATAATCATATAGGTACTAGGGATTGACGTAACCAGCCGATTGATCCGTCGAGACTAAGTAAGGGTCTAAGTGGAGTGTTGCATGTCATGGACTGCTCATACACCTGGATTCCATCCTTAAGCATCACGGATCACCATCCACGGCCAATAGGTGGTCCTATTTACGGAGTGTTACACCTCTGCAGAGGTGCAGCTGATGTATTTTAAAGCCCCAACCGACAGGGCGTTTCCTAGAAGAGAATTCTGCCAGGATCAGATGATGAACTCTCAGAACAACCGTTGACTTGGTCTGTCCCCAGAAGATGCATTGATAGTGATGAAAAGCAAACACCAAGTTCACATCATGGTGCTTGGGGGTAGTCAATACAGATGGTGTCATGACACATTCATCTTCCTACGTGGCCTCAGACTGAACACGGAGGTCTATATCAACAGCTATGGGGATGAAGTGATGCCCTTGGTCGAAAGAGTGTCTGCAGCAAGACGTTACGTCTGGCAACGGGACTTTGGGATATGCTACACAAGCAGGAGAACCCATTTTCTATTGGGAGAAATTACTGCGACCACATCATCTCAAACATGTGGCCGCCAAACTACACAGATTGTAGTCCTCTAGAGGCTGAGGTTGAAGTCAATGGCGATTTCTTTGAACAAATGTAATATATAGTATTTCAACATAATTTACAGTAAATTTTGTAAACATATCTGATTAAGTGAAATGTCAGGGTTATTTCAATTTAGACAATTTACCTACCTACACACACATATATATATATATATATATATATATATATTGTGGATATGGGTGTGTGTATATAAATATGTTGTGATGTGTATGTTTATATATATATATATATATATATATATATATGTTGTGATGTGGTGTGTGTGGTGTGTATATGTATATATATATATTATATATATAATATGATGTGGTGTGTGTGTGTATATATATATATATATATATATATAATATGATGTGTGGTGTGTGTATATATATATATATATTATAATATGTTGTGATGTGTATATTTATATATGTTGGATGTGTGTGTGTATATATATATATATATATATATATATATATTATATATATATATATATATATAATATGTTGTGATATATATATATATATATATATATGTTGTGATGTGGGTGTGTGTGTATATATATATATATATATAATATATATATATACTGTGATGTGGGTGTGTTATATATAATATATATATATATATATATATAAATGGTGTGTGTGTATATGTGATGTGTGTGTGTGGTGTGTATATATATATATGTGATGTGGGGTATATGTATATATATATATATATAATATATATGTTGTGATGTGGGTGTGTATATTATATATATATATATGTTGTGATGTGGGGTGTGTGTATATATATAATATATATATATGTGATGTGTGTGTATATGTATGTGTGTATATATATTATATTATTATGATGTGGTGTATATGTATGTGTATATAATATGTGTGATGTGGGTGTGTGTTTATGTAATATTATATATATATATATATATATGTTGTGATGTGGGTGTGTGAATGTTGGTGTGTATATAATATATATATATATATAATGTTGTGATGTGGGTGTATATATATATATATATATATATGTTGTGATGTGGGTGTGTGTATGTATATATATATATTATATATAATATGTTGTGATGTGGGTGTGTGTTTATGTATATATATATATATATATATATATGTTGTGATGTGGGTGTGTATGTATGTATGTATATATATATATAATATGTTGTGATGTGGGTGTATGTGTATATATATATAGTGTTGTGATGTGTGTTTATATATACATACACACATCACAACATATATATATATACACACACACACACACACCTCACAACAACATATACACACACACATCACAACAACATATACACACACACATCACAACAACATATACACACACACATCACAACAACATATATATATGTATAATACACACACGAGGCCATTAGGAATTCTTTGAAACCATAAATATCGTATTTTAACCTTTAATCCGTTTTTTTCTTCAAGGAATAACATGCAAACGTTATTCAGAAAAATAAACACTATCCATTAAGGTTGGAATATTTCCACCTCCTTCCACTCACTGTCCGATACTCTCATCTCTGTAATTGTCTATATTAAAAGTGCTTTAAACGATTACAATTATCACGAAGGAGAGCAGTTCTTTAATATTAGCAAATCACACTTTTTAAAGTCTACATAAGATTTTTTTTAAGATTAAAGTTATTAGTCCATTATAACTCAATAACAAACGATTGAAATTTAATTCCTCACAAATTCATTGGTTTTCTGCATTTTCAAGAGCGTATTCACAATCTTTAGAAGTTGTTCTATTGTTATAAAGAAATCATATATGTGTGTGTGTGTGTGCGTGTGTGTGTGGTACTAGTATTGGTCAGCACTTAATTTAAACCGAGAACTAAAAGTTATGGCTAGGATTATTTTGTTTTTTCATTATGTTTGTATTTCAATCTTCCACAATTATTCCTTATATATATATCGACCAATTTAAAAGAAATGGTAATTATATATATTTTTTTAAATTCTGTTTACAGTACGCACTGTATATAATAAAACGAAGTTGTTTACATACACTCCTAATTAGTATAAAACTCAATTTTTTCGGCGATCACATTTTTTATTGATAGATAAAACAGGAAAAATACACATGTGGCAAGGGGAGAGTTAATAAAATATTGCCTTTGATGATATATATATGTGTGTGTGTGTATGTGTACCCTGAAGAATTTGACATCATTTGAAATATGAATATCTAAATAATTACGATTCCTAGACAAACGAAATGGACTAGGCTTTATGTTGAATAAAAAGATTTATCAAAATTCAAACAAGATAGTCAGAGGGATGAAAAATTTATAAGTGATTACTCAAAGCATCACACACTTGTTTGACTGTGAGCATATTCTAACACAAGATACAGTTTTATTTCTAGCGAATGTTTTTCTTACCCCTGAAAAAATAAAAAAAAATAAACAAAAAACTAACTTAGTTTTTAAACATTGTTAAAACTTGAGATCCTTTGAGAAATAATCGGCTATATTATTAGACCAAGAAAGTATGTCAAATTTTTTGGGACACCCTATATATATAGTGATGCTGATAGCTTTTTGATTTAGTGCGCCACTGGACGCACATATTTGCTTTGAATGAGTCCCCGGGAAATTTATGGGACCCAACTAAAGCCGTCTAAATCCTACTTTGTAACCTATCCTGTGTAATTCGTTCCTAAGAAACTATTGAAATGTATTTACAGTTAGCTTGAAATGGTGAGGGGAGAAAAAAGAAAAACATTGGGACGCACCGATACGATTCTACTGCGTCCTTTTAGATTTGTGTGTCAGAGACGCAGTACGCCTACCTATTAGCGTCTCTGTACATATAGTGTAAATCAAGCCCACAATAGTAAATTTCTAAAATCTTAATCTGGTTACATTACAAATATAAACTCAGCGATCATCGAACTACCAACAGTATTAACTTGCTCTAACATCACGGGGTAGGGGGTACTATCATTTGCTTTCAGAAAAGTTTAAAACTATTCGGAAATACGAGATTTTAATTCAACAACATCAGTCCCCAATCCTCTTAAGTTATTTATCCGGTACAGAGTATTTGACCAGAAATTTTAAAATTATTTCAGGCTGTTCACTGCGCTACTAGTACGTGTATTAACAGTACACATACATATGGTTTCCCCACCCCCCATTTTCTGTTTCACCAGCCAGGACAAGTTATAAAAATATTGAGGATTGTTAGTAGCCCAAATCGACAACTACACAAGTCCTCCTCGGTTCTTAGCCAACTGTTAGGTGCCAACCAGTGTAGTTGGCTTCAAAACGCATGCGACCTGTAGCTATCCTATCACAGAAGGCATTTTAGACAAAGTTTAAATTTTCAAATTCCTAAAATAAAGCAATGCAAACATTTTAAACTATACTCGGTTCTATTCTGCATACTTTTTACTATCGAAGACAAAAAAAAAAAAAAAAAAAATCATCATTCTAAAAAATAGATAAAATAAACAAAAACCGAACCTATTCATTAAAGAATTTTGATTAAATTATCCCGAAAAATCAGTTTTAGTAGTCGAAATAAAACAGTTTAAAATATTAGCGATTTATGTGAAATATTAAGTAGACTACTGCATTAATTTTCTATGGTACTCTCAAATTATCCTTAAATGATAATAATAATACTAAAAAGTAGATGAAATAAACAAATAAAAACAAACCTATTTATTTAAGGATTCCAACTGAATTTATATCCTGGAAAAATCAGTTTTAGTACTGGAAATAAAACAGTGTTTAAAACATTAACAATTTACGTGAACTATTAAGTGGACGACTGCATTAATTTTTCTTTGGTACTTGCAAATTATCCTTGAAAATGAATAAGGGAAATTGGGTCATATGAGCAGACCAAAAAAATTTTAGAAATCTGACATTTCGGAAGCCTGTTTGCTTTCGATAAACCAGCTTTTTATTCCTCCAGACCCAAAAAGAAAAAAAAAATGAGGTCGGTATAAGTAGTATTTGGCAATATCTAGATTAAGAATTAAAAAGAAAAATCAAATAGAAATCTTAATGTGGTTGGCGACCTGATGCTTTAAAAGTTGTTAGATTAGGAAAAAAATCTAAACGATTATTTAAAAAGAAAAAAAAAAAAAGTTATGTTTTGTCAACAGATTTTGTTTCTTTAACTCCCTACCGTAACTTAAAAAAAAAAAAAAAAAAAAAAAAAAAAAAAAAATGACATTTTTAGAAAATAATGCATCCTATTTTCTGGCTTCATATAGAGAATTTATTCTAAAAGATCAAAGACTCCATTTAGGTTTATTTTCGAATACAGGGAAAGTTTTAAAAATTTAATATCTTATAAATGAATTAGAATGTTAAGTAGATAAAAGAATAATATATAAGGATAGCATAGAGAGTCAGCGGTGCTTGATGACTGTCGGTTTCTCGCCTACATACACTATCCTTACTTAGATATCAAATATTGAGCTCTTTATTAGAAAACACGGACACACACACATATCCATACACATATATAATAAAGGACAGCAAATTAAACGAGAGGTCAGTGCTATAATAGCAAAGCAGCTTTAAAACCTAAAATATAGAATTATGGATACTATATTACCGTTATTGAAATAAATATATATATATATATATATATAAATCATACTTCAAGAACTATGGTAAGTAATACATTGTACAGAAAATATATCTCATTAAACTTTCAATAATTTAATACTTTTAAAAGAATAAAAACTTAACATTTTAGAAACAAAGAACAAGTTAGTGGTTCCTTAGTTCCGAGACAACTAAATAACTTGACAAAATAGATAGCAAATAAAATTAAATCTAATTAACAACTATTAAGCTACATTTTCCTGCTGCCGTTGAAACTTTCAAGCGTGTTGTTTAAAAATAAACAACTTGTATCTAAGTTTTTCCATGATTTAAGTTTACATTCGATTAATCTATAAGAAAAAAAAAACTTTAATGTTAGTTTGACATTTGTAGTGGCCGCGAACTAAAACTTGCGCATGCGTACTACACAAGATTTCACCGCGATAAATTGAAATTCCAAATGAACTAATTTAGTTAAAAAAAAATACAAACGATAAAAGTTTATACGACAAACTTACTTTTAAGTATACGTTCTTTAAAATAAATAAATAAGTGAATAAATAAAACGAAATAAAAACTCATACTCAGTGCAGAAATTCTGCATTCCATCATTCTTACCTTAGTCAAAGACTCTAAATATTCACGCTTAAGATTTCCCTCTTCTGCCTTACCAAACATGAGGCAGTAGCAGCAGTAGTGCACCACGCAAATGAACCAACCACTCGCTCGCCTTCCTAAACTATGCTTCCTACTTAGTTTCAAGTGGCGAAATGGACCTTCATATATTTGTACCGAATGAAAAAGCTACGGGGATTGTCTCAACGAATCATAAAAAGCCTTTTTTATTCCTCCCCCTTCTCCCTTTTTAGGAGGATGGTGTCCGGCCCCATCTGGAGACAGGTTATAGTTTATACAGCTGCGTATCTACTCAGCCCAAGAACTTCAACGTCAGCTGATGAGGAATCAGTTCACTATTAAAAGAGGATGGAGAAGTAGTTAGGGAAGAAAGTGTGGTAGAGTTGTATGACCACAGGGGGTTGGGCCGAATTTGATAGATGGGAATAACGAGTGGGGGGGGAGAAGAGGAGAGATTAGATATCTATTTCAAGATTGACTGCTCGAATTGACTTTTACTAACAGTTAAAGACAAAAATTGGGTGATATATATATATATATATATATATGTGTGTGTGTGTTTAATCGTATATACAAATCAATTGAGGGCTTTTTTTTTATATCTGGAACTTTAAACTGAGGGAAGAAATTTAAAATAAAAAAAAAAAAAAAAAAAAAAAACACTACAAAGAAATATATAATCTTCATTTTTGTTAACGTTATTGGCTGAAAATATTTTAAAGTTTGTTTTTTGTTGTTTTCTTCCCTCAGTTTAAACTTCCAGATATTAAAAAAAAATCCTTCGATTTAGATTTACACACTAGCTCAGTCGGTAGAGCGTTCGGCTAGGAATCACAAGGTTCCTGGTTCGATACCGGCCCTCGCCAACTTAGCGTATAAGTATCACAGGGATCTGTGCAGTGAAGTGAGGAGTTGATGGTAGGTGTGGCGCTCCACCCCAGATGCTAAAAATCTCCTTGTCTAGCGCTAGTGAAAAGGGATAGACTCCCTCGTTGATTGGCTGATACTGACATTAGGCCACCCCGACGACTTTATATATATATATATATATATATATATATATATATATATATATATATATGTGTGTGTGTGGTGTGTGTGTGTGTGTGTGTGTGTGTGGTAACTGCAAAATATCGATTATCTGTATTTGCCCAACCCTCCACGACGGAGAGGATATGAAGCGAGATGTTTTTTTTAAGCGGAACAAAAATGGTTTGAATTCCGTTTTTTTTTTTCTTAGACTGCCTAACCACAGTTAAAGATCCAGTCTGCCTTAATATTTTCCCATAGTTTTGAGGGAAGAACAGGGATTCATGCCCCCCCCCTCCAAGATTATTTACCCAACTGGTATTATGTGATTAGCTCGCAAGTACGGGGCATCCAGCCAGGATTGAACCAAGACCAACTAGAACTACTCTATATCGGTGGCCTCGATTGAACTCGCTATTTAATAGTAATGGATCTGGGAGACTAGCTTGCTAACCACTAAATATATTTACCAACGCCTCCGTACGAACAGGATGCGACACCAAGTTAATTTAAGCGGAGATTAACAGGTTTGAATTCAAAGTTTTCCTTCTCTTAGACTGGTTGCCTAACCAAGATTAAAGAGCCCAGCTACCCTACTATTTACCCTGGAGGGAAAAATAGGTGGACGTGTACCTTTCCCAAGGACATTAGCAAGGAGGGTTGCTAATCATTATACCATGATGGAACGTCCACCCAACAAGGTATTAGCGTAAAGTGAAACGCAAACAGCCTTGTCCAAGACTTGTACTCGGATTACCGATTCCATTTCCTACGATATCCAAATATTTTATAAGTACTAGCAAGAATATGCGCCCTCCGGGTGTAACTATTTAAGTTTTAAGGTAATGAAATAAATTAGAAAGATTAAATTAAATGCATATAAAAAGATTACTTATTCTAATTATATTTTAATTCGTTCTTATATAAAAATCATTCTGAGGATTGATTTTAATACGTTGAAGAATATAATATTAAACATCAATAACACAGTAATTATTAAACCGGGTTTTGTTAAAACCAGTATGCAAATTAACCACACCATATTATGTAATCCTTTATTTTTTTAGTGATATACAAGACACATTGTAGGATTTTAAACGCACTAATAACATGGGTTGTTCTGTGGCAAATCTAAATCAGGTTTTCATAGAGACATTAATTCTTAAAATCCTATACTGCCCCATTCTGCCCAGCTGGAAGTCACATTCATTTTTCTAATCTACTCCAAACGATAGCCTTTGATTAATGTAATATTAAACATATTTAGAAGTCTTTGATTTAAGAGAAATAACAGGTAATTTTAAATGAAAAGGCCATTTTTAACAGATCCTTATAGGAATGGGACTCTGGACTTAAAAAATTCTTGACAGGATGTTAAGAGTTTTAAGATTTATTCTATCTGTATCAATGATTTTGACTAAATTAAATACTCATTGATTAACTTACACAAGTCCTGATGGTATTGTGACGTAGTTTCGGTTATAGACAGACATTGAATCTCCATTATAGTAAGATTTACTATACACGTGTTTGAGCTTTATTTACTAAGGGTAATGGTCGTAAAGACTATATTGTTGCCTGTGTAGAGGGGTAGAAGTTAGATCCATTGATTATTTTGGTCTTACATGATTTAATCACAAACGCAACCAATGACTTTCCCTTTTCTTACTATTGAAATCCTAATTTTTAAATATCTTCCCAGATATAAATAAAATAATTATTTTTGCACAAAAGGCAAGCTCTGGCGATAGTGAATGTATATATGTATTTACTTTATCATTACTTGTTTTATTTTCATAGTTTCCTCCGATAATACATACAACTGCCCTTTATAAATGTATAGATATCTCAAGAATTCTGGTTATAATTGCATATTTCAGGATTGACTGCTGAAATGATAGAAGAAAACAATCTGATATTTCTTTTAATGTTAATTTAACCGAGGATCCAATAAATCAATCGAAGGAGTTCGGATTTACAATCAATACCTTAAAGATCTAAGATATTTTAAAAGAAAAAAAAACTTATAAAAAAGGAGCTTCTATAACTTATCAAATAAGACTAGCAGAACCAGTGGATATACCACAGCATGCTGATTTAATTATTACAACGTTTCATATTTTTACTTAAGAGCTATTGTAAAAAAAGTTTAATATGTAAAAGGTATAATCTTGATTAAACTTTTTCAACTTTTCAGTATGTTCGATTAAAACAGAATAACGTTATCGCTTCCGCGCACTGACATCCTCTCTTTCCCCCTCACATTTTTGTCTAATTCTACAGATAAGCAACACCAGATAATCAGGATTTACATTTCTGCATTTCACCTCGGATGATTTGGACGGTCTGATTTTTAACCAGAGGGTGTTGCAAGATAACGGTCATACAGAATAGGAATACGAGTATTAATATATGGATTAGATGGGTATAGCCGATATAACTCTGCACCCCACCCCCAAAAGAAAAACTTCTTAAAGTAAAAAAAAAAAAAAAAAAAAAAAAAGTAAAAATAAATATACTATGAACGCGGCTCTCTAACCTCTGGACAAAAAAAAAAAAAAAAAAAATATTTATTTCACTTCGTAATACAGTTTTTTTTTTCAGTGTATTTCACAGCCCCAGCCGACAGGGCAGGTAAACGTTCATGATGTAGTTCACTTTCTCTCATTGCTACTAGATTTCTTCCTTTCACGCATTCACGTTTATGGTGGTGTTCTTTTTGTTCAACAGAATCGTACATTTATCAAGGTGACGTCACAGTATAACAGATGTACAAGCGTATTAATATAGATAATTGCATTTTCTATGAACTATATATAATTGTTTCCATAGTTATATAAATATTCCATGTAAAACCAATAATCCTATGGTTTCAAGTATAACTATTTAATCTATTAATAAATGGACATTCGGTCTATTTGTAAACAAAACTATGTCACATTACCAAAATCGTCAATACACAGAATAAAGAACAACCTTATAGTATATTCACTAAAAAATTGTATGCAAACTTAGACGGTCCTTATTGTTATTAAAACATGTTTTTAATAAATACATGCTCGTATTATGTATTTAAGTATAGTTTTATTTTAATGTATATTTAAATTTATCTGAAATATAGAGTTTTACTAGAAAATTATTCACAAACATGAAAGTCATTTTTTTCAGTAGCAAGAGGTTAACTAAAAAGTTTAATAAATACCTACGATTTTGTGAAAATGTATGTGTAAAATATTCAAAATAATAGATGCACGCGACATTTTTCAGGGGGACAAAGTTTCCATTGTTTTTTGTTTTTTAGTAATTTTAATAAATTTTGATGATTTTTACTTGACACACAACCCTCTGACACTGAATTCTTAACCCACCCACTCAGGAAAAATTTTTCAAAAATTATTTTTACACCACCCAGAGGGTGTTTTTTTTTCATAGTACTATAAATCTCAATACATGTCTATTTATCCTGTAGATAAAGTATTACTATTTAATCTATTAATGTAGATTCTGTCTATTTGTAACCTAAACTACGTCACATTACCCAAAATCGTCAATACATAGAATAAAGAACAATCTTCTATTATATTCACTCAAAATTAGACGGTCCTTATTGTTTATTAAAACAGTTTTAATAAATGCCCAGTATTATATTTTATATATAGTTTATTTAATATATATATTTAAAGCTATCTAAAGTATAGACAGTACCACTCCCGTCCATAGCCCTAGAAATGAAGCATCATAACCAGATGCAGATTAGTGTCATACCGAGGACACAGTAGCCTTTTGAACAATCGTCACTTTGTATCATCACGTGCTGAGAGCACGGAT
The DNA here is from genome assembly GCA_023376005.1 of Doryteuthis pealeii. Taxonomy (NCBI): domain Eukaryota; kingdom Metazoa; phylum Mollusca; class Cephalopoda; order Myopsida; family Loliginidae; genus Doryteuthis; species Doryteuthis pealeii. The sequence continues at coordinate 116,442,932 of CM042137.1, read as the reverse complement.
TCCTTGACACTTGCCATCTGTCCCTACCGGCCACCATTCTTGACAGGCTCTCTTGACTGCATCCAATGTCCGCACATAGCAGATGAATGCAAGTTTTGTTTAAAAAAAAAAAAAAAAAAATACAAATTTTTTCTGAGTTAAATAGAAGCCAATGACACTTGAAACCCTACAAGCTGCATATTTATTTGTATTAATAGAAATGCTTGGTATCATGACGCTGTGGTTTAGCTCAGTCAGTAGAGTGTCCGACTAGGAACCACAAGGTTCCGGGTTATATACTGGACCTCGTAAACTCAGCGCTATTGGGTAGCGCACGGATCTGTGTGGTAAAGTCAGGAGCTGGTAGTAGGTTTTCGCTCCACCTCAGACGCCAAAACAATCTCCTTAGTATATGCTAGTGAGAAGGGGATAGACTCCATCGCTGTCTGGCTGATACTGACATTTGGCCACCCCGATGACTAATTTTTTTTATAGACATAAGTTCAATTTCTAAAAATACCATGGAACATTAAGATATATTAATACTCGTGTTCCGTAATTGTATGACCGTTATCTTGCAACACGTGGTTAAAAATAAGACCGGCCTTGTCCAAGATGAAATGAAAAAAAATGTAAATCCTGATTATCTGGTGTTGCTTATCCGCCGAATAATTTCTTACGAGTCGTCACCTCAGTTAAAAATGGAATAGTCCATTATTTATCATAAAGAAAGGGGAAAAAAGGACATGGTACACAAAAATATAAAGAGATTAAGAACACGAGAGAATGGGTGAGCGCGTGGTAGTGATAACGCTAATTTGTTTCAATCGAATATAATGAAAAGATGAAAAGGAAAGAAAGAAAAAAGTTAAATCAAAATTATACTTTTTACATATTGAACTATTTAGCAATAATTCTTAAGTAAAGATATCAAACGTTCTAATAATCAAATTATACTGTGATATATCTACAGGTCCTGCTAATGATTATGATTACAATTAAAGATTAAAAAGGTTTTGTTGCTTATTTAATTCAACATTTTTTAATAAGTGAACACCCACATGCACCATATTTCACTGAAAACTAAGTTAGAACCCAAATATAACAAGTAATAATAAAACCTATACTATGAACCAGTTATGCTGATAGCTTTTTTGTTTAGTGCGTCCTGGGACGCACATATATACTTTGAATGAGTCCCCGGGAAAATTCATGGGTCCCAACTAAAGTTTAATAAATTTTAGGGATTTATTTATTATCTGGTGAAACAACTAAAGCCGTCTAACTCTTACATTGTAATCTACCCTATGTAATTCGTTTCTAAGAAACTATTGAAATGCATTTACAGTTAGCTTGAAATTGTGAGAGAAGAAAAAAAAAAAAAAAAAAAAAAAAACACTAGGACGCATGGATATGATTTTATTGCGTCCTTTTAGATTTTTATGTGTCAGGGACGCAGGACGCGTAACTGTCGGCATCTGTTATTAACAAATGCCCGCCACTTTAATTGTGTTAATATACTTTTAAAAAATTAAGTTTAATTTTTCATGAATGATGCCTCAGAGAACGATAATCAAGACAAATTGGAACAGAATAAAGACTCCATTAAATACATCAGTTTATTATGCATTAAAACAGACACCATGTTAGTGTGTGAGGATTAAAATAAAATTAAAAAAAAAACAAACTCCCATGAGCATTCAGCGGAAGAACCCTCCGAGAATATGCGGAAAAAAGACCCACTTCCGACACCCAAGAGAATCTCTCGGCCATTCAGACTTGAGCCTTGTCTGGGACAAAACACTACTACTGGCCAGGGAGAAATTTCCACGTGAGGGCTATGACCCGTGAATAAAGCCTAAATCATAAAACCACCCTTTGTCTCTTCCTTTTTCTTTCTTTGAATTTCTTTGCAGCGCTACCGCCAAATAAGATGGGGTTAAAAGCAAACTCTAGGAACACGCACAAAAAATAACAAGCTATCTTTTAAAACTAAAACCTCTTGTAACCCCACAAGTGCAAAAACAATCAGCACACACACATACACCTACTGCACATTACAACTGAATCCTGATTGCATTAAATTGAGGCGCGTGTTGTAACGACTTCCGCCTTAAGAAATGGACACGACGAGACGAGTTCAAATCCTGGACGAGGCTGTTTGCATTTCACATACCGCTAATACCTTTGGGAAAGGTTTGAATTCAAGTATTCTCCCTTCAGCTATGGGTAAAATAGAGCATTCTGGGCTCTCTAACCTTGGTTACGCAACTAGTCTATGAGAAGGAAAATTGAATTCAAACCTGTTAAACTCCGCTTAAGAAATTGACCTTGTATTACATCCTGCTCATGCGGTTGGGTTGGTGGATATACATATTTACTAGCTGCTTGGATACCTTTTCCAAGGGTATTAGCGCTATGGGAAATACAAACAGACTCGTCCAGAATATGAACTCGTCGCGTCGCATCCATTTTCTTCGACGATAACTACACCCCAAATATAGAAAACAAAACATCTATCACTTTTGTCAATCACCGATTTAATACTACGCGAGACTTCTTGGGTTGCATTAACGAGTTTATTCATTAAACTCGTAAACAGTTTGTCCCGTTATTACTGTTTTAGTTTATTCTTTGTAACAAATTATTTTCAGCGATTATAGCAAGTACACCCACCCACCTCCAAATAAAAAATCTACGTTTCTAGCTCTCGGCATCAGTCTGAATGACGCCGATATGACAGAATTGGTCTAATTCAATTTAATCTGTACCAGCAGATTTAAGTTCAGTTTTCGAAGATGAAGACTTTACCGACAATTCTTTGATCAGGTTTACTTGTTTCTTGCAAGTTTCCTCCTGACGCCGGTAGAAAAAAATCTAACAGTCAAAGTCGGGGCGTGTGGGAAAATGCAAGAATTGCTGCTACCCGCAATGGCTAAAACCAGTGGTGAGAAACCAGTGATCTTCGGGTCATCGTATGAGGTCTCCTATCCCAGTGCTTCTCTAACTTTTAGAAGTTGCTGACCGAATACATTTTTTCAGATTGATGCTAGGCCGGTCTATATAATTAAGAATTTGTTAAACTTCGAATAAAAAGTATTTATGCAGGAATGTTAAAATTAGCTTTCCTAGAAGTATTCACCCCTGGGCGCAAGTATTTAAGTTTTAATGTAATAAATATACTAAATTAGAAAGACTAACGTAACTAAGAACACTACAAAAATATTACACTTATTTTAATTGATTGCTATATAAAAAAAATAGGACTTTTTTAAAACGTTTTAGAATAACATGTTAGTATTAGCAATCAGTAACAATTATTTATTAAACCCAGTTTTGTTAAAATCATTATGCAAATTATTCCACCTTAATACTATGTAAATTTTTTATTTCTATTATATATATATATTATATATATATATATATATATATATATATATATAATTTTCAAAAATTTGAATGCATTAATATGGGCAGTTTTGTGGTAGATCTAACATCGTTGATAGATAAGATGCTAATTAAGATTAAATAAGGCCTATTCCATAATCGTTGAGAAATTTACCAAAAATCAGAATTATCCGATTTTAATGAAATTTTCAGTATATATTTATCAATTAATGAATAATTTATTATAATGCATTAGTTATTTCATTTCAAAACTTTAAGTAACTTTTCTATGAAAAATTAATATATAAAATTCATTTAAAATATAAATATTCTGATGTTAAGTTTAAAATGTTATATTTTTAGATTCTAGAAATAAATATTTATTTAATGCAAACCTTATTTTAGTCAAGCAAAGTATAAGTTTTGAACAAAATCTATTGAAAATTTAGCTCCTCCCTTTTTAAGCAGAAAAAATATTGATGTATAATTTTTTCTTTTTTAAGATTAAATAATTATCGAATGAGTAAAAAAGAAATCTCCAAAAAATTCAACTTTATTTTTTTACATTTTATTTTCCGATTTTCGGTACTTATTTTCTTGTAGAACATCCCCCTTCAATTTTTTTTTTTCTTTCTATTCACAACTTCGGTCTTATCTTTGTATTTCTACTGTAATTAGTATCAAACGCTGACCAACTCGCCGAGATTTTACTCCCCCGAAATAAAGGGGTGTCAAAATTAAGTGACCTGAAAAAGAATCAGAAAGTTTTGAAGTAAAATAAATAATGCATTATATAGTTCTATATAATTAATTCACACTGAAAATTTCATTAAAATACGATAATTCCTGGTTTTTGGTAAATTATTTTCTGTAGTGGGGGGGGGGTCTAAATTCATTTTGTCAAAAACGCATTTTAGGTCAATTTGGGTATACCTAATGCATAGATAGACTAATACGTGTCCCTGTGATACTGCGAGTGGTGAAGGGTTTATTAAGTCCATATATGGGAGACAGTAGAAATATTCTAAAATGGAAGAATTATACAAAAGAAAAAGAAATGTTTATATTCACAGGGACGCTCCTTGGTGACAGATCAGGTCAGACTTCAAGCTCTGACCCGACAACTTTTAGGGGAAAGTGCAAGCTCAAAAATCTCATTCTTGACAATTTGACCTAAATTCAGAGATTCCCTTCCCTCAATAAAAACTAGAAGCGGCTACCCAGCATCGGCTGGGTAGAGAGGGGGGGGGGCACAAATAACTCTGGTTTATTGATTTGTTTACTTTTGAGATTTACATATGCTGGGCATTTTTAAGTAGAATTTCAATGCTATTTCTGTGTGCATTTTAATTTTTAAATATCTTCGAATATAAATCGAATCTTCATAATTTTTGCACAAAAATTAAGAACTGGTGATATTTAATGTGTGTATACGTTTACTTTGTCGTTGTTTTATTTTTATCCGGACATACATACACTAGACACCAAGTGCCACACACACACACACACACATATATATACATATATATATATATATATATATATATATATATATATATTATATAAATTATATAAATAAAGACAAAAAAAACAACAACCCAACAAAAACTAACAAAAAAAAAAAAACAAAACGCAAGTACTAAATTTAAAATTCAGTACCTCTGATGTCGGAAACTTGACTTCCAAAACAAAGTCAGCTCGACAATAATTATCCACTAGGCCACATTTTTCTATTACCATTTAGAAGCTTGCAATAAGATATGCCTAGTGATATTAATTTTATGCCAGAAATATATTGAAAAACTAGTTCTAGACCGGCAGACGAGAATGTTGCACTCATATTACAGCGTTAGTTTCAGATTGGATTAAAAGTGTAAGATTTCGCAAACGACAAAACGAGATTAGAATTCAACCCTCACCCAGGTTTGAGAAAGGATCTCATACCCAATTTACCAATCATAGATATCAGCCAATTTCCTGTCCGCCACAAAGTATAAATAAAAGAAATATTGGACTTCCAGTTAACTTTACTCTCGGGAGTGTGGCACATGTGGCCCTACTTTCTCTCGTCAGCTATTCAAGTGACAATTCTACTACAATTTCACTTTAACTATGAAAGTACTTTTTTTATTTTATTAAATCACCCTGGATTCATGAGTGAACTGTATAACTAGATATTAATTGTCGTGTGTATGAACAAAATGTGTAAATATTTACACAATACATGATTTTCTAAACGCTAGCAGGCAAAATAACCCTAGATGGATTGATATACCGTTAACTGAATGGATCCTGCTACAATTTCACTTCAACTATGAAAGTACTTTTTTAAAAATGTTATTAGTCCCCTGGATTCATAACTGAACTGTTCATCTAGATCAGTGGTTCTCAAACAGTGCGCCGGGTGCGGCAGGTGCGCTCCGTAGTATTCATGAAAATCTATCCAGATATGAAAAGCAAATGTATACTAAGTTCCACCTCATATTTATGTGAACTGGGATTTTCAACCCTCGCAACAATTAAGTGTAAAAAGAGAGGAACTCTTCAATGCATTGATGAGGAAATGACAGTGTCTCTCAAAGATAAGACCAAACATTGAAGAAATCGCAAGGTCTCATCAAGCTAATGTTTCTCATTAACACAGGAATAAATAAACTTCATAGGAGGTATGTTCAGTTTGCTTTTGTTAAATGTGTTATTTTTATATATTTAACAGTTAACTTAACATATTAGTCCTATTTTGTATACAGTGTGCTATTAAGTATCTGTAGTACTGTAAGTGCGTCCAGACTGTATAAAGTTTGAGAACCGCTGATCTAGATTGTTAATAGTCACATGTAAATCTGAACGCATAATACAGTTTTCTAAACTACTAAAATAAATAAAAAAATCATTGGGGTGGACTAAAGTCGGTATCAGCCAGACAACGAGGGAGTCTATCCCCTTTTCAATAGCGTTAGACCAAGGAAATTGTTTTCAACGTCTGATGTGGAGTGCCACACATCAGCTCCTCACTTTACCGCAGAGATCCCTGTGCTACTCAGAGGTTGAGTTGGCGAGGGCCGGTATCGAACCCGGAACCTTGTGGATCCTATTCCGACGCTCTACCAACTGAGCTAAAAATCTGATAGGCATAAAACAACCCTAGATGGGTTGATATGCCGTTAAAATTCAACCAGTCAATGAAATGAACACGCAGTTTTTAAACATACAAGAATATTCAGGTAAATTGTACAGAATGAAGACATCTACATTCAAGTTCACCTGAAGATCGGCCGCGAAACTTTTTACATCTTTTTATAGTTGAAAATTATATCTATATTAATACTCGTTTTCCTTATTTGTACGACTGCCACCATCTTTCAACACCGCCTGGTTAAAAAATGAAACCGTCCAAGAGGAAAAGCAAAAATGTAAAACCTGATTATCTGGTGTTGCTTAACTGCCGAATTATTTTGTTTGAGTGCCATTACCTTACGTAAATAATGTACCATTCGACACACACACAGAGACAGAGAGAGAGAGACAGACAGACAGAGAGAGAGAGAGACAGACAGACAGACAGAGAGAGACAGACAGACAGACAGAGAGAGAGAGAGAGAAACACAGAGAGAGAGGGAGAGAGAGACAGAGAGAGACAGAGGGAGAGATGGAGAGAGAGAGGGAGAGATAACTAAGGTTTCATTCGGACATAATGAAAACAGGAAAAGGAAAAACAAAATGTGAGAATTAAGTAAAAAATTATACGGTTTACATATTAAACTATCCCGCAATAGCTCTTAAGTAAAGAAATTAAACGTAATAATTAGATTATACTCTGGTATATCCAGATTCTACGAGTATTTATAGGTCTTCTCTCCAGTGTGAAGGAATCTGACAGTAGCTTAATCAAACAGCGGCGAAAGAAAACCATGAGATAAAAATATAAAAACCCGAGACGGTAAATAAAATGCTGTAAAGTCGACAGAGTGGCCTATTCTTGATATCAGCCGGACAGCAAGGGAGTCTACCCCCTTTTAGCTTGCACTAGTCCAGGGAGATTGTTTTTGCGTCTTATGTAGAGTGCCACACCAAACATTAGTTCCCTACTTTACCACACAAATCCAAGCTCTTCACCTCATGCACAGAGTTGGCGAATCCCGGCATCAAACCCGGAACGATGTGAGGCGGGTGCTCTACCGGCTGAGCAACATCGAGGTCTTATAAACAAATATATACATTTAAGGGATAACAGGAAAAAAGAAAAGATCACTGCTCTCTGTCAGCCTCAGGATTAAAAAAAAAGGTTAAGGGAATGTCTCTTGCAATTGATGCATCTGCGTCATTAGGTGTAATCGGGGAAACTGCAGAAAACTAGAAATAGGCGCTAACAGATAACATGGTCGGTGTAGGATTGTCTGAGGAGTGTCTTCTGATGCTTGGCGGGTTTCGACTTACTAGTCAGGAGCCGTGATTTTTAACGGACAGGCATGAGTAAATAAAGAGGAGTTGTGTCTGGTGGGAAAAGGACATACTTCAATGGAAGGAGATCCCCACTCCTCGACCAGAGTTCCAATCCTGGACGAGGCTGTTCGTATTTCACATAGCACTAATACCCCTGGGAAAGGTATGCATTCAACTACTCTCGCCAGCTATGGATAAATTGGCAAAACTAAGCTCTTTCACCTTGGTTAGTCAACCAGTCTAGAAGAAAAACTGAATTCAAACCTGTGTTTAAGAAATTCTCTGTTTCACATCCTGCTCGGTCTGAGGGATTGGTAAATACATATAATTATTTCTTGATAAATTGATGGGAAGTGACCGAAAAATGAGACAACTGCACTTATCTTACAAAATGCTACTGCTTCATATTAAAGTTGCATAAATGAAAGAGTGGTTTGTTTTTACGGCATATCAACCTCAGTGGGTCATTTAATGCCGATAAAGTTTTGAAAAATTCTTAATGGATACACAATTTTTTACAAAACACACTTTTCTATTTAACCCATAGATAAGACCCTAATAGGTACTCACTCCGGGTCACAGTGGACCTGGGAGCAATGGTGATGAAGGGGCGGCTCCACATTCCCCCAAACCGCTCCTTTCATTTATGCAAACTTTAATATGAAGCAGTAGCATTTTGTAAGATAAGTGCAGTTGTCTCATTTTTCGGTCACTTCCCATCAATTTTCAAGAAATAATTATATGTATTTACCAATCTCAGACCGAGCAGGATGTGAAACAGAGAATTTCTTAAACACAGGTTTGAATTCAGTTTTTCTTCTAGACTGGTTGACTAACCAAGGTGAAAGAGCTTAGTTTTGCCAATTTATCCATAGCTGGCGAGAGTAGTTGAATGCATACCTTTCCCAGGGGTATTAGTGCTATGTGAAATACGAAACAGCCTCGTCCAGGATTGGAACTCTGGTCGAGGAGTGGGGATCTCCTTCATTGAAGTATGTCCTTTTCCCACCAGACACAACTCCTCTTTTTTACTCATGCCTGTCCGTTAAAATCACGGCTCCTGACTAGTAAGTCGAAACCCGCCAAGCATCAGAAGACACTCCTCAGACAATCCTACACGACCATGTTATCTGTTAGCGCTATTTCTAGTTTTCTGCAGTTTCCCGATTACACCTAATGACGCAGATGCATCAATTGCAAGAGACATTCCCTTAACCTTTTTTTTTAATCCTGAGGCTGGCAGAGAGCAGTGATCTTTTCTTTTTCCTGTTATCCTTAAATGTTATATTTTTTGTTTATAAGACCTCGATGTTTGCTCAGCCGGTAGAGCACCCGCCTCACATCGTTCCGGGTTGATGCCGGGATTCGCCAACTCTGTGCATGAGGTGAAGAGCTTGGATTTGTGTGGTAAAGTAGGGAACTAATGTTTGGTGTGGCACTCTACCTAAGACGCAAAAACAATCTCCCTGGACTAGTGCAAGCTAAAAGGGGGTAGACTCCTTGCTGTCCGCTGATATCAAGGGCCACTCTGTGGACTTTACACAGCATTTATTTACCGTCTCGGGTTTTTATATTTTTATCTCATGGTTTTCTTTCGCCGCTGTTTGATTAAGCTACTGTCAGATTCCTTCACACTGGAGAGAAGACATATAAATACTCGTAGAATCTGGATATACCAGAGTATAATTAATTATTACGTTTAATTTTTTACTTAAGAGCTATTGCGGGATAGTAATATGTAAACGTATAATTTTTACTTAATTCTCACATTTTGTTTTTCCTTTTCTGTTTTCATTATGTCCGATTGAAACTCTTAGTTATCTCTCCCTCTCTCTCCCACTCTCTCCCTCTCTCTCGCTCTCCTCTCTGTCTGTCTGTTGTCTCTCTCTGTCTGTCTGTCTGTCTCTCTCTCTTCTGTCTGTCTGTTCTCTTGTTGTGTGTGTGTCGAATGTACCATTATTTACGTAAGGTAATGGCACTCAAACAAAATAATTCGGCAGTTAAGCAACACCAGATAATCAGGTTTTACATTTTTGCTTTTCCTCTTGGACGGTTTCATTTTTTAACCAGGCGGTGTTGAAAGATGGTGGCAGTCGTACAAATAAGGAAAACGAGTATTAATATAGATATAATTTTCAACTATAAAAAGATGTGAAAAGTTTCGGCCGATCTTCAGGTGAACTTGAATGTAGATGTCTTCATTCTGCACAATTTACCTGAATATTCTTGTATGTTTAAAACTGCGTGTTCATTTCATTGACTGGTTGAATTTTAACGGCATATCAACCCATCTAGGGTGTTTTTATGCCTATCAGATTTTTAGCTCAGTTGGTAGAGCGTCGGAATAGGATCCACAAGGTTCCGGGTTCGATACCGGCCCTCGCCAACTCAACCTCTGAGTAGCACAGGGATCTCTGCGGTAAAGTGAGGAGCTGATGTGTGGCACTCCACATCAGACGTTGAAACAATTTCCTTGGTCTAACGCTATTGAAAGGGGATAGACTCCCTCGTTGTCTGGCTGATACCGACTTTAGTCCACCCCAATGATTTTTTTATTTATTTAGTAGTTTTAGAAAACTGTATTATGCGTTCAGATTTACATGTGACTATTAACCAATCTAGATCAGCGGTTCTCAACTTTATACAGTCTGGGACGCACTTACAGTACTACAGATACTTAATAGCACACTGTATACAAAATAGGACTAATATGTTAAGTTAACTGTTAAATATATAAAAATACACATTTAACAAAAGCAAACTGAACATACCTCCTATGAAGTTTATTTATTCCTGTGTTAATGAGAACATTAGCTTGATGAGACTTGCGATTTCTTCAATGTTTGGTCTTATCTTGAGAGACACTGTTCTTCCTCATCAATGCATTGAAGAGTTCCTCTCTTTTACACTTAATTGTTGCGAGGGTTGAAAATCCCAGTTCACATAAATATGAGGTGGAACTTAGTATACATTTGCTTTTCATATCTGGATAGATTTTTCATGAATACTACGGAGCGCACCTGCCGCACCCGGGCGCACTGTTTGAGAACCACTGATCTAGATGAACAGTTCAGTTATGAATCCAGGGGGACTAATAACATTTTTAAAAAAGTACTTTCATAGTTGAAGTGAAATTGTAGCAGGATCCATTCAGTTAACGGTATATCAATCCATCTAGGGTTATTTTATGCCTGCTAGCGTTTAGAAAATCATGTATTGTGCGTAAATATTTACACATTTTGTTCATACACACGACAATTAATATCTAGTTATACAGTTCACTCATGAATCCAGGGTGATTTAATAAAATAAAAAAGTACTTTCATAGTTAAAGTGAAATTGTAGTAGAATTGTCACTTGAATAGCTGACGAGAGAAAGTAGGGCCAATGTGCACACTCCGAGAGTAAAGTTAACTGTAAGTCCAATATTTCTTTTATTTATACTTTGTGGCGGACAGGAAATTGGCTGATATCTATGATTGGTAAATTGGGTATGAGATCCTTTCTCAAACCTGGGTGAGGGTTGAATTCTAATCTCGTTTTGTCGTTTGCGAAATCTTACACTTTTAATCCAATCTGAAACTAACGCTGTAAATATGAGTGCAACATTCTCGTCTGCCGGTCTAGAACTAGTTTTTCAATATATTTCTGGCATAAAATTAATATCACTAGGCATATCTTATTGCAAGCTTCTAAATGGTAATAAGAAAATGTGGCCTAGTGGATAATTATTGTCGAGCTGACTTTGTTTTTGGAAGTCAAGTTTCCGACATCAGGTACTGAATTTTAAATTTAGGTACTTGCGTTTTTTTTTTTTTTTTTGTTAGTTTTTTGTTGGGGTTGTTGTTTTTTTGTTTTGTTTTATTTATATAATTTATATAATATATTATATATATATATATATATATATATATGTATATATATGTGTTGTGTGTGTGTGTGGCACTTGGTGTTAGTGTATGTATGTCCGGGATAAAAATAAAACAACGACAAAGTAAACGTATACACACATTAAATATCACCAGTTCTTAATTTTTGTGCAAAAATTATGAAGATTCGATTTATATTCGAAGATATTTAAAAATTAAAATGCACACAGAAATAGCATTGAAATTCTACTTAAAAATGCCCAGCATATGTAAATCTCAAAAGTAAACAAATCATAAACCAGAGTTATTTGTGCCCCCCCCTCTCTACCAGCCGATGCTGGGTAGCCGCTTCTAGTTTTTATTGAGGGAAGGGAATCTCTGAATTTAGGTCAAATTGTCAAGAATGAGATTTTGAGCTTGCACTTTCCCTAAAAAGTTGTCGGGTCAGAGCTTGAAGTCTGACCTGATCTGTCACCAAGGAGGTCCCTGTGAATATAAACATTTCTTTTTGCTTTTGTATAATTCTTCCATTTTAGAATATTTCTACTGTCTCCCATATATGGACTTAATAAACCCTTCACCACTCGCAGTATCACAGGGACACGTATTAGTCTATCTATGCATTAGGTATACCCAAAATTGACCTAAAATGCGTTTTTGACAAAATGAATTTAGACCCCCCCCCACTACAGAAAATAATTTACCAAAAACAGGGAATTATCGTATTTTAATGAAATTTTCAGTGTTGAATTATATATATAGAACTATATAATGCATTATTTATTTTACTTCAAAACTTTCTGATTTCTTTTTCAGGTCACTTAATTTTGACACCCCTTTATTTCGGGGGGAGTAAAATCTCGGCGAGTTGGTCAGCGTTTGATACTAATTACAGTAGAAATACAAAGATAAGACCGAAGTTGTGAATAGAAGAAAAAAAATTGAAGGGGGATGTTCTACAAGAAAATAAGTACCGAAAATCGGAAAATAAAATGTAAAAAAATAAAGTTGAATTTTTTGGAGATTTCTTTTTTACTCATTTCGATAATTATTTAATCTTAAAAAAGAAAAAATTATACATCAATATTTTTCTGCTTAAAAAGGGAGGAGCTAAATTTTCAATAGATTTTGTTCAAAACTTATACTTTGCTTGACTAAAATAAGGTTTGCATTAAATAAATATTTATTTCTAGAATCTAAAAATATAACATTTTAAACTTAACATCAGAATATTTATATTTTAATGAATTTTATATATAATTTTTTCATAGAAAGTTACTTAAAGTTTTGAAATGAAATAACTAATGCATTATAATAAATTATTCATTAATTGAAAATATATACTGAAAATTTCATTAAAATCGGATAATTCTGATTTTTGGTAAATTTCTCAACGATTATGGAATAGGCCTTATTTAATCTTAATTAGCATCTTATCTATCAACGATGTTAGATTACCAAAAACTGCCATATTAATGCATTCAAATTTTTGAAAATATATATATATATATATATATATTATATATATATATTATATATAATAAAGAAATAAAAATTTACATAGTATAAGGTGGGAATAATTTGCATAATGATTTTAACAAAACTGGGTTTAATAAATAATTGTTACTGATTGCTAATACTAACATGTTATTCTAAAACGTTTTAAAAAGTCCTATTTTTTTTTATATAGCAATCAATTAAATAAGTGTAATATTTTTGTAGTTGTTCTTAGTTACGTTAGTCTTTCTAATTTAGTATATTTTATTACATTAAAACTTAAATACTTGCGCCAGGGGTGAATACTTTTTGCTAGGAAAGCTAATTTTAACATTCCTGCATAAATACTTTTTATTCGAAGTTTAACAAATTCTTTAATTATATAGACCGGGCCTAGCATCAATCTGAAAAATGTATTCGGTCAGCAACTTCTAAAAGTTAGAGAAGCACTGGGATAGGAGACCTCATACGATGACCCGAAGATCACTGGTTTCTCACCACTGGTTTTAGCCATTGCGGGTAGCAGCAATTCTTGCATTTTCCCACACGCCCCGACTTTGACTGTTAGATTTTTTTTCTACCGGCGTCAGGAGGAAACTTGCAAGAAACAAGTAAACCTGATCAAAGAATTGTCGGTAAAGTCTTCATCTTCGAAAACTGAACTTAAATCTGCTGGTACAGATTAAATTGAATTAGACCAATTCTGTCATATCGGCGTCATTCAGACTGATGCCGAGAGCTAGAAACGTAGATTTTTTTTTTGGAGGTGGTGGGTGTACTTGCTATAATCGCTGAAAATAATTTGTTACAAAGAATAAACTAAAACAGTAATAGGACAAACTGTTTACGAGTTTAATGAATAAACTCGTTAATGCAACCCAAGAAGTCTCGCGTAGTATTAAATCGGTGATTGACAAAAGTGATAGATGTTTTGTTTTCTATATTTGGGGTGTAGTTATCGTCGAAGAAATGGATGCGACGCGACGAGTTCATATTCTGGACGAGTCTGTTTGTATTTCCCATAAGCGCTAAATACCCTTGGAAAAGGTATCCAAGCAGCTAGTAAATATGTATATCCACAACCAACCGCATGAGCAGGATGTAATACAAGGTCAATTTCTTAAGCGGAGTTTAACAGGTTTGAATTCAATTTTCCTTCTCATAGACTAGTTGCGTAACCAAGGTTAGAGAGCCCAGAATGCTCTATTTTACCCATAGCTGAAGGGAGAATACTTGAATTCAACCTTTCCCAAAGGTATTAGCGGTATGTGAAATGCAAACAGCCTCGTCCAGGATTTGAACTCGTCTCGTCGTGTCCATTTCTTAAGGCGGAAGTCGTTACAACACGCGCCTCAATTTAATGCAATCAGGATTCAGTTGTAATGTGCAGTAGGTGTATGTGTGTGTGCTGATTGTTTTTGCACTTGTGGGGTTAAAGAGGTTTTAGTTTTAAAGATAGCTTGTTATTTTTTTTGTGCGTGTTCCTAGAGTTTGCTTTTAACCCATCTTATTTGGCGGTAGCGCTGCAAAGAAATTCAAAGAAAGAAAAAGGAAGAGACAAAGGGTGGTTTTATGATTTAGGCTTTATTCACGGGTCATAGCCTCACGTGGAAATTTCTCCTGGCCAGTAGTAGTGTTTTGTCCCAGACAAGGCTCAAGTCTGAATGGCGAGAGATTTCTTGGGTGTCGGAAGTGGGTCTTTTTTCCGCATATTCTCGGAGGGTTCTTCGCTGAATGCTCATGGGAGTTTTTTTTTTTTTTTAATTTTATTTTAATCCTCACACACTAACATGGTGTCTGTTTTAATGCATAATAAACTGATGTATTTAATGGAGTCTTTATTCTGTTCCAATTTGTCTTGATTATCGTTCTCTGAGGCATCATTCATGAAATTAAACTTATTTTTTAAAAGTATATTAACACAATTAAAGTGGGGGCATTTTGTTAATAAAGATGCCGACAGTTACGCGTCTGCGTCCTGACACATAAAATCTAAAAGGACGCAATAAAATCATATCCATGCGTCCTAGTGTTTTTTTTTTTTTTTTTTTTTTTCTTCTCTACAATTTCAAGCTAACTGTAAATGCATTTCAATAGTTTCTTAGAAACGAATTACATAGGGTAGATTACAATGTAAGAGTTAGACGGCTTTAGTTGTTTCACCAGATAATAAATAAATCCCTAAAATTTATTAAACTTTAGTTGGGACCCATGAATTTTCCCGGGGACTCATTCAAAGTATATATGTGCGTCCAGGACGCACTAAACAAAAAAGCTATCAGCATAACTGGTTCATAGTATAGGTTTTATTATTACTTGTTATATTTGGGTTTAACTTTGTTTTCAGTGAAATATGGTGCATGTGGGTGTTCACTTATTAAAAATGTTGAATTAAATAAGCAACAAAACCTTTTTAATCTTTAATTGTAATCATAATCATTAGCAGGACCTGTAGATATATCACAGTATAATTTGATTATTAGAACGTTTGATATCTTTACTTAAGAATTATTGCTAAATAGTTCAATATGTAAAAAGTATAATTTTGATTTAACTTTTTTCTTTCTTTCCTTTTCATCTTTTCATTATATTCGATTGAAACAAATTAGCGTTATCACTACCACGCGCTCACCCATTCTCTCGTGTTCTTAATCTCTTTATATTTTTGTGTACCATGTCCTTTTTTCCCCTTTCTTTATGATAAATAATGGACTATTCCATTTTTAACTGAGGTGACGACTCGTAAGAAATTATTCGGCGGATAAGCAACACCAGATAATCAGGATTTACATTTTTTTTTCATTTCATCTTGGACAATTTGGCCGGTCTTATTTTTAACCACGTGTTGCAAGATAACGGTCATACAATTACGGAACACGAGTATTAATATATATCTTAATGTTCCATGGTATTTTTAGAAATTGAACTTATGTCTATAAAAAAAAAGTAGTCATCGGGGTGGCCAAATGTCAGTATCAGCCAGACAGCGATGGAGTCTATCCCCTTCTCACTAGCAATATACTAAGGAGATTGTTTTGGCGTCTGAGGTGGAGCGAAATACCTACTACCAGCTCCTGACTTTACCACACAGATCCGTGCGCTACCCAATAGCGCTGAGTTTACGAGGTCCAGTATCGAACCCGGAACCTTGTGGTTCCTAGTCGGACACTCTACTGACTGAGCTAAACCACAGCGTCATGATACAAGCATTTCTATTTAATACAAATAATATGCAGGCAGCTGTAGGGTTTCAAGTGTCATTGGCTTCTATTTTAACTCAGAAAAAAACAGTTTGTATTTTTTTTTTTTTTTTTTTTTTTTTTTTTTAAACAAAGACTTGCATTCATCTGCTATGTGCGGACATTGGATGCAGTCAAGAGAGCCTGTCAAGAATGGTGGCCGGTAGGGACAGATGGCAAGTGTCAAGGGAATCCGTGCTCTCAGCACGTGATGATACAAAGTGACGATTGTTCAAAAGGCTACTGTGTCCTCGGTATGACACTAATCTGCATCTGGTTATGATGCTTCATTTCTAGGGCTATGGACGGGAGTGGTACTGTCTATACTTTAGATAGCTTTAAATATATATATTAAATAAAACTATATATAAATATATAATACTGGGCATTTATTAAAACTTGTTTTAATAAACAATAAGGACCGTCTAATTTTGAGTGAATATAATAGAAGATTGTTCTTTATTCTATGTATTGACGATTTTGGGTAATGTGACGTAGTTTAGGTTACAAATAGACAGAATCTACATTAATAGATTAAATAGTAATACTTTATCTACAGGATAAATAGACATGTATTGAGATTTATTAGTACTATGAAAAAAAAACACCCTCTGGGTGGTGTAAAAAATAATTTTTGAAAAATTTTTCCTGAGTGGGTGGGAGTTAAGAATTCAGTGTCAGAGGGTTTGTGTCAAGTAAAAATCATCAAATTTATTAAATTACTAAAAAACAAAAACAATGGAAACTTTGTCCCCCTGAAAAATGTCGCGTGCATCTATTATTTTGAATATTTTACACATACATTTTCACAAAATCGTAGGTATTTATTAAACTTTTTAGTTAACCTCTTGCTACTGAAAAAAATGACTTTCATGTTTGTGAATAATTTTCTAGTAAAACTCTATATTTCAGATAAATTTAAATATACATTAAAATAAAACTATACTTAAATACATAATACCGAGCATGTATTTATTAAAACATGTTTTAATTAACAATAAGGACCGTCTAAGTTTGCATACAATTTTTTAGTGAATATACTATAAGGTTGTTCTTTATTCTGTGTATTGACGATTTTGGGTAATGTGACATAGTTTTGTTTACAAATAGACCGAATGTCCATTTATTAATAGATTAAATAGTTATACTTGAAACCATAGGATTATTGGTTTTACATGGGAATATTTTATATAACTATGGAAACAATTATATATAGTTCATAGAAAAATGCAATTATCTATATTAATACGCTTGTACATCTGTTATACTGTGACGTCACCTTGATAAATGTACGATTCTGTTGAACAAAAAGAACACCATAAACGTGAATGCGTGAAAGGAAGAAATCTAGTAGCAATGAGAGAAAGTGAACTACATCATGAACGTTTACCTGCCCTGTCGGCTGGGGCTGTGAAATACACTGAAAAAAAAAAACTGTATTACGAAGTGAAATAATATTTTTTTTTTTTTTTTTTTTTTTTTTGTCCAGAGGTTAGAGAGCCGCGTTCATAGTATATTTATTTTTACTTTTTTTTTTTTTTTTTTTTTTTTTTTTTTTTTTTTTACTTTAAGAAGTTTTTCTTTTGGGGGGGGGTGCAGAGTTATATCGGCTATACCCATCTAATCCATATATTTACTCGTATTCCTATTCTGTATGACCGTTATCTTGCAACACCCTCTGGTTAAAAATCAGACCGTCCAAATCATCCGAGGTGAAATGCAGAAATGTAAATCCTGATTATCTGGTGTTGCTTATCTGTAGAATTAGACAAATGTGAGGGGGAAAGAGAGGATGTCAGTGCGCGGAAGCGATAACGTTATTCTGTTTTTAATCGAACATACTGAAAAGTTGAAAAGTTTAATCAAGATTATACCTTTTACATATTAAACTTTTTTTACAATAGCTCTTAAGTAAAAATATGAAACGTTGTAATAATTAATCAGCATGCTGTGGTATATCCACTGGTTCTGCTAGTCTTATTTGATAAGTTATAGAAGCTCCTTTTTATAAGTTTTTTTTTCTTTTAAAATATCTTAGATCTTTAAGGTATTGATTGTAATCCGAACTCCTTCGATTGATTTATTGGATCCTCGGTTAAATTAACATTAAAAAGAAATATCAGATTGTTTTCTTCTATCATTTCAGCAGTCAATCTGAAATATGCAATTATAACCAGAATTCTTGAGATATCTATACATTATAAAGGGCAGTTGTATGTATTATCGGAGGAAACTATGAAATAAAACAAGTAATGATAAAGTAAATATATATACACATTCACTATCGCCAGAGCTTGCCTTTTGTGCAAAAATAATTATTTTATTTATATCTGGGAAGATATTTAAGAATTAGGATTTCAATAGTAAGAAAAGGGAAAGTCATTGGTTGCGTTTGTGATTAAATCATGTAAGACCAAAATAATCAATGGATTTAACTTATACCCCTCTACACAGGCAACAATATAGTCTTTACGACCATTACCCTTAGTAAATAAAGCTCAAACACGTGTATAGTAAATCTTACTATAATGGAGATTCAATGTCTGTCTATAACCGAAACTACGTCACAATACCATCAGGACTTGTGTAAGTTAATCAATGAGTATTTAATTTAGTCAAAATCATTGATACAGATAGAATAAATCTTAAAACTCTTAACATCCTGTAGAATTTTTTAAGTCCAGAGTCCCATTCCTATAAGGATCTTGTTAAAAATGGCCTTTTCATTTAAAATTACCTGTTATTTCTCTTAAATCAAAGACTTCTAATATGTTTAATATTACATTAATCAAAGGCTATCGTTTGGAGTAGATTAGAAAATGAATGTGACTTCCAGCTGGGCAGAATGGGGCAGTATAGGTTTTTAAGAATTAATGTCTCTATGAAAACCTGATTTAGATTTGCCACAGAACAACCCATGTTATTAGTGCGTTTAAAATCCTACAATGTGTCTTGTATATCACTAAAAAAATAAAGGATTACATAATATGGTGTGGTTAATTTGCATACTGGTTTTAACAAAACCCGGTTTAATAATTACTGTGTTATTGATGTTTAATATTATATTCTTCAACGTATTAAAATCAATCCTCAGAATGATTTTTATATAAGAACGAATTAAAATAAATTAGAATAAGTAATCTTTTTATATGCATTTAATTTAATCTTTCTAATTTATTTCATTACCTTAAAACTTAAATAGTTACACCGGAGGGCGCATATTTCTTGCTAGTACTTATAAAATATTTGGATATCGTAGGAATGGAATCGGTAATCCGAGTACAAGTCTTGGACAGGCTGTTTGCGTTTCACTTTACGCTAATACCTTGCTGGTGGGACGTTCCATCGTGGTATAATGGTTAGCAACTCGCCTTGCTAATGTCCTTGGGAAAGGTATACGTCCACCTATTTTCCCTCCAGGGTAAATAGTAGGGTAGGCTGGGCTCTTTAATCTTGGTTAGGCAACCAGTCTAAGAGAAGAAAAACTTTGAATTCAAACCTGTTAATCTCCGCTTAAATTAACTTGGTGTTGCATCCTGTTCGTACGGAGGCGTTGGTAAATATATTTAGTGGTTAGCAAGCTAGTCTCCCAGATCCATTACTATTAAATGCGAGTTCAATAGGCCACCGAGTTCAATCCTGGCTGGATGCCCCGTACTTGCGAGCTAATCACATAATACCAGTTGGGTAAATAATCTTGGGGGGGGGGAGTATGAATCCCTGTTCTTCCCTCAAAACTATGGGAAAATATTAAGGCAGACTGGATCTTTAACTGTGGTAGGCACCAGTCTAAAGAAAAAAAAAAAACGGAATTCAACCATTTTTGTTCCGCTTAAAAAAACATCCTCGCTTTCATATCCTCTCCGTCGTGGAGAGGTTGGGCAAATACAGATAATCGATATTTTGCAGTTACCAACACACACACACACACACACACACACACACACACAACATATATATATAATATATATATATATATATATATATATATTATATATATTATAAAGTCGTCGGGTGGCCTAATGTCGGTATCGGCCAATCAACGAGGGAGTCTATCTTTTCACTAGCGCTAGACAAGAGATTTTTAGCATCTGGGGTGGAGCGCCACACCTACCATCAACTCCTCACTTCACTGCACAGATCCCTGTGATACTTATACGCTAAGTTGGCGAGGCCGGTATCGAACCAGGAACCTTGTGATTCCTAGCCGAACGCTCTACGACTGAGCTAGTGTGTAAATCTAAATCGAAGGATTTTTTTTTTAATATCTGGAAGTTTAAACTGAGGGAAGAAAACAACAAAAAACAAACTTTAAATATTTTCAGCCAATAACGTTAACAACAAATGAAGTTATATATTTCTGTGTAGTGTTTTTTTTTTTTTTTTTTTTTTTGTTTTTTTTATTTTAAATTTCTTCCCTCAGTTTAAAGTTCCAGATATAAAAAGAGCCCTCAATTGATTTGTATATACGATTAAAACACACACACATATATATATATATATATATATCACAATTTTTTGTCTTTAACTGTTAGTAAAGTCAATTCGAGCAGTCAATCTTGAAATAGAATATCTAATCTCTCCTCTTCTCCCCCCACTCGTTATTCCCATCTATCAAATTCGGCCCAACCCCTGTGGTCATACAACTCTACCACACTTTCTTCCCTAACTACTTCTCCATCCTCTTTTAATAGTGAACTGATTCCTCATCAGCTGACGTTGAAGTTCTTGGGCTGAGTAGATACGCAGCTGTATAAACTATAAACCTGTCTCCAGATGGGGCCGGACACCATCCTCCTAAAAAGGGAGAAGGGGGAGGAATAAAAAAAGGCTTTTTTTATGATTCGTTGAGACAATCCCCGTAGCTTTTTCATCGGTCAAATATATTGAAGGTCCATTTCGCACTTGAAACTAAGTAGGAAGCATAGTTTAGGAAGGCGAGCGAGTGGTTGGTTCATTTCGTGGTGCACTACTGCTGCTACTGCCTCATGTTTGGTAAGGCAGAAGAGGGAAATCTTAAGCGTGAATATTTAGAGTTTTTGACTAAGGTAAGAATGATGGAATGCAGAATTTCTGCACTGAAGTATGAGTTTTTTATTTCGTTTTATTTATTTCACTATTTATTTATTTTTTTAAAGAACGTATACTTAAAAGTAAGTTTGTCGTATAAACTTTTATCGTTTGTATTTTTTTAACTAAATTAGTTCATTTGGAATTTCAATTTATCGCGGTGAAATCTTGTGTAGTACGGCATGCGCAAGTTTTAGTTCGCGGCCACTACAAATGTCAAACTAACATTAAAGTTTTTTTTTTTCTTATAGATTAATCGAATGTAAACTTAATCATGGAAAAACTTAGATACAAGTTGTTTATTTTTAACAACACGCTTGAAAAGTTTCAACGGCAGCAGGAAAATGTAGCTTAATAAGTTTGTTAATTAGATTAATTTTTATTTGCTATCCTATTTTGTAAGTTTTTAGTTGTCTCGGAACTAAGGAACCACTAACTTGTTCTTTGTTTCTAAAATGTTAAGTTTTTATCTTTTTAAAAGTATTAATTATTGAACAGTTTAATGAGAATATATTTTCTGTACAATGTATTACTTACCATAGTTTCTTGAAGTTATGATTTTATATATATATATTGTATATATATATTATTTTCAATAACGGTAATATAGTATCCATAATTCTATATTTTAGGTTTTAAAGCTGCTTTGCTATTATAGCACTGACTCTCGTTTAATTGCTGTCCTTTATTATATTATGTGTATGGTATATGTGTGGTGTAGTCCGTGTTTTCTAATAAAGAGGCTCAATATTTGATATACTAAG
>CM042137.1:116413003-116420584 GCA_023376005.1 Doryteuthis pealeii | reverse complement strand
GGAGATGATATTGGTTGAACTGGAGGAAAGGCACGAATAGAAGAGGAAGACAGCAGCCTCGACCAGCACTGGCCCAAGGAACTACACAAAAATGTAAATATGAACGTACAATAAACGCTATTCCCTTAATCTCTAGATATAAAATAACCTAGACGGGTTGACATGTCGTTAAATTCAATCAATCAATGATTGCATTTTTATTATACAGCGTCCAGCAGAATTATTTCTTGGGTTGGTATTGGTAAATAAAGGCAACACAGATTCTATTAAAAATTTAATTTTTACTACAAGAAAGAATTGTGTGCCATGGGGTAATGGATATCATCATAGAAAATTGAATGGTGATACAAGTTCAAATCTGGACGAGCCTGGTTGAATTTCAAATGGCATATATCCAGAAAATGTGTGAATTAAACTAACTCTCCTCAAGCTAAGCGTAATATTAAGGCAGACGGACTCTTTAACCTTGTTACAGGCAACTAAATCTAAGAGAGGAAAACTAAATTATAACCTGTTAAACTCCACTTAAAAATTGACCTTCTGCATAGATATGAATATCTGGCATTTTGTTTCTTATTGTTATCCTTTGTTTTAAAGCTAAATTTTCAGAGCTAAGATCGGCCTCATCAGCATCTAAGGACACATGGAAGGGATTGAGACTAGAAGACCATCATCCTCAACCTCGAAGGATTGCCAATCAATTCATGAATTAGACTAGTAGTACAGTATATTTTTTATCTTAAAGAAACCAAGCTAATATCAACTAGAATAGTAAAAGATCTGCATAAAAAAAAAAAATCGAATAGTCTACCACAGCATTTAAGCATAATAATTTTGTAAGGGGTCTAAATGATCATGATTCTTCCTACAAGGCATTGCTTCAGTTTTTGCGAGTCATTGGTCACCCTCTACAATTCACCTATGTTGAAGTCAACGAATTAATCGTGAGTATAAAATCGGATATAGTCAAAACAGTAAACCATCAATCTAACTTTGATGATCCAATATGGGGTGCCCATATTTCTTGAAATAGTTGGATGCCAAAATTGACATTTTGAAAATAAAAGCCCGAGTATACTTGTCGATCATGCTACAATCTCCAGGAATAATTTTCCTGGAAAATTAGAAAAAATTTAAACCAATTTTTTTTTAAATTGCCTTTTTACATGATATAACAACCCTTAATTTTAACTTCCCATTTACGAATTTAATTTTCTTAAAATATTTGAATCTGTATAAATTATTTTCTTTGTACCAAAAGTAATTCCCTTTAATTTTCTTAAGAGTGCACATTGCTAATGCAATGTGGTTGACTAATACAATAGCACCAGAACTTGTGTAGGATTTTTTTTAGAAACTGCTATATATTTATATTTTTTTAATACAGAAAATTAGATTTTGCAATAAAATCCCCAAAATCAGTTTTTCAATGTATATATCCCACTAGGAATAATAAACTAGCAACTTTGGTTTAGAAGAAAATTAATTCTTGTTTAATTGTTAGGGAAATTCATAGGCTATACTAATTAGCAAGAGAGGCCATGCAAGTTCTTATTGGCGAGTTCGATTCTCACTTCTGTCATGAGCTAAACAAAGCAGTTAATTGTCAAAATATCAGTAGGTTCCGTATACTCCCTTGCTTGTGACATAATCTATGATACAATTTTAATTTTTTTTAATGCAATACATATGGTTTAAATGGTTCACAGCTAAACTAAAAGATCATTACTTTGTGAGTATGATTGTCACTGTGATCCCTAAAATTATAGCCTCGAATCCCCAAAATATACCGCCGTGCCAGCGGGCTAGAATACGCCGTTTCCATTCAGAGGACAGGAGCCAATCATCACACACACACACACACAAAAAAAAAAAAGGGGGGAGGAGGAAGATGTACGCAGATTATGATAACATCAGATTTAATTAGACCTGTTCTGAGGCTCGTGGAGTGTGAATACGCCTTAATTGTTATAACTCCCAGGTCCTGGAGTGGAGAGTATTATGTGTACAATACTATCCTATGGGCCAAAAATAAATCTGTAACGTGTGTAAAAACACTTAAACACAAAATGTATAATACTAAATGTATAATAAACACAATCCGTTAAACTTGAAGTATAAAATGACGCTAGACCCGTTGAAGTATGTTTAAAAAAATTAAGGTAAATAATAACATAATCATTAGATTAAACCCACCGAAAGCACTGGTTGGCGCCAGAAATAAAGCTACTAAACAGAAATATGCAGCCTATATTAAAATTAATTCCCTTGGTTTGACCTAATGAAATGGCTGCTGTTGGAAAAGCAGAAAGGGAGGAAAGATTCTTAGAGCAGCAGCAGTGGTTGACACTATAAGGTATAAAATAACTACAAGGTTGGCGGTAAAATGCATTTTGGGGGAAATTCAAAACGTTTTTCTAAGTTTCAAAAGTAGACCAGAGTTTCTTTT
Source organism: Doryteuthis pealeii (assembly GCA_023376005.1). NCBI lineage: Eukaryota > Metazoa > Mollusca > Cephalopoda > Myopsida > Loliginidae > Doryteuthis > Doryteuthis pealeii. The sequence goes on along the minus strand of CM042137.1, from coordinate 116,418,135 downwards.
TATACTAGAAATACTTTGCGTTAAACAATTGTGATTGCTGAAATCAGGTTACATATTCTTCAGTAATGCAAACTTTTTTTTTTGTAGTATTTCCAATAATTAGATAGTAAATTGCGCTTTTAAAATTCGTAAAAATGTATTTAAAGCCAAGGCCTATACGAAGTCTTGACTGTAGTCATATAATCTACATTTGAGAAGTTTTACCAAGTCACTTTGTGATATTAGTTTTATTACCATAAATACCTGTTACTAGGGATTGATTATTTCTAATTGATCAGAAAAGAACTTATAAATCAGTAAGGGGTATCAACTTTACCCCCCAAAAAAAAAAAAAAAAAAAAAAAACAAACAATAATGAGGCTGAGAAACATTTCGATAATATTCAAGTCTTATTATAATGGAGATTGTGTGTTTTTCTGTCTGTAACCGAAAACTCTTCCACTATTCAAGTCATAATTCCCTTAGTTATTTACATCACATTCCCTATCATTTTATCTTGATTTTAACCCTAATTATCAAAAAATTGTTTTACATTATTAATACTGTTGGCATTATGTACATATTAATAACATACAATTATATTCATATATACAACAAAATAACGGCGTATGGTATAAACGGGAAGACTGATTGGCATACTGATCTTAAAAATTTGATATTAATAAATATGCTAGTAATTATTGTGTTCTAATTGTTTGGTTTTATTTTTAATATGAGCAAGGATAGCAGAAATAAATCTGAAAAAGAAATCCATTAAGATAATACTAATTTTATTCTTTACTTCCTAATTCAACTAAAATATTAAAATAAGGAAAATTTAGCAATGAGAAGAGGGGAGTGATGGAAAATGGTGGAAGAGTTAGTTTCAAAGTTGTTCTTTTTCTATTATACCCCCGTTTCAAGTCTTTTTATCTGTATTCTTATTTAGTTTCATTTGTCTTTCTAATTTAATATACTTCATAACATTAATGCTTAAATACTTGCGCCCGTTGGATGCATATTTTTGCTAGTTTTATGCAAGTCATAGTTTTACCTTTTACGCACTTTATTACACTGAACATTGTCGGCTGTATTTTACGGCATGTCAACCCTTGTTGGGTTATTTAATGCACAAGAAATCGTTTTATTCATTCTTGTTCAGTATTCATATTTTAACACATTTAATACTCATTTTCTAATCTAATTAACCCACAAATGGGACCCTAACAGGTATTACCATTCTGGTCAGAATGAACCTGGGAGTAATGGGGATAAGGGAGTACTTCACATTCCCTAGAGTTCCAGAATTGGAATTTCACCAGGTGCAGTTTGACGTCATACACAGGACAAGAATACCCATAGCCACCGCCTTCTAGCACACATGATAAAGAGTTGGACACTGAATATTAAGAACTTTTTTTATCATGCTAGAACCTTAATTTTAAAAATATGTAGAGTTAGTTTTATAGTAGAGAGAGTAGGTTAGTTGGTGTTTAATGGCACATCAACCCTTGCAGGTTATTTGATGTGAAATCTTTTCATTCGTTTAACTTCATGAGAATTAGTAATTTAGCAATAATTTTCATGTTAGATTTTTCATTAAATTCATTATTAGAAATCTTTGGTTTGTTAAGGTGTTTAATGGCTGATCCTGTCATTATATATATATATATATATATATATATATATATATATAATCCAAAAGTCCAGAGAAGAAATCTTCCTTACGACACAAGAGTTTTATTTAAACAAAACCAAGTCGCCGTTTGAGAGCTCAATGTGTGCTCTTAATGTTAGAGTCACAGAGCAAATATATGAGTAAAGAAATAAAATCTAAATGCTAAATCTCTAAGTCTCTTGTTATTTCTTTACTTTATATATAACAGTTTGTTGGTAAATATGGTTTTGTTTTTATAAACTAACAAAAAGCGGCTACCCGAATTTGCATGAGTAGAGGGGGATGAAGTATTATCGCAGGACCTTTGATTGTTTTGGTCTTACATAATTTGTTTGTTTTAATCACAAATGCCACCAATGACTTTTCCCTTCTCTTACTATTCAAATTCTAATTTTTAAATATCTTCCTAGATATGAATAGAATCATTATTTTTGCACAAAAAGCAAGCTATGGTGATAGTAAATGTGTGTGTGTATATATATATATATATATATATATATATTTACTTTGTCATTAATTGTTTTATTTTTGTAGTTTCCTCCGGACATACATACTGTCCTTTATATATGTATAGATGGAACTAATGTCTATTAACCCAATGTGTATCAATATATTGCTAGAAATAAATTTTTATTAGAGGTTTCATTAATTTTAATGTGCAGTAACAAATTAATAGAAATAAATTTTAATTAATTTCAAAAAGTTTGTATATGAACGTAGGTTTGTTGGTTAGATTTCCTAGCATGTCAACCAGTGTTTCCTTATTTTATGCCAAATACATTTTATCTTATTAATTCTTGATGGAAACTCACTTTTTCCTATTTAACTCATAGACGGGACCCTAACAGGTATTGCCACTTCGGTTTAGAATGGACTTGGGAGTAATGGTGGAGAAGGGGTATTCCATATTACCCAGAGCTATAGAATTGGAACTTCATCAGGTAGAGTTTAACGTCATGCCCAACACATTAAGGCCCTCAGTCACTGCCCTCTAGTACATATAAAAAGCGTAGGGAGTTATCATAATGGCAATAAGGTCGGGATAATCATATAGGTGCTAGGGCTTGACGTAAGCGATTGATCGGAGGGAACCTCACCGACCGCTCGTCTAGCATGAGTAAGTGCCAAGGTAGAGTGTTACATGTCATTGACTGCTCAGCCACCAGGGTTCTATTTTAAAGCATCACGGGTCACCACCCATGGCAAACAGGTGGCCTCATTGGGGGAGGTCTTACCTATATGCAGGTGCAGTCGTGTATTCTAAAGCCCAAGCCGAGAGGGCTGTTGTATATGAATATTTTTATTTAGTTTTATAAACAGGTGAACATTTTCACTAACTTCAGGTGTTGATAAGTTGATAGAAATATCTTTTATTAACTTGCAGACATACATATTTGATCCATATATTGGAGCCTAACAGGTATTCCGAATCAGAGTAGACCTGGGAGTAATGCAATGAAAGGATACTACACTCCATGAGTTCTAGAATTTGAAACCTCGCCACGAAAATGCAGTTGAGCCTTATACAGAGAAAACGTAAAAAGGAAAGAGACTAAAATCTTGAAAAATATATTTCACAATTTCATGCTCTTTCAGATCGAAATGATGCATTGAAGAGGCTAACCAAAGATATTTATTGAAAAAAAAAAAAAAAAAAAAAAAAAAAAAAATCTGCGAACTTGTTTGACAAAATTAAACTGAAAGATGCCTATTAAACAGTGTAATTTTTAAACCATTAAGATAAACTAGAAGAGTAAAAAACACTCCGGGCGATGTAAAAATTATTTTTGAAAGATATTGCCTCGGGGGTGATTAAAAATTCAATGTCAGAGGGTTTGAATCATAAGTAAAATCAAGTTCATTAAAAAGGAGAAAACAAATTGATATGGACACTTATTTCTTACCCCTAAAAATATTGCGCGCATTTATTAATTAAATGTTCTGGATATTTTACACAAAATGATACGTATTTATTTATTTGTAAACTTTTTGTTAACTTCTTATTACTGAAAAAAGGGCTGAGAGTAATAAAAATGTTAAAAATTGATTACAAATTTCGCAAATAATTTTCCATTTAAAGTAATTTAAAAAAGTTAATTTCATAGTTTATATTATTTAGATTGATATACTATATATAGTTTATTTTAGTTATTACAATGGAAAGTGTTCAAATGTTGAACAGCTTTTATTTATTTCATTAATTGTTATTTATTCTATGTATTGACGATTTTGGGTGACGTAAGCAATGACGTAGTTTTGGTTACTATTGTTACTTATTATATTTCTTTTAGTAGTTATATTTGTGGGGATTAACATAAATAAAACGAACTCCCATAAGAGTTAACATCGGGCGAACCCTCAGAGCATGTGCAGGAAAAAGGACCCACCTCCGATCCCAAGATAATCTCTCGGGCATTCGGACGTTGGCCTTAACTGGGGGAGACAACTACTGGTCAGGAAGGAATTTCCTTACCACGTGGTGGCTATCACTCGTGAATAAAGCCTAAATCCTAAAACTACATATTGACTTTTCCTTCCGTGAATTCCTTTTTCAGAGCGACCACCAAATAAAATGGTGTTAAAAGCAAATGCTAGGAACACGCACCAGAAAGAACCACAGACACTTTAAACCTAAAACATTAAACCCCTCGTCACCACACATTCAATTCAGTTAGAATTATTTTCCTATAGGATTCAAGCATAGAATCATTTCCCCCATTAACCCCCTTACCTACCGTGTGCGCCGGTGTCAAATGTATTCCCACACAAGAGGCGTGTTTACTGAAAACCACAATTCGTATGAGAGAATTTTTAGAAACGTGATACTTCAAATTAGGAAGGATACAATGGTGGTTTTATTGAAGTACAGATTACTGGTTTGCTAAAAAATATTCCCTAATGCATGAACGAGTACATAGTATGGATTGGTAGGTAAGAGGTTAAATACTCAAATTTGTATGCACATGTCTAGTTTAGGGCTGGAAACTTTGGGAAATACAAGGAACTTTAGTCCATTAAACTTTATCAAATTTTAAAGATACTCAATTCCCTCCCAAATCACACGATGGGTCAAACTAAGTGTAGATTTTACAGAGTTACAATTGCGTTAAAATTATGGACAAGAAAAAAAAGTTATAACAATTTTTTATGTTGCTCACACACAGCACACACACACATTCAAACTGGCATAGACACACACACCACATTCAAACTGGCATAGACACACACACATCAAACTGGCATAAACAAACACTTTGTTTCAAGTTTTATTTACTATGAAGCAAACTAGAGTCAGTTAGGCACTACTTGTGAGGAAAATTGCATCCTGACAAAACCCATTCCGGAAATTCGGAATCGGCATGTAGTATTGATTGGCATTCACGCCGGACGTTCCAATATGAAGATTTTAGTGTTTACGTGTCAAATTCGCGGACAGTACAGAGCATTCGAAAAATGTTGGACGAGTCCTAAAAAT
>CM042137.1:116368003-116408003 GCA_023376005.1 Doryteuthis pealeii | reverse complement strand
GGTGCTTGTGATTGTCGGTTTCCTCGCCTACATACACTATCTTACTTAGATTAAATAATTGAGCTCTTTATTAGAAAACAACGGCACATCACCATATCCATACCATACTATATAATAAGGACAGCAATTAACGAGGGTCAGCTGGCTATAATAGAAAGCAGCTTTAAACTAAAATATAGAATTATGATCTAGGTATTCCGTTTTTGAAATTATATTATATATTTATATTATTATATATATATAATCATACTTAAAGAACTTATGGTAGAGTAATACATTGTACAGAAAATATTCTCATAAACTTTTCAATTATTAATACTTTTAAAAAGAAAATAAAACTTAACATTTTAGAACAAAGAACAGTTAGTGGTTACTTAGTTTCGGCAACTAATATTGGACAAAATGATAGACAATTAAAATTTAAATCTAATTAAAACTATTAAACTATACTTTTCCTGCTGCCGTTGAAACTTCCAGCGTGTTGTTGTAAAAATAAACAACTTGTATCTAGTTTTTCCAATGATCTTAAGTTTACATTGATTAATCTATAGAAAAACAAACTTTATGTTAGTTTGACATTTGTAGTGGCCCGGAACTAAAACTTGCGCATTGCCGTACTACAAGATTTCACCGGAATAATTGAAATTTCCAAATGAAATAATTTAGTTAAAAAAAATTACAAGACACGATAAAAGTTTATACCGACAAACTTACTTTTAATGTATATCGTGTTTTAAATAATAAATAAGTGAATAAATAAAACGATAAAAACTCCTATAAACACAACTCCAGTGCAAGAAATTGCATTCCATCATTTTACCTTAGGTCAAGACTTCTAAATATTCACGCTTGACGATTTCCCTCTTCTGCCTTACCTAAACATGCAGGCAGTAGAGCAGTAGTGCAAACCACGCAAATGAAACCCAATTCCACTCGCGTCGCCTTTTCCTAACTAATGGCTTCCTAAAACTTGTTTTCAACGTGGCGAATGGGACCTTTCATATATTTGTACGAATTGAAAAGTACGGGGATTGTCGCTCAACGATCATAAAAAAGCTTTTTTATTTTCCTCCCCCTCTCCCTTTTTTAGGAGGAATGGTTGGTTCCGGCCCCATCCTGGAGACAGGGTTATAGTTTATCCGCTGCGTACTACTCAGGCCAAGAACTTCAACGTCAGGCTGATGATGGAAATCAGTTCACTATTAAAAAGAGGATGAGAGTAGTGTAGGGAAGAAAAGTGTGGTAGAGTTTTATACCACAGGGGGTTTTGGGCCGAATTTGATAGATGGGAATAACGAGTGGGGGGGGGGCAGAAGAGGAGAAGAATTTAGATATCTATTTCAAGATTGACTCGCTCGAATTGCTTTACTAACAGTTAAAGACAAAAAAATTGGGTGACTTATATGATTATATATATATATATATATATATATTATATATAATATATATATATATATATATATTATATTATATATTGTGGTGTTAAGTGTATTACAAATCAATTGAGGGCTTCTTTTTTTATCATCTGGACTTAAATCTGAGGGAAGAAATTTAAAATAAATAAAAAACAACCAAAAAACGACGCCCCAAACCTAGTAACTTTCTAACTACCCTCCAGCCGAACACCACCGCTATCCGACTAGAGTTGCCTAATGTCTCGACATAAAACACATAGAAAAGTAGTATAATTTCATTTTTTGGTTAACGTTATGGTGAAATTTAAAAGTTTGGTTTTTGTGTTTTTTTTTTTTTTTTTCTTCCTTCAGCGGTTTAAACTTCCAGATATTAAAAAAGAAAAATCCTTCGATTTAGATTTCAACACTAGCTTCCGGGGTAGAAGCGTTGCTAGGAATCATAAGGGTTCCTGGTTCGATAGCCGGCCCATCGCCAACTTAACGCGTTATAAGTAGAGGGATCTGTGCTGACATGAAGTGAGGAGTTGAATGGTAGGTGGTGGGCGCTCCACCCATATCTAAATAATCTTTGGTTAGCGCTAGTTGAAAGGGTAGACGTCCTCGCTGAATTGGCCGATACGACAATTAGGCCACCGACATTATATATATATACTATATTAATAATATAATTATTATATATTATATATTATTATATAAAGAAATGTGTGCTGGTGCTGCGTGTGTGTTGTGTTGGTAATTACTGTGTGCATAATCGATTATCCTGTATCTTGCCTAACCCCCCCAGACGGAGAGGATATGAAGCAAAATGTTTTTTTTTGTTTTTTTGTTTAAGGGAACAAAAATGGTTTGAATTCAGAGTTTTTATTTTTTCTTAGACTCGACAGTTAATCGAATCAGTTGCCTTAATATTTTTCCCCCAAAAATAGTTTTGAGGAACAGGGATTTAGTCCATCCCCCATCTCCAGATTATTTACCCAACTGGTATGATATATTGTAGCGAAGTAGGTGGGGCATCCAGCCAGGATTGAACTCTGCCTATTTAATAGCAATGGATCTGGGAGACTAAGCTTGCTAACCACTAAATAATATTTAACCCAACGCCTCCGTCGACAGATGCACACAAGTTAATTAGCGGAGATTAACAGGGTTGTTAATCAAAGTTTTTCTTTCTCTTAGACTGGTTGCCTAACCAAGATTTTAAAGAGCCAGCTATCAATCCTAACTAATTTAACCTGGAGGTGAAAAATGGTGGAACGTATCTTTTCCCAAGGACCTTAGCAAGGCGAGTTTGCAACCATATACTCTCCAGAGGAACGTCCACCCAGAAGGGTATTTACGTAAAATAATTGAAACGCAACAGCCCTGGTCCAGACTTGTACTCGGATTACCAGATTCCATTTTCCTAGTATCCAATATTGTTAATAAGCGAGAATATGGGCCCATCCGGGTGTAACTATTTTAGTTTTAAGGTAATGTAAATTAGAAAGATTAAATTAATGCATAATAAAAGTTTACTTATTTTAAATATTATTTTAATCGTGTTCCTAATAATCAAAGTGCATTTTCCTGAAGGAATTGATTTTAATTACGTTTGAAGATATAAATTAAAAACATCAATAACTAGTCTGACTCTGGGTAATTATTAAACGGGTTTTGTTTAAAAAACATATGGCAAAAATTAACCACACCATAAGTGTATCCTTTGATTTTTAGTGATATACGACACTTGTTGGATTTTAAACGCAAAGAGGCTTCACATTATATACATAGGTTCCGTTCCGTGTGGCAAAAATACCTATATATGCAGGTTTCTTCATTGTTCAAGGGAGACATTAATATTTCGTGTTAAGTTTAGCCTAATATGCCTCAGACCTAAAGCATTGTGTCCATTCCTATAGTTCTGGAGTTTCACCTTTACATTATATTATTTTTCGTCTAAATTATTAACTACTCCAAACGATTAAGACCTTTATTATGAATGTAATTTAAACATTAGAGTCTTGATTTAAGACGAATTAACTGAGGTATTTGTAAATGAAAAAGGTGGCCAATTTTAAAACAATTTTTAATAATAGATCCTTAATAGGATGGTGACTCTGGTTAAAAAAAATTCTCAATAGGAGTTAGAGTTTAAGATTTTAATTTCTATCTGGAATCAATGATTTTGCCCTATAATTACTTTCATTGATTAACTTACAAGTCCTGATGGTATTGTGACGTAGTTTCGGTTATAGACAGACATTGAATCTCATTTATGATAAGGATTTACTATGAACACAGTGTTTGAGCTTATTTTAAGGTAATGGTCGTAAAGACTATAATTGTTGCCTGTGTAGAGGGGTATAAGTTAGATCCATTGATTATTTTGGTCTTACATTGATTTATTCACAACGCAACCAATGACTTCCTTTCCTTTTCTTACTATTGAAATCCTAATTCTTAAATATCTTCCCAGATATAAATAAAATAAATTATTTGCACAAAAGGCAAGCTCTGGCGATAGTGAATGTGTATATATATTTACTTTATCATATTACTTGTTTTATTTTCATAGTTTCCTCTGATCATACATACAACTGCCCTTTATACATGTATAGATATCTCGAGAATTCTGGTTATAATTGCATATTTCAGAATTGACTGCTGAAATGATAGAAGAAAACAAATCTGATATTTCTTTTAATGTTAATTTAACCGAGGATCCAATAAATCAATCGAAGGAGTTCGGATTTACAATCAATACCTTAAAGATCTAAGATATTTCAAAAGAAGAAAAAAATCATAAAGGAGCTTCTATAACTTATCAAATAAGACTAGCAGAACCAGTGGATATACCACAGTATGCTGATTTAATTATTACAACGTTTCATATTTTTACTTAAGAGCTATTGTAAAAAAGTTTAATATGTAAAAGGTATAATCTTGATTAAACTTTTTCATCTTTTCAGTATGTTCGATTAAAACAGAATAACGTTATCGCTTCCGCGCACTGACACCCTCTCTTTCCCCCTCACATTTGTCTGTGTACAATAAATAATTCTGCAGATAAGCAATACCAGATAATCAGGATTTACATTTCTGCATTTCATCTTGGATGATTTGGACAGTCTCATTTTCAACCAGAGGGTGTTGCAAGATAACGGTCATACAGAATAGGAATACGAGTATTAATATATGGATTAGATGGGTATAGCCGATATAACTGCCCCCCCCCCAAAAAAAAAAAAAAAAAAAAAGTAAAAGTAAATATAAATATGAACGCGACTCTCTAAACCTCTGCCCCCCCAAAAAAAAAAAATCAAAATATACTTAATTCACTTCGTAATACAGTTTTTTTTTCAGTGTATTTCACAGCCTCACCGACAGGGCAGGTAAACGTTCATGATGTAGTTCACTTTCTCTCGTTGCTACTCGATTTCTTCCTTTCACGCATTCATGTTTATGGTGTTCTTTTTGTTCAATAGTATCGTACATTTATCAAGGTGACGGCAAGGTATGACAGATGTACAAGCGTATTAATATAGATAATTGCACTTTTCTATGAACTATATATAATTGTTTCCATAGTTATAAAATATTCCTATGTACTTCCAATAATCCTAAGGTTTCAAGTATAACTATTTAATCTATTAATAAATGGACATTCGGTCTATTTGTAAACAAAACTATGTCACATTACCCAAAATCGTCAATACACAGAATAAAGAACAACCTTATAGTATATTCACTAAAAAATTGTATGCAAACTTAGACGGTCCTTATTGTTTATTAAAACATGTTTTAATAAATACATGCGCGGTATTATGTATAGTTTTATTTTAATGAATATCTAAATTTCTGAAATATAGAGTTTTACTAGAAAATTATTCACAAACAAGTCATTTTTTCAGTAGGTTAACTAAAAAGTTTAATAAATACCTACGATTTTGTGAAAATCGTATGTGTAAAATATTCAAAATAATTAATAGGTGCACGCGACATTTTTGAGGGGGACATAAAATTTCCATTGTTATTTAGTAGTTTTTTATTTTTAAATTTGATGATTTTACTTATGATACAAACCCTCTGACACTGAATTCTTAACTCCCACCCACTCAGGAAAAATCTTTCAAAAATTATTTTTTACACCACCCAGAGGGTGTTTTTTTTTCATAGTACTAATAATTCTCAATACATGTCTATCACGTAGATAAAGTATTACTATTTATCTCTATTAATAATGTAGATTCTGTCTATTTGTAACCGAAACTACGTCACATTACCCAAAATCGTCAATACATAGAATAAAGAACAATCTTCTATTATATTCACTCAAAATTAGACGGTCCTTATTGTTTATGAAAACAAGTTTTAATAAATGCCCAGTATTATATATTTATATATAGTTTTATTTAATATATATATTTAAAGTTATCTAAAGTATAGATAGTACCAGTCCCGTCCATAGCCACAGAAATGAAGCATCATAACCAGATGCAGATTAGTGTCATACCGAGGACACAGTAGCCTTTTGAACAATCGTCACTTTGTATGCTTTGTATCATCACGTGCTGAGAGCACGGATTCCCTTGACACTTGCCATCTGTCCCTACCGGCCACCATTCTTGACAGGCTCTCTTGACTGCATCCAATGTCCGCACATAGCAGATGAATGCAAGTCTTTGTTTAAAAAAAAATACAAACTGTTTTTTCTGAGTTAAAATAGAAGCCAATGACACTTGAAACCCTATAGCTGCCTGCATATTATTTGTATTAGATAGGAATGCTTGGTATCATGACACTGTGGTTTAGCTCAGTCGGTAGAGTGTCCGACTAGGAACCACAAGGTTCCGGGTTCGATACCGGACCTCGTAAACTCAGCGCTATTGGGTAGCGCAGGGATCTGTGTGGTAAAGTCAGGAGCTGGTAGTAGGTGTTTTGCTCCACCTCAGACGCCAAAACAATCTCCTTAGTATATCGCTAGTGAGAAGGGAATAGACTCCATCGCTGTCTGGCTGATACTGACATTTGGCCACCCCGATGACTACTTTTGTTATAGACATAAGTTCAATTTCTAAAAATACCATGGAACATTAAGATATATATTAATACTCGTGTTCCGTAATTGTATGACCGTTATCTTGCAACACGTGGTTAAAAATAAGACCGGTCAAATTGTCCAAGATGAAATGAAAAAAAAAATGTAAATCCTGATTATCTGGTGTTGCTTATCTGCCGAATAATTTCTTACGAGTCGTCACCTCAGTTAAAAATGGAATAGTCCATTATTTATCATAAAGAAAGGGAAAAAAAGGACATGGTACACAAAAATATAAAGAGATTAAGAACACGAGAGAATGGGTGAGCGCGTGGTAGTGATAACGCTAATTTGTTTCAATCGAATATAATGAAAAGATGAAAAGGAAAGAAAGAAAAAGTAAGTTAAATCAAGATTATACTTTTTACATATTGAACTATTTAGCAATAATTCTTAAGTAAAGATATCAAACGTTGTAATAATCAAATTATACTGTGATATATCTACAGGTCCTGCTAATGATTATGATTACAATTAAAGATTAAAAAGGTTTTGTTGCTTATTTAATTCAACATTTTTTAATAAGTGAACACCCCCATGCACCATATTTCACTGAAAACAATAAGTTAGAACCCAAATATAACAAGTAATAATAACACCTATACTATGAACCAGTTATGCTGATAGCTTTTTGATTTAGTGCGTCCTGGGACGCACATATATGCTTTGAATGAGTCCCCGGGAAAATTCATGGGTCCCAACTAAAGTTTAATAAATTTTAGGGATTTTATCTATTATCTGGTGAAACAACTAAAGCCGTCTAACTCTTACATTGTAATATACCCTATGTAATTCGTTTCTAAGAAACTATTGAAATGCATTTACAGTTAGCTTGAAATTGTGAGAGAAAAAAAACAAAAAAAAAAAACACTAGGACGCATGGATATGATTTTACTGCATCCTTTTAGATTTTTATGTGTCAGGGACGCAGGACGCGTAACTGTCGGCATCTGTTATTAACGAATGCCCGCCACTTTAATTGTGTTAATATACTTTTAAAAAATTAAGTTTATTTTTTCATCGCAGGACTGAATGATCCCCCAGAGAACGATAATCAAGACAAATTGGAACAGAATAAAGACTCCATTAAATACATCAAGTTATTAAGCATTAAAAGAGACACCATGTTAGTGTGTGAGGATTAAAATAAAATTTAAAAAAAACAAAAAAAAAACAAACTCCCATGAGCATTCAGCGGAAGAACCCTCCGAGCATATGCGGAAAAAAAGGACCCACTTCTGACACCCAAGAGAATCTCTCGGCCATTCAGACTTGAGCCTTGTCTGGGACAAGACACTACTACTGGACAGGAAGAAATTTCCACGTGAGGGCTATAATCCGTGAATAAAGCCTAAATCATAAAACCACCCTTTGTCTCTTCCTTTTTCTTTCCTTGAATTCCTTTGCAGCGCTACCCGCCAAATAAGATGGGGTTAAAAGCAAACTCTAGGAACACGCACAAAAAATAACAAGCTACCTTTTTAAACTAAAACCTTAAACCTCTTGTAACCCCACAAGTGCAAAAACAATCAGTACACACACACACACACACCTACTGCACATTACAACCGAACCCTCATTACATTACATTGAGGCGCGTGTTGTAACGACTTCCGTCGTAATAAATGGACACGACGAGACGAGTTCAATTCCTGGACGAGGCTGTTTGCATTTCACATACCGCTAATACCTTTGGGAAAGGTTTGAATTCAAGTATTCTCCCTTCAGCTATGGGTAAAATAGAGCATTCTGTGCTCTCTAACCTTGGTTACGCAACTAGTCTATGAGAAGGAAAATTGAATTCAAACCTGTTAAACTCCGCTTAAGAAATTGACCTTGTATCACATCCTGCTCATGCGGTTGGGTTGGTGGATATACATATTTACTAGCTGCTTGGATACCTTTTCCAAGGGTATTAGCGCTATGTGAAATACAACAGACTCGTCCAGATATGAACTCGTCGCGTCGCATCCATTTTCTTCGACGATAACTACACCCCAAATATAGAAAACAAAACATCTATCACTTTTGTCAATCACCGATTTAATACTACGCGAGACTTCTTGGGTTGCATTAACGAGTTTATTCATTAAACTCGTAAACAGTTTGTCCCGTTATTACTGCTTTAGTTTATTCTTTGTAACAAATTATTTTCAGCGATTATAGCAAGTACACCCACCCACCTCCAAATAAAAAATCTACGTTTCTAGCTCTCGGCATCAGTCTGAATGACGCCGATATGACAGAATTGGTCTAATTCAATTTAATCTGTACCAGCAGATTTAAGTTCAGTTTTCGAAGATGAAGACTTTACCGACAATTCTTTGATCAGGTTTACTTGTTTCTTGCAAGTTTCCTCCTGACGCCGGTAGAAAAAAATCTAAGTCAAAGTCGGGGCGTGTGGGAAAATGCAAGAATTGCTGCTACCCGCAATGGCTAAAACCAGTGGTGAGAAACCAGTGATCTTCGGGTCATCATATGAGGTCTCCTATCCCAGTGCTTCTCTAACTTTTAGAAGTTGCTGACCGAATACATTTTTCAGATTGATGCTAGGACCGGTCTATATAATTAAAGAATTTGTTAAACTTCGAATAAAAAGTATTTATGCAGGAATGTTAAAATTAGCTTTCCTAGCAAAAGTATTCACCCCTGGGCGCAAGTATTTAAGTTTTAATGTAATAAAATATACTAAATTAGAAAGACTAACGTAACTAAGAACAACTACAAAAATATTACACTTATTTTAATTGATTGCTATATAAAAAAAAATAGGACTTTTTAAAACGTTTTAGAATAACATGTTAGTATTAGCAATCAGTAACAATTATTTATTAAACCCAGTTTTGTTAAAATCATTATGCAAATTATTCCCACCTTTATACTATGTAAATTTTTATTTCTTTATATATATATATATATATATATATATATATATATATATATATATATATATATATATATATATATATTATATATTTTTCAAAAATTTGAATGCATTAATATGGGCAGTTTTGTGGTAGATCTAACATCGTTGATAGATAAGATGCTTATTAAGATTAAATAAGGCCTATTCCATAATCGTTGAGAAATTTACCAAAAATCAGAATTATCCGATTTTAATGAAATTTTCAGTCCCCGCCAACTCAGCGTATGAGTAGCACAGGGATCTGTGCGGTAAAGTAAGGAGCTGATGGTAGGTGTGGCGCTCCACCTCAGATGCTAAATACGATCTCCTTGGTCTAGCGCTATTGAAAAGGGGATAGACTCCCTCGCTGACTGGCTGATACCGACTTTAGGCCGCCCCGTCGACTTTACTTTACTATTTATCAATTAATGAATAATTTATTATAATGCATTAGTTATTTCATTTCAAAACTTTAAGTAACTTTTCTATGAAAAATTAATATATAAAATTCATTTAAAATATAAATATTCTGATGTTAAGTTTAAAATGTTATATTTTTAGATTCTAGAAATAAATATTTATTTAATGCAAACCTTATTTTAGTCAAGCAAAGTATAAGTTTTGAACAAAATCTATTGAAAATTTAGCTCCCCCCTTTTTAAGCAGAAAAAATATTGATGTATAATTTTTTTTTTTAAGATTAAATAATTATCGAAATGAGTAAAAAGAAATCTCCAAAAAATTCAACTTTATTTTTTTACATTTTATTTTCCGATTTTCGGTACTTATTTTCTTGTAGAACATCCCCCTTCAATTTTTTTTCTTTCTATTCACAACTTCGGTCTTATCTTTGTATTTCTACTGTAATTAGTATCAAACGCTGACCAACTCGCCGAGATTTTACTCCCCCCGAAATAAAGGGGTGTCAAAATTAAGTGACCTGAAAAAGAAATCAGAAAGTTTTGAAGTAAAATAAATAATGCATTATATAGTTCTATATAATATTATTCAACACTGAAAATTTCATTAAAATACGATAATTTCCTGGTTTTTGGTAAATTATTTTCTGTAGGGGGGGGTTCTAAATTCATTTTGTCAAAAACGCATTTTAGGTCAATTTTGGGTATACCTAATGCATAGATAGACTATGTGTCCCTGTGATACTGCGAGTGGTGAAGGGTTTATTAAGTCCAGATATGGGAGACAGTAGAAATATTCTAAAATGGAAGAATTATACAAAAGCAAAAGAAATGTTTATATTCACAGGGACCCTCCTTGGTGACAGATCAGGTCAGACTTCAAGCTCTGACCCGACAACTTTTAGGAGAAAGTGCAAGCTCAAAAATCCCATTCTAGACAATTTGACCTAAATTCAGAGATTCCCTTCCCTCAATAAAAACTAGAAGCGGCTACCCAGCATCGGCTGGGTAGAGAGGGGGGCACAAATAACTCTGGTTTATTGATTTGTTTACTTTTGAGATTTACATATGCTGGGCATTTTTAAGTAGAATTTCAATGCTATTTCTGTGTGCATTTTAATTTTTAAATATCTTCGAATATAAATCGAATCTTCATAATTTTTGCACAAAAATTAAGAACTGGTGATATTTAATGTGTGTATACATTTACTTTGTCGTTGTTTTATTTTCATCCGGACATACATACACTAGACACACCAAGTGCCACACACACATTATATATATATATATATATATATATATTATATATATATATATATATATAATTATATAAAGACAAACAAAAAAACAACAACCCCCAACAAAAAAAACAAAAAAAAAAAAAAAACGCAAGTACCCTAAATTTAAAATTCAGTACCTCTGATGTCGGAAACTTGACTTCCAAAAACAAAGTCAGCTCGACAATAATTATCCACTAGGCCACATTTTTCTATTACCATTTAGAAGCTTGCAATAAGATATGCCTAGTGATGTTAATTTTATGCCAGAAATATATTGAAGAACTAGTTCTAGACCGGCAGACGAGAATGTTGCACTCATATTACAGCGTTAGTTTCAGATTGGATTAAAAGTGTAAGATTTCGCAAACGACAAAACGAGATTAGAATTCAACCCTCACCCAGGTTTGAGAAAGGATCTCATACCCAATTTACCAATCATAGATATCAGCCAATTTCCTGTCCGCCACAAAGTATAAATAAAAGAAATATTGGACTTACAGTTAACTTTACTCTCGGGAGTGTGGCACATGTGGCCCTACTTTCTCTCGTCAGCTATTCAAGTGACAATTCTACTACAATTTCACTTTAACTATGAAAGTACTTTTTTTATTTTATTAATCAACCTGGATTCATGAGTGAACTGTATAACTAGATATTAATTGTTGTGTGTATGAACAAAATGTGTAAATATTTACACATAATACATGATTTTCTAAACGCTAGCAGGCATAAAATAACCCTAGATGGATTGATATACCGTTAACTGAATGGATCCTGCTACAATTTCACTTCAACTATGAAAGTACTTTTTTAAAAATGTTATTAGTCCCCCTGGATTCATAACTGAACTGTTCATCTAGATCAGTGGTTCTCAAACAGTGCGCCCGGGTGCGGCAGGTGCGCTCCGTAGTATTCCTGAAAAATCTATCCAGATATGAAAAGCAAATGTATACTAAGTTCCACCTCATATTTATGTGAACTGGGATTTTCAACCCTCGCAACAATTAAGTGTAAAAAGAGAGGAACTCTTCAATGCATTGATGAGGAAATGACAGTGTCTCTCAAAGATAAGACCAAACATTGAAGAAATCGCAAGGTCTCATCAAGCTAATGTTTCTCATTAACACAGGAATAAATAAACTTCATAGGAGGTATGTTCAGTTTGCTTTTGTTAAATGTGTTATTTTTATATATCTAACAGTTAACTTAACATATTAGTCCTATTTTGTATACAGTGTGCTATTAAGTATCTGTAGTACTGTAAGTGTGCCCAGACTGTATAAAGTTTGAGAACCTCTGATCTAGATGGTTAATTGTCACATGTAAATCTGAACGCATAATACAGTTTTCTAAACTACTAAAAAATAAAAAATCATTGGGGTAGACTAAAGTCGGTATCAGCCAGACAACGAGGGAGTCTATCCCCTTTTCAATAGCGCTAGACCAAGGAAATTGTTTTCAACGTCTGATGTGGAGTGCCACACATCAGCTCCTCACTTTACCGCAGAGATCCCTGTGCTACTCATAGGTTGAGTTGGCCAGGGCCGGTATCGAACCCGGAACCTTGTGGATCCTATTCCGACGCTCTACCAACTGAGCTAAAAATCTGATAGGCATAAAACAACCCTAGATGGGTTGATATGCCGTTAAAATTCAACCAGTCAATGAAATGAACACGCAGTTTTTAAACATACAAGAATATTCAGGTAAATTGTGCAGAATGAAGACATCTACATTCAAGTTCACCTGAAGATCGACCGCGAAACTTTTTACATCTTTTTATAGTTGAAAATTATATCTATATTAATACTCGTTTTCCTTATTTGTACGACTGCCACCATCTTTCAACACCGCCTGGTTAAAAAATGAAACCGTCCAAGAGGAAAAGCAAAAAATGTAAAACCTGATTATCTGGTGTTGCTTAACTGCCGAATTATTTTGTTTGAGTGTCATTACCTTACGTAAATAATGGACCATTCGTCTATTATAAAGGGAAGAAAAAGAGAAGAGATGATGCGAGAGCGAGAGGTGAGCGCGTGGAAGCGGTAACTAATGTTTCAATCGGACATAATGAAAACAGGAAAAAGAAAACGCGAGAATTAAGTCAAAATTATACGGTTTACATATTAAACTATCCTGCAATAGCTCTTAAGTAAACAAATTAAACGTTGTAATAATTAAATTATACTCTGGTATATCCACAGATTCTGCGAGTATTTATATGTCTTCTCACTTGTGTGAAGGAATCTGACAGTAGCTTAATCAAACAGCGGCGAAAGAAAACCATGAGATAAAAATATAAAAACGCGAGACGGTAAATAAAATGCAGTAAAGTCCACAGAGTAGCCTATTCTTGATATCAGCCGGACAGCAAGGGAGTCTACCCCCTTTTAGCTAGCAATAGTCCAGGGAGATTGTTTTTGCATCTTAGGTAGAGTGCCACACCAAACATTAGTTCCCTACTTTACCACACAAATCCAAGCTCTTCACCTCATGCACCGAGTTGACGAATCCCGGCATCGAACCCGGAACGATGTGAGGCGGGTGCTCTACCGGCTGAGCAAAATCGAGGTCTTATAAACAAATATATACATTTAAGGGATAACAGGAACAAGAAAAGATCAGTGCTCTCTGCCAGCCTCAGGATTAAAAAAAAAAAAAAAAAAAAAAAAAAAAAAAGGTTAAGGGAATGTCTCTTGCAGTCGCATTGATGCATCTGCGTCATTAGGTGTAATCGGGGAAACTGCAGAAAACTAGAAATAGGCGCTAACAGATAACATGGTCGGTGTAGGATTGTCTGAGGAGTGTCTTCTGATGCTTGGCGGGTTTCGACTTACTAGTCAGGAGCCGTGATTTTTAACGGACAGGTATGAGTAAATAAAGAGGAGTTGTGTCTGGTGGGAAAAGGACAGACTTCAATAGAAGCAGATCCCCACTCCTCGACCAGAGTTCCAATCCTGGACGAGGCTGTTCGTATTTCACATAGCACTAATACCCCTGGGAAAGGTATGCATTCAACTACTCTCGCCAGCTATGGATAAATTGGCAAAACTAAGCTCTTTCACCTTGGTTAGTCAACCAGTCTAGAAGAAAAACTGAATTCAAACCTGTGTTTAAGAAATTCTCTGTTTCACATCCTGCTCGGTCTGAGGGATTGGTAAATACATAATTATTTCTTGATAAATTGATGGGAAGTGACCGAAAAATGAGACAACTGCACTTATCTTACAAAATGCTACTGCTTCATATTAAAGTTGCATAAATGAAAGTGGTTTGTTTTACGGCATATCAACCTCAGTGGGTCATTTAATGCCGATAAAGTTTTGAAAAATTCTTAATGGATACACAATTTTTTACAAACACACTTTTCTATTTAACCCATAGATAAGACCCTAATAGGTACTACCACTCCGGGTCACAGTGGACCTGGGAGCAATGGTGATGAAGGGGCGCTCCACATTCCCCAAACCGCCGGAACTGGAATGTCATCAGATAGAGTTTAACGTCATACCCAGGACATTAAATCTCAACCCACCGCCTTCTAGCACCCATATGATAAAAAGGTTGGGGCTAGTGGGGGATCTAAACAAAATTGTCTTTATTTCTCTTCATCTCATCATTTCATATTCCCTATAGGCTTACCATAAGGGCAATCATACAGGTGCTAGGGCTTGACATGACTAGCCGATTGATCGGAGGGGGCCTCTTCGAGTGCCCGTTTAGCCTAAGTAAGGGGCTAAGAGAAGTGTTGCAAATCATGGACTGCTCATCCACCAGGATTCTGTCCTTAAGCATCACGGGACGCCACCAGCGACCAACAGGTGGCCCCATTGGGGGGGGGGTCTTACCCCTCTGCAGAGGTGCAGTCGGTGCATTTTAAAGCCCCACCGCCAGGACTTCTTACAATTTAGAATGGAAACAGTTTTATTCTAAGTTGAAACAATAGCATTACAGGTTTTACAAAAAAAAAAAAAAATAAAAAAAAAATAAAAAATAAAAAAATCGCGGAATTTGAGTCATTACAGTATTGATATTAATATTAATGGGGCAGAGTTAGCTCAGTCGGTAGAGCACTCGACTCGGAATCGCAAGGTTCCGAATTCAATACCAGTTCCCACTAACTCAGCCTATGAGTAACGCAGATTGGGCAATCTGGATATGTGCGGTAAAGTGGGGAGCTGACGGTAGTTGTGGCGCTCCACCCCTGCAAAAACAATCTACGTGATCTAGCGCTAGCAAAACGGGATAGACTCCCTCGCTGCCCGGTTGATATCGACAATAGGCCACTCCGTCAACTTTAATTTTTTTTTTTACAATATTGATAACTTGAAATAAATATGCGAAGTTTAGCTGCGCTGTTTACGAACAATCGGCAAAGGTTTTCTAAAAAAGAATGAAAAGAAATTTAGTCCATAATGTTCGAGTCATTAGGTGCTTGTAGGAATATTAGTAGGCGAAATTTTAAACCATATTGACGTCACATTGAAATTGCTCTGACGAAATTCTTATATTATCAACGTTTAAGGGCTTGCCTTCTTCAAGTTAAGTTAGCCTTGGATATGGTAATTTAAACTTATTTGATCAATGCTAAAACCCGGACGATTAACCCTTTTGCAGGCTGGGCGTCATTTTTGTCGCCAAATGTACACAGGCCGAGTGACATTTTTATGGCCGGTTAGCTCAGTCGATAGAGCGTCGGCTAGGAGTCACAAGATTCCTAGTTCGACACCGACCCTCGCCAACTCAGCGTATGTTAGCACAGGGATCTGTGCGGTAAAATAAGGGGCTGGTGGTGTGGCGCTCCACCTAAGACGTTAAAATAATCTCCTTCGTTTAGCGCTAGTGAAAAGGGATAGACTCCCTCACTGTATGGCTCATACCGATATTAGGCCGCCCCGACGACTTTAATCACGATTGGTTTGTTGAGCGTAACTATTTTGCAAATTTTCCGAAGATAATTTGTCCATTCTACAAGGATTAAAAGATTGTCAGTGAACAAATTAAACTCCTAATAGAATTTATATTGCTCTTTAATCATTTTGCTGTGGCATTTTCCAGGGAGGGGAATTTACTTTAGAAACTTTGGAGGTGCGCTGAGCGTAACGGTTACCGATAGAGAAAATGGAATCTGAGAGCCGAGTTTAAATCCTGGACGTGGCTGTTTGCGTTTCACTTCGCACTTATGTCCTTGAGAAAGGCAAATCAATGTTCTCCCCTCAGGTACAGGTAAATTTTAGGATTGTCTGGGTTCTTTAGCCTTAGTTAGGCAGTCTAGAAGAAAAAAACTGAAATCACAACAGCTTTACTGCTCTGAAAAATTAAACACGATTCACACCTTGTTCATTGTGAAGGGCTTGTTTAGATGCATATTTTAATGACATATAAACATTCGTGGGTTATTTAATGCTAAAGCCATCCTTCTAGAACAGCAATAGACATACTATTCAACACATAGCAGGGGCTCTATGATATACAACGAAGACAAATAGAAGTGGTGTTAGAAAGAAAATAACTATCTGAAGAAAAAGTGTGAATTTACTGCCTTTTAAAATCTTAATGTAAGGTCTGCGAGTTGTAGCTCGTAAATCAGTACGGACGACCCAGGGTTAAAATTCCTTACTCATTATTAGAATACACGTGTGTGTGTGTATAATATATATATATATATATATTATATATATATATTATATATATATATATATATAATTCCATAGTAACAATGTTGATTGTGTCAGAATAATTCAGCAGATGTGCACAGCACGGCACAGTTTGAGGAATTTTGAAGATAAATAGATAATAGAATAACAGATAAATAGATAATAGCATAAAATTCTCTGGGATGGGATACTGATGGACCATCAAATTCCGGCTAGGAGACCAGATCTATTGTTAATTAAGACAACTTACTGATAGATTTTGCCGTCCCGGCAGATCAGAGTGAAAAAGAAACAAGGAAAAGATAGGCAAATACTTGGACCTGACAAAAAAAAAAAAAAGGAACACTAGGGTAAAGGTCATACCAATTGTAATTGGTGCACTTGGAATGATCAAAGGGTTTGGAAAGAATCTAATGAATTGGAAATCAGAGGAAAAATCGAGACAATCCAATTGCTGAGATTTGCTAGAATACTCAGAAGAGTCCTGATACTTGCTGTCACTCAGACTCCATTGAAATATCATTAACAAAAGGTAGGTGTGAAAAACTCAAGGAGTGAATTAATATTTATCTCCACTTCTTCATAGAACATTCTACAAAAGTTACGGTGCCCGATTGTGAGCAGGCAATTGACCCAGAAGACCAGCTTTACTTTCACAAGTCCTGCCGCATGTGGGATTGAAATAAGATTTTTAAAAAATACTCCCATGAGCCTTCACCGGAAGAACCCTCTGCGCATGTGCGAGAAGAGGGGCCCACTTCCGACCCCCAAGAGGATCTGTCGGCCATTCAGAATTAGGCCTTGTCTGGGACAAGACACCATTACTGGCCAGGGATAGATTTCCTTGCCAGGCGTGGCTATGACCCGTGAATGAAGCCTAAATCATAAAATCACCTCTGTATTTTTTGTTCCTTGAATTCCATCCTTTTCAGCGCGACCACCAAGTAAGATGGGGTTAATAGCAAACCCCAAGAACACGCACCGAGAATAACCACAACTGCCTTTTGTAACTCCATACACATATTTTCATACATTACATATATGCATACATATTTTCATACATTACATATATGCATACATATTTTCATACATTACATATATGCATACATATTTTCATACATTACATATATGCATACATATTTTCATACATTACATATATGCATACATATTTTCATACATATTTTCCCTGGTTTTCTCTACCTAAAATATCCAAATTATGCTTCGTTAAATTTCCAAGTAGATCACACGGGCGGAAATCCTCTCTGACGAGAGTGATGCACGTAAAACTTGAAGTAACGGAGTCCGGGTCAGAACGAAATGGCAACGAATGGTTACCCACACTACACTACCCAGATCATCAGAACTAGAACCGTACCATCAGTGTAATTTAGTGTCATACCTTTTTAGTGGATTGGAGGGTGGGGTTTAACCTTCTCAGAAGATACAGTCAGCGTATACCCAGTCCCATTAGTAGAGCGCTGGTTTGTTTCTAGCACTAACGCCTGTCCAAACAAAGTTTAGAATATGGAATAAAGTTTAACAGTTAGGAGGTTAACCCTCCTCGGCCAACTGGCCACTAGTTGATATGGCAGAGTAATAATCTATAACCCCGCTACACTACAAGTGCCAAATCTAATCTGTTGTCCAGATGTACAGAAATTAAATGAATACTAGCAGCGCCTGGAATTCGTTAAGACTTAAGAAAGAAAAAAAAGTATTTCACATCGGTCGTTTTTATAGGTAACGATTTTAAAAAGTGCAGCAAAGTCTGATTTTTTTTTTTTCGTATTTACTGATAAGATACTCCGACGTATAAAACTAAGCGCTGTTATTTGGGTCAGAATGACATCGGTGACGACTATTAGATGGGGAAAAAAAAACTAGATTACCAGAATTCATACAGAATTACTTCCTCCACACTGATCTAAGTTTTTTGTATTATTCTAGAATATTTCTTTAAAAAATGAATAAGTAAAATAGTAAAAAAAATGAAATATTGTCGTTCATGATTAATTTTTATATTTCTAGCATTAGTTAAGGAATGTAAGGAAATGTATGCAAAATATGTCGCACAACGTTGTGTTCAATACGAAATTGCCAAAGTTTAACAGAACTAGAAAAAAATAAATACTGAAAATGCATCCTACTTTACGAAATTGTCCTTTACTTAATAAAATCAACTAATATTTTATATATTTTCTTTCGATTTTACTGAAAGTAAAAAAAAAAAGATTTCCATATTTCTTACAATGTTGCTCGACATACATTTGCCCGCACATTTCTTATTCATGAACAGAAAAAAATTTTAACAAGTACCATATTTTTTCTATGGTTTAATTTTTTTTAAACACTTTGCAGGGATTTTTATATCTGCAACAGCTAAGAAATTAATCAAGAGTAAGTTCGAAAACAGAACTTAACCCTTTGTTACCCGTACAAGCAGCTTAAAAAAATAAAAATAAGCCATAAGAACTTTTAGGCTTCTGAGGTAGCAGTACGCAAAGGGGGTGGGGCTCGAAGTTTTGGTACTGGATATATATGCAAAAAAGAAAAAAAAAAAAAAAAAAAAAAAAAAAAAGGTGGAAACCCCCTTTAAAAAATGTCATTGTAAAAAAGTATCTGGTGCCCCTAAAGGGGACAGTTTCATTCCTAAAATGAGGTTACCAAGTGAGTGCATGATACTATTAGCATCTTAGTAATTTAACCATTGTAGTTGTTTTTGACAATAACAAAATAAGTTATTCTGATAACTATATTACAATATAAGATTTCCATATGACAGTTTAATGAGCTGTATATCTTTATTAAATTATAAAATGACTATCAGTTAAGTTAAAAATTAAAGTTAATAGAAATTGTGGCGTCGTGACATACATTTTTAAAAATTGAAAGAATTTCAGTTATTAAATGAATTATATCTACATCTAGATAAGTGTTATGATTAAATAATAGGTACCAGGTACTTTTCACACATTTTCAATAAGGGACCCCCCCCCGCCTTTGGTACTAAAAGGTAATAGGGATGAAGGGGTACTACGCACTCCCCAGAACAGGAACTTCACCATCAGATGCAGTTTAGTGTCATACCTAGGACACCGCTTTTTTTGGGAGGTCTTACTCCTAAGCAGGAAATACAGTCAGTGTGTTCTAGACCACACCGACAGGGTGGTATTGGGTTTTGGCACAGAAAGACAGCCCTTATTTTTGTTACTCTCCCATTATCTTACTATATACCCAGTACCATATCCTGATACAATTAGCTGTTGTTAGTGTTATAGCGCTATCTCAGAACTCCTGTCAATATATTGAATCACAGAGATAGATCAATTAGATTCAAATTATGATATATAATTAGATTATAGAGGCCAGTTGAACTCAGGCGGTAGAGCACCCGCCCAGGAATCACACGATTCTGGGTTCGATATTGGTCCACTCCAACTTTACTCCGATTATCGAATTAATCATGATAGATTTACATTTCTATTGGTGTGATACTCTCAGCTTAAATAAGTTTGGTTTGGTTTGTTTTACGGTATATCAACCTCAGTGGGTCAATTTAATGCCGACAAAGTTTTTAAAATTCTTAATAAATACTTAATTTTGTTTATGAACACATTTTACTATTTAACCCATAGATTGGACCCTAACAGGTACTACCGGTCAGAGTGGACCTGTGAGCAACGGTGATGAAGGGGTGCACCACATTCCCCAAACCTCCAGAACTAGAACCTCGCCATCAGATAGAGTTTAACATCATACCCAGGACATGAACACCCTCAGCCACTGCCTTCTAGCACTCATGATAAAAAGATTGGGGTTGCCATAAGGGTAATAGTGTTGGGACAATCATGGATGCTAGGGCTTCACCGATTGATCAGAGGGGGCCCTCTACGACCGCTCGCCTAGCCTAAGTAAGGACCAAAGTGGAATGTTGCAAGTTCTGGACTGCTCAGTCACCAGGGTTCCATCCTTAGGCATCACAAGGCGCCACCCACGGCCAACAGGTGGCCGCATTGAGGTAGCCCTACCGTCTGCAGAGGTGCAGTCGGTGTATTCTAACGCCCCAGCCCAAAGGGCGGAGATAAATAAAAACACTGACAAAAATTTACGCCTCTTGAAGGTTGGATATCTTTCCTGAACATCCTTCGTAAAATGATTTAAGAAAAAAAACCTATTAAATCCATAGATGGTACTAATAGGTACTACCACCCTGGACAAGTTGGACATGGGAGCTATATCAATGAAGGGTCAATCCACTTCCTAGAACTTGAGCTTCAACATCAGCTACAGTTTAGTGTCACATCCAGGAGACCCGTTTTTTATTGAGGCGGGGGTGTCTTACGGCTCTGCTGGAGATGCAGTCAGTGTATTGTCAGCCTCACCAAAAATGCCTTATACTTTTAAAGTTTAACACAATACATAACATGTTTATATATAAGGAAAATTGATGGAGACCAGCAAAGAGCGAAGTTCAATAAAATCTATACCCTATTTTGTCCGGGTTAGGACATTTTACCCTCATTTTCCATTAGTCTTAAAAAAATTTAAAAAAAAAGACTAAATCAATGATATATTGAAAACTGATTTTGAAAAAGTGATTTTAAAAAATAAGACATTAAAGAACACATAAAAGCCAATAAAAATACGAATAGGAATAATAATAAAAAAAAAAAACCCTCAAAACGAGACTAAAGAATGTAATAAAACATTGAAAAATTATTATATATGTAAAGTAAAAGTAAAGTCATCGGGGCGGCCTAATGTTGGTATCAGCCAATCAGCGAGGGAGTCTATCCCCTTTTCAATAGCGCTAGACCAAGGAGATTATCTTAGCGTCTGAGGTGGAGCGCCACACCTACATTCAGCTCCTTTACCGCACAGATCCCTGTGCTACTCATAAGCTGAGTTGGCGAGGACCGGGATCGAACTAGGAACCTTGTGGTTTCTAGCCGAACGCTCTACCGACTGAGCTAACCCGGCCCTATAATATGTAGATGGATTTATTTCTAACTTCCTAAAATCCCGCCAACGTCAGGTAGCTCTGCTAGTATATATACATAAGCATTGCATGTATAATCAAAAAAATTTTTTTTTTTTAAAGAACGAACATGTAATGCATTGTAACATTTCGTTTGGTTCCGAGTAAACTACATTCTGTGAGCCGTTTTTTTCCACGTCACTGTTAATGTCAAGGTTTTATTTTGATTATTTCTGATTTAAGAAAGTTATCTTAATTCTAGTTGCAATGAAAAAGTCGTGTATTTTCTTTAAGAATCCATTTATTCTAAGAGTTACCTACATGATCCGATAGAATAGATTTTAAAGTGAACAATGTCCACTTTGCCCACAGAAAAAGACATACTCCCCGAAAACAGTACACAAAACGAAGCAGTTATATTCTTGAGTCCAAGCGGTGAGCAGCTTTCGGCCACTGGTTACTTTTCGTACAACCTGATTTTTATATATATATATATATATATTATATATATATATATATATACACATACACACACACACAAAGAACATCTCCAAGAGAAAGACAAAATAGAATTTTTATAAAAGCTATGTTTCCCGCTATCTTATCCAATCATTCGCCCCCACCCCCACCCCTCGTTCCTTTCTTTCTCTAAGGACTTGAGTGACTGTCCATTATTTCATTGACGAGTGCATTTCCGTTAGGCGCGGGTTTAGTTCGCCATAGTGAACAACGTTTCTGTCATCCGATCGAAGTGTAGGTGTCCGCTTCTTTCACTCATCCCAATCCTAAAAAGAAGTTTCGGGGGGGGGGTCGACTGAAGAGAATTGCGGGAAAATAGGTTACGGTACGCATGCGTGGAGAACTAGTGCACACGCAGAAGCACTTTCATGACAGTCATGGCGGTCTACTTGTTTTCTCGCTCTCTCCCCCACCCTTCATCAAATATATACAATTCTGCTAACAGGTGTGTCAAGGGGACATTAAAAGCTACATCTGTATATAAAAAAAAACAAACCAAAAACTGCATTTTCTTTAAATA
Source organism: Doryteuthis pealeii (assembly GCA_023376005.1). NCBI lineage: Eukaryota > Metazoa > Mollusca > Cephalopoda > Myopsida > Loliginidae > Doryteuthis > Doryteuthis pealeii. The sequence continues at coordinate 116,385,233 of CM042137.1, read as the reverse complement.
CTTCAGAAGAGGTCTCTCGTGAAAGTTTAGTTCTATTGTCTTTATCAACGTAAAACTTATTTTCAAACCTTACAGTAACAACTGCAAGACTGATCAACAAATGGATTAGGATCTCGATTAAACTTCCCGCGAACCCATTATAAAAGTGTATTAGAGTACTTTAGCTCAGTCGGTAGACCAATTGCCTAGGAATCGCAAGGTTCCTCGTTCGATACCGGTCCGCGCCAACTCAGCGTATGAGTAGCACAGGGATCGGTGCGGTAAAGTGAGGAGCTGATGATTGAGGTGGAGCGCCACACCTGACGCAAAAACGATCTCCGTGGTCTAGTGCTAGTGAAAAGGGGAGAGACCCCCTCACTCTCCGGCTGATACCGACATTAGGCCACCCCGTCGACTTAGAGTATTTTGATGATAGTGAGGATATTTAGTCGTGTCCCCACTCACCAAGTATTTTCATTCGTATATTAAAATAATCTATTACTAAACAAACAAAAAGAAAAGACTTGCTCGTTTACACATACAGAGGTATTTCGACTTACGAGTGTCCCGACTTACGAGTTTTTCGAGGTACCAGTTGTCACTAGGTCGATATATATTGCTTTGTGTTGAGAACTAAAATTTAAGGTACTAGTGAGCTTCAGATATACTTATGTTAATAAGTTCATTAAAACAATTGGACCATATTACCTTTAGGCACCCCTTTTTGATTTCGATTAAGAAAGGACATGTCTTTCATTTGCACCGTCAATATCCGGTTGTTTATTAGGGTTAGTTTTATAATTAAAAAAAAAAATCTAGAAATCGTCTGTTAAAACAACCGGAAATTGACGGTGTAAATGAAAAACATGTCCTTTCTTAATCGATGTCAAAAAGGGGTGCCTAAAGGTCATATGGTCCAAACAATTTTCCACACTTATTAAGCCAAGGTAGAATATTTATAAAACGTAAGCATTAAAACATTACGGTACATCATGCATTCTATTTTATATTCTTATTTAAAAAAGTAATAAAAATGCCATTTTTCTTTTAAAAAAAAAAAAAAAAAAAAAAAAAAAAGGGTAAATTTTATATATAGGGAAAATTGATTTGATATACAAAGAAATTTAGTTACGACATAAGAGAAACTTGTAATTCAAAGTAACACTGGTTAAGAATGTCTAGTAGATACATGATAGATATGAAAGGAGTAATACAGGGATACGCAAGCGTTTCCAATATGCACATATTCTATGAACGAGCAGTATATGTAAAAATATACAGAAACGGTAAATGTCTTACTTTTCTTTGGTGGGCAAGCTCTTGTGGACAACGTTTCAATGCCGACGCGATAGTCTGTCCTGTTAAACAAACAGATACAAAGGCACGTCTACTCCAGCCGAAGAACCGGGACGAAAAGAGAGATTTGAACTATGGGATTGTCGCGTGACCATGACGTGTCAAAAGACACGCCGCCAAACCTTAAGAAAACGATTTATTCAACAAGTTGTTGATAATATGGTACTTATACACAGTAGCTTGCAAGAGTCAATATAATTAGATTACGTATAAAACGTATTAAGTTTCATTACATTTCACGGAAATACCCAAAATCTTTGGGGGCTTGGGTTTGGGTTAGGCTACTTTGGGAGTTTCCGTAATTTATGTTATCTATACGTAATATGCGATTCTAATGATATTATCTCTTGCGCGCTATTCGGAATTTGTACAGATTATATTGATACCTCAATTTTAAAAATGATGTAATCTTCCTTTAAAATTCTCTACGTTAAAGAGAATTTGAATGATAAACAAAAATTAATATTTAGTGCGAACAAAAACCTACAAAATTGACATTTGTTGCATTATACACGTGGTGGTTAGGGTAGATACATGATTTAATAGCTAGCCAGCTCCATTAACAGAGCATTGTTGCTGAGTAATATTCACTCGGATTTTTAACAGTGAAGAAATTAAAGAAGGGTAAGCTGAGAACTCAAACCTTGGTTACCCGAACAAATAATTGTCTATTAACTAGCAGAGGTACCCTGCATTGCTTGGGCATCAGTTTTGTTAAATCAAGCCTATAGCATATTTCTGTATGGTAGTTAAAGATATTTTTAAAAAAGCGTTCTTTACAGAAAGTGCGTTTCACTTGATTTTTAATAAAATAAAAGTGCCAGCTTAGCTCAGTCGGTACAGTGTCCGACTAGGAACCACATGACCCTCACAAACTCAGCGTATGAGTAGCACATGGATTTGTGCGGTAAAAAAACTGATGGTAGGTGTGGCGTTCCACTCCAGAGGCAAAAACAATCTCCTTGGTCTAGCACTAGTGAAAAGGGGATAGACTCCCTTGCTATCTGGCTAATGCTAGCATTAGGCCTCCCCGATGACTAAAAAAAAAAACAAAACAAAAAAAAAAAAAAACTTTGCACCCTTCAAGGCCCAGAGTCAAAATCCCTAAAAATTGGTTTCCCGAAAAGATATCTCCCACCTGCCACAAGGCTACATTTCCTCATTGGACATGAAGAGGTTAATCCCGGATCTTGAAAAAAAGAAAAAAAGCAGACGAGGAAACTGGAGATGCTTGTCCAACCAAACCTGCTTTTAAAAGGGATCGGCCCTCAACTTGACCTTTGGCAGAATTAGTCTTTGTAGGGAGATTAATAAACATTACCCCATTACATACGAAAAAGACGATTTAGTCTCCGAGACCTCAAAAGGGAAATGCTGTCGAAACTAGACAATTTCTTGAATTACGCACCTTAATGCGTCAGGAGGCGGTGGGCAGTGTAAACTACATTTTGACACATTCCAGTATTTTGGGGAAAGGTAAATGAATATAGTTTTGCTTATCAGTAAAGGTCAAGTCTTTAAAGACGTAGACAATACAATATAAAGACAATCAAGCTCTCAGTGCTTATTAGACACGAGACTAATTAGGTTTATGAAGTCATCTCTGAAAGAATGAAGCGAGCAACTGAAGACATTAAAATAGAATAATACCATTCTATGAAACCATCTACTTTGAAAGCATCAGGAAAAGGAAACATCACATAAATGTATAGCATTTCTGAATGTAGTAAGGTATTTGTAAAAAATTGTTCTTTAATGAAAGTGCGTTTCACTTCATTTTTTTATTAAAAATAAAAAGGGCCGGTTTAGTTTAGTCGGTAGAGTGTCAACTAGGAACCACAAGTTTCATGGTTCGATACCGGTCCTCGCCAACTCAGCTTATGAGTAGCACAGGGATATATGCGGTAAAGTAAGGAGCTGATGGTAGGTGTTGCGCTCCACCCCTGGAAAAGGAAAACAACGTATTACTTAATTTTCATGGCTTGGGGTTGTTTTTTTTTAAATTTAATTTTTACAATTTTTCTCATTACATCCCTGACTATTATATTATGGTTTTGTTTATGTCTTAACAGAAAACATACACGATTTATGGGTTATTTAACGCCAAATCCATCCTTGTAGAAGAGCAGTGGTGTTATTTAACCCATAGCTGAAGGGATGAGAATGTTCTTTTACCCAAGAGTATTAGTTCAAATGTTTACAAAACAATTCGAATTCGCTTAGTACGTTGTTGAAGTCCAGCACGTTACGTACTACGCCACGGGAACCTACCCTATTATGTCAGGGTCTTTAGGCAGATCGTATACCAAGATTTTTTCTGATAAGAACCATCCCCGTAAATGAACTGATTTTGAGATACTGTTTTTTGTTAATACAGAGAGGGTGTCAATTTACCATGAATATGTATTGTAAAATCCACCGACCGTTGCTTATCGAAAATTCCAAGTTTATTTCTTTCCCGGGCCGTTGATAAGCCATGGCGAACACGTTCTATTTTTCAATTTGTTTTACAAAATCTTATTTTGATTTGAACATTTCCTGGAATCCAATACAATCAAATAATGATCGGGAAGTCACCAGTTGGGGACAAAAACTGGGCTAACGCCCAACTCGCCCTCCCAGCGGGTGAAGGGTTGCATGGGCACAGCTACTTCAATCTCCCAAATGAGTGCCGATCATGCTGTGCCAGCAGAAGATATAATTGACTATACAACTTTAAATTTTTTTAAACTAAAACATCCTTATCCGTACACATGAAATGTATGAATTCCAAATTATTCGCACGTCTCAGGCAAAATGAAATTATGACAGACCTATTAAAGCTTTGGGTCACTGTTTGATTTCTGCCATCAAAGAAATTGAGCGATAAAAATGTTGCTTTAAACCAAATGTCAAATAAGGCAGAGTTTACATATATGGAAAAAGTAAAAAAGTATTTTGATCCCCTGTCCCAATCTCATCAATTGGATGACTCAATTTTTATGTATATTCCACCTAAAGAGTGCACATTAGGAACCAAAGCTTGACACGAATATATACTCATTCCTCTTAAACATATTTGCATGAAAAGTACGGATTTAAATTAAAAGATTTAATTTTTAATTGATTTAGTTATTGCACAATTTTTGTCCAGAGTTCATGTACATAGCCGTGAACGTTAAAAATGACATGTGTAAAATAAATAGGAAAAAAGTCATAATATATATTCGCTTTAGGTTAGGGTTTGATCTACAACAAAGATACACAGAAGAAAGAAAAACATTATTACCTGGGCTTATCGTAACATATGATTTTAGTTATTAAAGTTCCATTTTTAAAAGTTGATATGAAACGCTGTTCTTGTGTCTGAACAATGTTCCTACACAATTAATCTGATATTTTATATTTACTAGCTAATATATGCACCCTCCGGGTGCAAGTATTTAAGTTTTAATATAATAAAATATATTAAATTAGAAATTAATGAAACTGAATAAAAATGCAGATAAAAAGATTTGGAACAGAGGGTATGATTGAAAAATAGAACAACTTTGAAACTAACTCTTCCATCATTTTCCATCACTCCCGTCTTTCATTGGTAAATTTTCCTAATTTAACTAATTTAACTATTAGTTAGAATAGGAAGTAAAGAATAATATTACAATTATTTCTTCTTGTTAACGGATATCTTTTGAGTTTTAATCCAGAAAATTTTGCTCATATTTATTAAAATAAAACCAAACAATTAGAAATCAATAATACTAAGCAAATATTTATTCAAATCAAATTTTTAAGATCAATATGCAAATTAGCCTTCCCATTCACACTGTAAACCGCTATTTTGTTGTATATATAAATACAACTGCATGTTATTAGTATGTAGAGATGGTCAATAGTCTTAATGATGTAAGACGATTTTGTTAATAATTGAGGTTTAAATAAAAATAAAATCACGGAGAATGTGATGTAAATAAAGGGAATTGTGACTTGTATAGTAATATAGTTTCGGTTACAGACAGACAAACCCACAATCTCCATTATAATAAGATATATACATTTCATTAAAATGTTCTACTTGCGCCATTCTTACTTAAATTAATACACAGCGTATTGTTCATGAGAGATTTTTCTTTACATACCTTATACAGTCTATGAAACTGCAATAAAGTGAATTATTTTCTTCAAAATATCTTACACAAGTTGAAAAAAATATATTTAAAACTTTCTTGACTCCGGGGTAGAATAAATCAAACGTAGATTAAATGAAAAACAAAGTTTATGAGCAGTAAACTTTGTCTTTCACTTGGGATATGTTTATATTTCCCAGAAAATGAGACTAGTCTCGTTCTGAACGTAGATTTTCGGGAAACTTTCAACTTAACATGACCTTTTCAGGAGAGTCCACTTTTTAAATCAAAGATTCATTTACTCAACAAATAGATTTTTTTTCTTTCTTTTGGCTCACGGCCCTATATATGGTAATATAGTTAACCTGGGGATTGTGTGCTAGACGAATTAAAGCTTAGTAACTTTTAAAGCCATAACCATGGAGAATCCAATGGGGTTTGAACTCAGTCTGTAGTAATGGCTGTCAAAAAGAGTAAATTCAGAATGAGGCTTCTTTCCTTTCCTAAATAATTAGGATCGCCCAGACTGATCTTGTTCAACTCAAGAAACTATTAAAACTGTACAATACGTTGTGTCCTGTCAAGGTTAGAGTACCACATGTGGTGTAATGTTAAGCAATCTAGATTAGCAAATCATTAGTTAGTGAGTTCGATTCTCACTGGGTGTCCCATAATTCTGGCTTTGTGCCGAATCTAAGCTATGCTTAGTAAATAACTAATGCAGTCAAGGTTAGAACTATATTTACCATCAGTTGGTATAAAGAGCCAACGACAGTCGGAGATACGTGTAATTCAATATTTTCTAAGCCGTTGCATTAGGTCAACTAACGCTAAACTGCATTGGTTCCCGTCGGAACACGTAAATTCACCGCCTTGTAGGCTGTGCAAATGAATCGTATATGCTATACAAGACATTCGTCATTACTCAAATTTAAAAAAAATCTTCTAAATAAGTAAAGATTTAAGAAATATTTGTTTTTTACTTTTTTTAATGGCATATCAATCCTCGTGAGTTATTTAATGCCAGTCATCACTGTATAAAAACATTATTAGTACTATTAACCCATAGCTGGAGGGTATAACGGATTCATACCTTTCCCAAGGATATTAGTCCGAAAGAACGTAATATCGCGACTAGATTTCGAACTCACCTACTACGATGTGTCAGTCAAGCTCGTAAGCTATTATGCCTCGGAGACTGACCTCTTTAAGATATACGAGGTATGTCAGAAAAGTTCCAGGTTGATCGCATTCTTCGATGTAAGGGCCATCGTCCACTGCGTGTTCTTGCCACAGGGCCAGACTATCAACTAGCATGTCTACAAAGAGATACTGCGGCGTTTGCTTCGTTCAGTACACGAGATGAGGTGAGAGATTTGGCAAGACAACTCGTGGGTACTTCACCATGACAACGGACCTGCCCACGCTGCCCTGAGTATCCAAGAGTTCTTGGTCAAGAAGAACATCAGTGTACTGGAGCAACCTCCCTACTCGCCCAGCCTGGCTCTATGTGATTTTTCCTCTTCCTCAAGCTCAAGGGGGTCATCAAGGGAAGCCGTTTTGAAGAGCTACGGAGAATCCCGGAGGAATCCTTCGATGAGTGCATGCAAGCGTGACAGAAGGATGGGAAAGTTCATTAGACTCCAGGGGGATTACTTTGAAAGGGGACAACTTGTAGTTTTAGTTTGGATTTGAAATACATTTTTTGTGACACCAGTCCTGGAAATTTTTCTGACATATCTCGTATGGAAAATATAAGGAACTAACAATGAATATGTGGTTCAGACGTTCCAAGGAAGGTGACACCAGCCTCAAAGATAATCCCGAAAGAATCCTTCCAGGAGTACATGCAATATTGGCAGAGAAGGATGGGAAAGTGCATCAGACTCCAGGGGGGGGGGGTATTTGAAGTTTGCTTGTAGTTTGTTGTTTGGACTTGAAATAAATTTTTGTGATACTAGTCCTGGAACTTTTCTGACAACCTCGTCTGGCCGTTCTCTTCTTGGTTGGGCCGATGACTTTTCGGCATCACCTCGTATATACAGAAAAAATTGCATCTAAGATGTCGATTTTGGGAAAACTTTAAAATATCACGAAGCGATATAACTGAAAGGCCTGGCCGTGTGTGATTGATGCATGTCAGGCCTCATCTTCTGAGGGGCAAGATCTAACCAGCTAGTATAGCAAGTGTTTTCTATGAATCATCACAGTTGGTGCGGCATGGGATGGTGGACCTTATCTTCGCTCAAGAGTGTATATACTCTTTTCGTTTCTTTCTTTCCTTTCCTTTCTTTTCTTTCTCTCTTTGCTGGCATATTCTCTGGTAAAACGACAGTTAGTATTTGTTACTCATTTTATTTGCTGAAAATCCATGATTAAAGAAATTAAAACGTGATATAAGAACATACACATATAGATATTTACCAACCCCTCCGCACGAGCAGGATGCGACACAAGGTCAATTTCTTACGCGAAGTTTAACAGGTTTGAATTCAGAGTTTTCCTTCTCCTAGACTGATTACCTATACATGGTTAAAGAGACCAGTCTGCCCTGCTATTTATCCATTGCTGGAAGGAGAATTGCATTCATACTTTCCCAAGAGTATTAGCATCATGTGAAATGCCAACGGCTTCGTCCAAGAATCGAACTCAGGTTATACACATAAGTTTCTTGTTAATACACTTAAATATGTTAAAAAGCTTATTTAAACTTCATTTTGCATAACGTAAATCCTAAAAATTAACTGTGTTTTCTCCCATTCTCAGAAGCAGTGCGCAATCCATCAATTATTGACCGCCCTGTCGGCTGGGGCGTTAGAATGCACTGACTGCCCCTCTGCAGAGGGGTAAGACTCCCCCAATGGGCCACCTGTTGGCCGTGGGTGGCGACCCGTGATGCTTCAGGATAGAGCCCAGGTGGATGAGCAGTTCATGACATGCAATACTCCAGTTTGGCCCTATCTTGGGCTAGACGGGCGGTCGGAGAGGTCCCCTCCGATCAATCGGCTGGTCATGTCAAGCCCTAGCACCTATATGATTTTCCCAACCCTATTGCCCTTATGGCAAGCCCCAACCCCTTTTTTATTATATGGGTGCTTAGAAGGCGGTGGCTGCGGGTTCTACATGTCCTGGAATGCGTTAAACTCTATCTGATGGCGAGGTTCCAGTTTTGGAGGTTTGGGGAAGGTGGAGCACCCTTCATCACCATTGCTCCCTGGTCCACTCTGACCGGAGTGGTAGTACCTGTTAGGGCCCCATCTATGGGTTAAATAGAAAAATGTATTTATTAAAAAAAATGTATTATCCATTAAGAATGAATTTATTTAAAAACTTTATCGGCATTAAATGACCCACTGCGGTTGATATGCCGTAAAACAAAACAAAACAAACCAAACTATCAATTATTAGTAGTATTTGGCCCATTTATTAATTTCATGAGAAAAATATAAATCTTTTAGACGACATTAACAATAATGCAAGTGTTTCCAATTTCTCTTATTTTCCTGTTTCTTAATAATACCATCCTCAAAAAATACATTAGAAATATGTAAAAATATATATTCACCATTAGTGAAACTCAAGTCAGTTGTAAATAAATAGTGTATTCTCATTTTAACTGAGATACAGGTAAGTTAATTAGATTTGGTCAATTGTTAGGTAAGTTACTGAGAATAATTTCACCAGGGGAAACAAGTGTGGAATGAATACTACTACTTATTGAAATATACCTTGTCACATCCTGCTCATGCAGAGAGTTGTATATATATATATATATAATATATATATATATATATTATAATATACAAAAACGAGTTTTTAAAAGAAATTGGAATACCCAACAAGAATGAATAAAAAAACAAACATATTCGGCATAAAATGATCCAACAAGGTGTGACATGCCGTAAAATCCAACTAGCTAATCATAGATAAATGTAACACCCTTCTTACCTAGTGTTAGGCAGTAAAATGAGGACTTTTCAATTGACGGATTACCAGAAATAACTTACCATCACTACAGCTTCTGCTTGATAATATTGATGTTCAAAGTATAGTTGCATTCGCCTCAGTTCAAATCTTAATAAATAAAGTAAGTAAGTAAAGTTGGCGGAGTGGCTTATTGTCGGTATCAGCCGAACAGCGAGGGAGTAGCGCTAGACCAGTAATATTGTTTTTGCTGGGGTGGAGCGCCACACCTACCGTCAGCTCCCCCACTTTACCACACGGATCAGATTACCTGAGCTGTGTTACTCATATGCTGAGTTAGCAGGGACCGGTATCGAACCAGGAACCGTGCGATTTCTAAGTGGGTGCTCTACCGACTGAGCTAAACCAGCCTCTAATCATTAGGGGGGGGGGTCTTGATAAATAAGGGGAATTAAAAAAGAAATAAAAATACATTGTTTTCAGATTTTTTTCCATAGTTGTAAAATCTGCATTGTTTGGAATTGGTTTATAGCAAAAATTATTTATATCTCACAAAAGTTTTTGTTTTGAGGCTATACAAAATGGCGGAAAATCAAGCAGATTAGTCCAGGCTTGAACAGAGGTTTGTTATCAAACTTTTGGTAGCTGAGAAGTGCAAGCCATGTGAAAATTTATAGAATGATGTGTATGGAAAACATGTTTTAGGCAATGTTTACAAATAGGATAAACATGGTTTGTCACGACGAGCCTGAGTCGAAAAGCCACTTCATGCAGTAGAAACTGAGCTTAGTTCAGACATGGCACAAGGCCAAATGTATGGGGCGCCCAGTGAGAATCGAACTCACTATTAATGGTCTTCGAATCTACCTTGATGACTATATCTTTGACGATGATAGGCAGTAGCACTTCTCGAATCATGTTGCTACAAGTTTAGAACTAATTTAAGAATAACAGTGATAACGAAGGATAATATAACTGCCGAGGGGACCTCACGTGGTATAATGATTAGCGAACTAGATTAGCTGACTATTGATATTAAGTTCGATTCTCATTAGGAGCTCCATACCACTGGCCTTGTGCAATATCAAAATAAGCTTAGTAGATAACTATAACTGCCGGGGGAGAGGGGATATACTTAAAATGTTAGAAAGGATAAAAAGAAGTCAGTTTTCGATGACTGATTCATCTTTATTTATTTGAATTTTTGAGATGAGGCTTGATAATTAGTATTATTTGGATTATTCGGACTATTGTCCTCATCGTTAAAAGTATTTGTTTTGAGGCTATACAAAATGACAGAAAATCACGCAGATTGTCCAGGCTTGAACAGAGGTCTTTTATCAAAATGTTGGTAGCTGAAAAGTTCAAACCATGTGAAATTTATAGAATAAATTTTAATAATAATGTTTATGGAAAGCATGTTTTAGTCAAAGCACATCGGCCGAAACGTTGTACAGATATAAGGTAATTTTATGAGGAAGTGCATCCCGGTCTCCTGCCTTAGAAATTGCTACTCGGTGACTATTAAAATAATGTCCCCATAATTATCGATAATAATACAGATGAGGACAATTGTCCGAATAATCCAAATAATACTTCATTTTTACTCGTAAAATCTTCGTCGTAATACCCCCCCCCCCCAACAAAGCTACCCCCACCAAAAAAAAAAAAAAAAAAAAAAAAAAAAAAAAATTGGTGACTATTGACTGCGCTCTTGTTCCAAATGACATCACAATTTTCTTTGAAACTGATAAATTCATAAACAAAAGTTATGAAGTCGAGTAGACAATTAAAAAAAAAATACTTCACGGTTATAGCGCGGAAATATATGACAAGGTCACCTGTTGATAGAGACACTTAGTAAAACTAAGTTGTTAGTGTTTTACAGTACAAAACAGGGACGTGTGGGTGCGTGAACTCACAGCAGCGGAATGTTGGTGGGGGAAGGGAACTGCACTGACTACACGATAGCTGACCTCGAGGGGAAACTGAGAGAAACAAAGGAGTAAAATGTCCCAAGGGGAGAATGGGAGTCTGGCTACTGGAAGAGGTCACAGGGTTGGGAAAAGTTGTAAGGTTTGATTTGGTTCATCTGTTTTATGGCATATAAACCCCCTTTCGGCTATTTAATGTCAACATTTGATTAATTTGTATATGTTTGATCGTAACCCTAACTATATTTTCGCGGCTGGAGATTCAGGGTAAAATTATGTCAGGAGAAAGACAATTTTGTATGCAGAATGTAGATACACATGAAATGTTGATTATATATATATATATATATATAATATAAATATATATATATACAAATATATATATATATATTATATATATGCATACATAATATATATATATATATATATATATATATATATATACACACACACATAACATATATATTCATATACATACGCACATTATATATATATATATATATATTAATATATATAATATATATATATATATATATATATATATATATATATATATATATATATTAAAAATATATAGGTCAAAATGTACAAACATACACATTATATATATACATACACACACATATATACACACATTATATATATACACATAAACATCCATTATATATATACATATACATTATATATATATACACATTATATATATACACACATAAACTCCCATTATATATATATATACATACACATTATATATATACACGCATAAACACCATTATATATATATATACATACACATATATATACACATATAAACACCCATCATATATATACATACACATATATATATACACACATAAACACCCATTATATATATATACATACACATATATATACACATATAAACACCCATCATATATATACATACACATATATATATACACACATAAACACCCATTATATATATAATATATAACATACACATTATATATATACACACATAACATCCATTAAATATATACATACACATATATATATATATATATATATATATATACACATACACACCCATATATATATACATACACATTATATATATATATATATATATATATACACATACACACCCATTATATATATACATACACATATATATATATAAATCTTATTATAATGGAGATTGTGTGTTTTTTTGTCTGTAACCGAAACTATATTACTACTCAAGCACAATTCCCTTCGTTATTTTCATCACATTCTCCATGATTCTATTTATATTTAAACCTCAATTATTAATAAAATTGTTTCACCTTTTTATTAGTGTTGTCCATATCTACATATAAATAACATGCAATTGTATTTATATATACAAAAACTAGCGGTTTACAGTGTGAATGGGAAGGCTAATTTGCATATTGATATTAAAAATGTGATTTTATTAAATAGTGCTTAGTATTATTGATTTCTAATTGTTTGGTTTTATTTAATGAATATAAGCAAAAATCTCTTCAATGAATCTTAAATGAAATCCATTAACAAGATAAAATAACTGTCATTTTATTCTTTACTTCCTGTTATAACTAAATACTTAAATTAGAAAAAATAACAATGAAAGACGAGAGTGATGGAAGAGTAAGTTTCAGTTGTTCCATTTTTATTATACTCCCTCTGTTTCAAATCTTTTATTATACTCCCTCTGTTTCAAATCTTTTTATCTGTATTCTTATTTAGTTTCATTAGCCTTTCTAATTTAATACAATATTTTATTACATTAAAACTTAAATACTTGCACCCGGAGGGTGCATATATTTGCTAGTATATATAATATAAGGATAAAATTTCGATGAGAGTTAACCACGATTTTCAGTTTTACTTGCTTGAATGGTCATGTATAAATGTCAATTTGAATCACGCCTCTCATAAAAACAATCGATAAGGAAAATAATTTACAATTACTTAAAGTTTACAGAAAATTCATTAAAATTTTCTCAAAAAAAAAAAAAAAAAAAAAAAAAGGAACAATAAAAATGAATGAAATCTGAAAAAAAAATCTTATTTCGATTTTAAATTAAATTTGACGAGACACGAAATAGCTATTTAAAGACTCGTACATGAATATATAAAAAATAAAATGAAAAATTAAGAAAAAACTGAAAAAAAAAATTATTTCTATAATTTCTCAAATAATACAAAAATGATGTTTCAAGTAAAATATTTTGAAAAAAAAAAAAAAATAAATAAATAAATAAAATAAAATAAAAAATACATTATGTAATTACTGCCCTAAAATATTTGATCAATCATCTAAATACATGCTCAATGCTTTCCATTCAAAATTCTCTATTCTTCCAAAATAGAAATTGGCAATGTTTTGCTTTATCTTAAATATATATAAGTATAAAAAAAATGGAAATTAGAAATTAAATTCACGACAGCACTTTTAACCTATTCACTACCAAGTATATTCGTAAAGGTTATAACTCCTGTATATAGGGAAATATAAGCTAACATTCAAGCTTTGGTCGGGACAGGTTACGTTAACTTCGCATGAATGCTCTGGGGGAAAGACATGTCTTCTACCGAGGCCACCGAAAGAAAAGGCCAGATGGATCGAGTCTTGCGTCACTGTGACATCATCATATCTAGTCCCATTTCTGTTTTCACCCGAAAAAGACCACACGCGTCTAACACCTCGAAGTTTTTTGCAAATAGTCAACGACTTTTTCTTGTAATTATTCAGTCAATTAATTTTATTTTATTTTAATTTATAAACAAAAATGCCTTTTAAGTGTGTTGTGCTTTTTGTAATGGAAACTATAGAAATGGACCAAAAGTCAGTGTTTTTCTTTCCCTTATGATAAAATTTTGTGCGACAAATGGATTTACGCTATCAGACGATAAAATTTTTTACCTACAAAGAATTCCAAATGAGTAATTTTTTTGTATTAAAACTAAATAAATTTAATTTAAACTTCAATAATTGAAGTATTTTAAAGTCTTTGTAATTCACAAAATCAAGTTTAAGACATTAAAAGCGCTGTCTTAAGTTAACAAATTTTTTCACATAAGGGCGTAAAGTTAAAAGTTTTGTAAAAACTCATATTTTAGAAATAAACTCTAAAGAAATTCTCGATATTAATTCATTAAATTCGGTGGCCTCGCTTCTACTCCCTCCAGCTACGGTAGGTAGCAGGAGTAGTTGGGATACTTAAGCCCAGCAAAATTAATTTAAACGAGATGCTAGATAAATCGGATCAGACTATGGGTTTACTTGAATCATATTCGTGTATGGTAACGAGAGAGAGAGAGAGAGAGAGAGAGAGAGAGAGAGAGAGAGAGAGAGAGAGAGAGAGAGAGAGAGATGACAAGGTCACCTGTTGATAGATGACACTTAGTAAACGAAGTTGTTAGTGTTTTACCATACAAAACAGGGACGTATGGGTGCATGAACTCGCAGCAGCGGAATGTTGAGAGAGAGAGAGAGAGAGAGAGAGAGAGAGAGAGAGAGAGAGAGAGAGAGAGAGAGAGATGACAAGGTCACCTGTTGATAGATGACACTTAGTAAACGAAGTTGTTAGTGTTTTACCGTAAAAACAGGGACGTATGGGTGCATGAACTCGCAGCAGCGGAATGTGAGAGAGAGAGAGAGAGAGAGAGAGAGAGAGAGAGAGAGAGAGAGAGAGAGAGAGAGAGAGAGATGACAAGGTCACCTGTTGATAGATGACACTTAGTAAACGAAGTTGTTAGTGTTTTACCGTACAAAACAGGGACGTATGGGTGCATGAACTCGCAGCGGCGGAATGTGAGAGAGAGAGAGAGAGAGAGAGAGAGAGAGAGAGAGAGAGAGAGAGAGAGAGAGAGAGAGAGAGAGAGAGATGACAAGGTCACCTGTTGATAGATGACACTTAGTAAACGAAGTTGTTAGTGTTTTATCGTACAAAACAGGGACGTATGGGTGCGTGAACTCACAGTAGTGGAATGTTGAGAGAGAGAGAGAGAGAGAGAGAGAGAGAGAGAGAGAGAGAGAGAGAGAGAGAGAGAGAGAGTTTGCTGATCAGGACGCTGTATTATCTGCTTAACAGTGGGATCTCACTGTGTTGTCATGGTTAGCAAGCTAATCTTGGAGATCGATTACTCCTGAATAGCGAGTTCGATCCTCGCTTGATGTCCTATATTTACTGATACATCCTGCCTGTGGCGAACGGGTTGCATAAATACCAGCTACCTGCTTGAATAGTAAGCGTTGAAGTTATGGTAAGAAACAGCATTATAATCAACAAATGAGGTGGAATTTATATACAGGAATGTACAATATAGGTATTTACCCAATAGGGTAGTTCGCTTTTTCACTTTTTAAAAATATAAAATTACATGAAACACCAAAAGTAGTATAATATCAGTAATTACTGATACCAAAAATTAGATCTTTAACTTGTATCAATTTTTGAGGAAACCCCATCAAAGATCCTGGACAAAATGCACTGAGAAATCTTTGGTTTTGCAATAATGGGGTGGGGGAGACATATTTTTATTTTTTTATTCTAGTTATAATTTCGTCATTTGATAAAATAAAATGACAAAATTCTCTTGTATAAATACTGAAATTGTTAGATTTTCTGGATCATATTACCTTTAGGCACCCCTATTGATCTCGATTAAGAAAGGACATGTTTTTCATTTACACCGTCAATATCCGGTTGTTTGTTAGGAGTTAGGGTTAGGGGTTAGAGTTAGTTTTATAATTTTAAAAAAATCTAAAATAGTCTGATATTGACGGTAAATGAAAAACATGTACTTTCTTAATCGAGATCAAAAAGGGGTGCCTAAAAGTCATATGGCCCGATTTTCTTATCAATTTTCTGGCTAAATTTTGCAAAACCGAGGATTTTTCAGTGCATTTTTGTCTACAATCATTGATACTGGTATCAGTACTAAAAAGACCGGTGTTTCATGTAATTTGATATTTTTAAAAAGTGAAAAATCGACCTACTCTATTACACAATACCTTTCCAAACGAGTAGGATGTAACACAAGGTAGACGAAGTAATAGATGAGGAATTACATCCGACTCATGTACGGTTATTTTTTTCTTTGTTAAAGATTGATGAAAATAGTTTTCTATGCGCGTCATTCTCCCTCAGGAGTTATCTCTCCTTAAAATATTTTTTACACGTTCGTTGCTAAGTATATTTTTAACGGTGTAACTCCGGCATTTACTATTAAACAGATTATAAAAATAGAAATTTTGATGTCACTTTTAAAACAGTTTGATTTTCATACAAAATAATGTGTTTGTTTGTTTATTTGTTTGTTTTGTTTTACGGCATATCAACCTCGGTGGATCACTTAATGCTGACAAAGTTTTGAAATAAATTCATTCTAAATGGATACTCAATTTTTTTATAAACTCATGTTTTTCTATTTAACCCATAGATGGGACCTTAACAGGTTCTACACTTCGGGTAAGAGTGGACTTGGGAGGAATGGAGATGAAGGGGTGCTCCACATTCCCCAGACCTCCAGAATTGGAACCTCACCATCAAATAGAGTTTAACGTCATTCCCAGGACACAAAAAACCCACAGCCACCGCCTTCTAGTACCCATATGATAAAAAGGGTTGTAGCATGCCATGAGAGCAATAGGGTTTGGGCAATCATCCAGGTTATAGGGCTTGATGTGACCAACCGATTGATCGGAGGTGCCTCTCCGAGCGTCCGTCTAGCCTAAGTAAAGATCTAAGTGGGGTGTTGCATGTCATGGACTGCTCATCCACCAGAATTCTGTCCTTCAGCACACGGATGCCACCCAGAGCCAACAGGTGACCCCATTGGGGGTTCTTACCCTCTGCAGAGGTGCAGTCGGTGTATTCTAAGCCATAAAGCCCAGCCGACAGGACTTCTTACAATTTAGACTGGAAACAGTTTTATTCTAAGTTG
>CM042137.1:116348003-116363003 GCA_023376005.1 Doryteuthis pealeii | reverse complement strand
TTTGGAGATCTCTCTAGAGAATACTGACTATATAAACTCTCACTAAGAGTACCATCTATTCTAACTATAATAAAGCTTTCCAAAGTCTATCAGTGTTATCTTTTGTCATTACATAAACATTACATTTTTACAGCACATAATTCAAGACATTCTATTCTATTTTTTTACAATGCAGTGCTATTTTTCTTATTAAAATAACGTTACAATTTATGTATACTATGAATGGTGTAAGGGTGTATTGGAATAATGTGAAATTTAAATTTGTTAGTGAGTGTATGTCTAAAATGGTTATGTGAAAGGGATTTAATGATTTTTGAGTAAAAGTGTCGCTAAATATTAAAAAAGCTTTGTCTTTGAGTGATGGTTTTGGTGTGTGAGAATAACGCAAGATTCCATAATTCTACGTCGGGTTCTATTGTGTATATGAATTAATATTTTGGCACCTTTAAAATCAAAGGTATGGTTAGTGTCTATAATAGTTTTAGCTAGGGCGTTGTTTAATATGATATCTATGTTCAGAGACCCGTTTAGTCAATGATCTAGAAGTCTCTACTACATACTTTTTGTTGCAATTTAAGCAATCTATTGTGTAGACCCCTGCTTCGGAGTGTGGGTGTTTATAATCATTTTATTCTGTCAAATATTTTTGATTGTTTTCGTGGGGTGAGTAACTCTCTTGATACCTATCTTTTTTTTAGGTTTTTATTTATTTTATTTGGTTTCTTTTTTTTTTATCAATGATAGGATTATTAACGCCCTAGCTAACGCTGTGTTTATTCTACGTTTCTCCAATTAATTTCTTTATTTTACACACATTATATATATATAATCCAAAAGTCCAGAGAAGAAATTTCCTTAAGACAAGAGTTTTATTTTTTAAAAAACTTGTCGCAGTTAATTTCTAAGTCTTTTGTAATTTCTTTACTATATATATATATATATATATATATATATATATATATATATATATATATATATATATATATATATATTGTTCTTCTACAACTGTGGCTTTTGCATTAAATGATCCATTAAGATTGATAACAAAGAAACTAAAACACCAAACCGACCACTTAACGACTTTTTTTTTTATTATTGAGAGGAATTCTAATGCAATTTCAATGTCTTAAACAGATATAGGAAGTGATTATTTCCTTTGATTATTGTTTTCAAAATTCCCTCGTGCCTAATAAAAAATTATAATATCAAATCAAAGAGAAGATAATTCTAAGAAATTTTCTATTTTTTGGTATTTCAGAGAATTTTTCTTTTATCAAACTAAGGGAATTTTAACAACACTAATCAAGGAAAATAATAACCTCCTATATGTGTCTAATTCATTGAAGTTTAATCAGAATTTATGGCAATAATAAATAAGAGTTCAGTTTTTTTCACTGCCTGTTTTTTTGTTCAATCATCATCAAGTCGTGCTGATTGCCCGGATATCTATGACTCTCTCACCAACCTTCCCTCTCATTCATCCCCATTGGTAGGTCCACCACACGGCATTCAGAATTCACATAGAGCTGATTGATGTAAGTTCTTTTTCTGGTCGGCCTACACTGATACGTCCACGTGTAGGTGTCTACAGGCGAACGTCACCAATGAGTTCGTCCTTGCTTCTCTAGCGGTGTCCAGGAGGTCATATAATCTTCATACAATGACTGCTATTTACACAGTAGCATTGCAACCAACAAAGCCTTCATCAGATGATGACTCTGGGTTCAGGCATGGTTTCGGGACCGAAGCATCATTACCACGATACCACCAGACTTTGTCGGTTTGATGTCACAATATATATATATATATATATACTACAATATTTTTCAAGTATCGGTATCAGCCGGAGAGGGCGGGAGTCTATTCACTTTTCCCTAGCGCTAGACCAGGAAAATTGTTTTTCTGGGGTGGCGCGCCACACATACACTTTATTTCGAGTATAAAATAGGATAATAGTAAAATCTGGGTACTTTAACTTTGGAGCACCAACTTGTCTAGTAGAATGAAAACTCTGAATTCAAATCTTTTAAATCCGCTTAAAAACTGACCTTGTGTCACATTCTGCTCGTGCGCAGGGGTTAATAAATACGCACATGAACATACCAGTGTTGGTCGGCTAGCAAAAACTCAAAGTTTCACGCTGACGATCCTCGGAGGAGCCAAAATTTGTGCTGTTGAATACTAGTTCGCCTGAGGATCGCTTGTTTATGTTTAAAACTTTAAACAGCTCTTCGCCTTAAAAGACATGTTAATCTGGTTTATCAAGGCGCAGATAATCACATATTCATGCAAAAAAAATCACTGTCTCTTTGATTATCAGTTTTATGTCCATCGCCCCCGGACAGACACGCACAGTATTATAAAAGATTGAGGGAATATCAAAATAAAACCGTTTCATAAAATCTCGTAATTTTTCTCATTAATTTAAATTAATCGGGGATTTTTGAAAATGTGAACATTACTAATTAACAGCGATTCACAGCAAAAATATAATTGGTTTTTAAATAATGTTTAAACAGGATTCAGGTGGGATTTACCCAATTAAAGCAATTGCCTCGTTCTGAGTCTAAAATCTCAATAAAAGACTGCGCATGAGGACTGTGTCGAGTTGAAATTCAAGACTGCGGTTGTTAAAAACAATAAGAAATGTAAATCCTCCGCCTTCTTCTCATCATCATCATCATCATCATCATCAAGGTGTGCCAACAGCACGAATTCCTTTACACACACACACACACACACACACACACACTGTCTCTGTTTGTCTGTCTGTCTCGCTATCTGTCCGTCTCAGAAATCCCTTTTGGTAAATCCTCTTGACGTGTCTGTTGGTCGGCTGAAACTGGTGTGTCCATGTGTAGTAGTCCATGAAAAGAAGGTAGGTCGCTTGTGAGGTCATCCTTACTTCTGAATCAGAGATCAGCATGTATTAAATCAAAGGCTGCGACCGAGTAGTCAAAAACAATGTGAAATGGGAGCAGTAATCATAATCATCATTACCATCATCATCATCAAGAAGGTCTGTCGACAGCACGGATCCCTTTGACTCTCCCCTCATATGTCTGTCTGTCTGTCTGTCTCTCTATTTATCACCCATCGCTTTGCCAAGTCCTCTAGAATGTCCGCATAAAATTAATGAATATAAGTTTTTTTGCTAGTCGCCAACACTAGTGTGTCAATGTATACGTATTTATCAACCTCTCCACATGAGCAGGATGTGATACAAAGTCAATCTTTTAAGCGGATTTAACAGGTTTGAATTCAAGTTTTCATTCTTCTTGACAGGTTGTCATACCAAAATTAAAGTTTATATATATATATATATATATATATATATATATATGAATTAAACACTTTTTTGAAAAAAACAAATGATGTTTTCAAAAAATGTTTAATTCATACTGTGGGATTCACTTCCATTTACTTACATATATATATATATATATATATATATATACCAAACACTCCACATGAGTAGTTGCGACTTAAAGTCAATTTCTTAAGAAGAATTTAACAGATTTGAATTCAGATTTTTCCTCCTCTTAGACTAGTTGTCTAACCAATACTAATGAGCCAATTCTGCCCTACTATTTAGCCATATCTGGAGGGAGAATAGTTGGATTCATACCTTTCCCAAGAGTATTTGCGCAATGTGAAATGCAAACAGGCTTATATGGGTCCCAGATAACTATCACACTCCTATTTGTTAAACAAGAAAATCACCCAGAATGCGTTACATATCAAACACCTTATACTGTTAAACAGATTCTAATGTGTTATTAAACTACGCTTTTACAACAGGAAAAAAACCTGGGAGATATATTCTAAAAATGTCAGTATAGATGAAATGTGTTCCTTCATGAAAGAAATGAAATTATACCAAAAAAATAAAGCAATAGATTTTAACTTTACCCTATAAACTTATCCCTCAAAATGATTCCCGCCCTGTCGGCTGGGGCGTTAGAATGCACCGACTGCACCTCTGCAGAAGGGTAAGACTCCCCCAATGGGGCCACCTGTCCGGGGTGGCGACCCGTGATGCTTAAGGATAGAGCCCAGGTGGATGAGCAGTTCATGACATGCAATACTCCAGTTTGGCCCTATCTTGGGCTAGACGGGCGGTCGGAGAGGCCCCCTCCGATCAATCGGCTAGTCACATCAAGCCCTAGCACCTATATGATTTTCCCAACCCTATTGCCCTTATGACAAGCCCCAAACCCTTTTTTATCATATGGGTGCTAGAAGGCGGTGGCTGCAGGTCTACATGTCCTGGGAATGACATTAAACTCTATCTGATGGTGAGGTTCCAGTTTTGGAGGTTTGTGGAATGTGGAGCACCCCTTCATCACTATTGCTCCCTGGTCCACTCTGACCCGGAGTGGTAGTACCTGTTAGGGTCCCATCTATGGGTTAAATAGAAAAATGTATTTATAAAAAAATTGTATTATCCATTAAGAATTGATTTATTTCAAAACTTTATTGGCATTAAATGACCCACTGAGATTGATATGCCGTAAAACAAAACAAACCAAACCAAACCAAAATGATTCCCAATCCGTTTAGCAATAAACAACTGAAAACAACTTACCACCAAAATTAAGAAAAATCCTTGCAAAAACATAACTCTCCATCAAAACTTACCGTCTGGCATAAAATAAACCTAGACGGGTTGACGTGCCGTTTAAATTAATCAATCAATGAAAAATTGGCGCAACTTAATCTTGTTTTCCTGATTTACTTGATTTCTTGCTGAGGAATCTAGATCTCTTTATGCACCAAGAAAAAGATTGAACTCAGAAGCGTGATTTGATTATTAACTATGTGTTCACATCAAATAATGACATTTTCCATAGAAAACTTCCAAAGCATCTTTTGATCTTTTATGTTTGTAAATACAACAAAATAATCAAGTCGAGCTTTGTAAAACCAGAGGGTGACACCCAAAACTTGATTTGTTGCTGTAAAATAATCAATAATCCAAGTATGGAATTGCTTTTACTTTAAACTTTAAAAACGTGGATAGCATCTTTCTTTCTTTCTTTCTTTCTTTCTTTTCTTTTTTTCTTTCTTTGATTTCAAAATCATTGTAATTGGTTTTCTTTTTAACTCTGTGTATGTGCGTGTACGCGCACCGGAAAAATACTAGCTGAAAAGAAGAAATGCTGTATGAAGAAAGAAAGAAAAAAACAAACATTGAAAAAGCGCAAATCTTTGATTTCTTTAGACTAACCCAGGCAAGTAGAGAACACACAAGTGACAAGCCTCTGAAATTATTAAACTAGTTTATGCAACTCAGTACCAAGATCTCATCTACTGTTGTCGATTTTAAACATACTAATAACATGGGCTGTTTCGAGACAAATCTAACTCAGATTTTCATAGAGACATCGTCAATGAATAAGATTTATTCTATGTATTAATGATTTTGACTATAAATTGATTTAATTTAATAGATT
The DNA here is from genome assembly GCA_023376005.1 of Doryteuthis pealeii. Taxonomy (NCBI): domain Eukaryota; kingdom Metazoa; phylum Mollusca; class Cephalopoda; order Myopsida; family Loliginidae; genus Doryteuthis; species Doryteuthis pealeii. The sequence goes on along the minus strand of CM042137.1, from coordinate 116,357,547 downwards.
TCTATATAAAATTATATATCGGATTGCTTTTAATACGTTTGAGAATAACATGATATTAGAAATCATTAACAGCAAATAATTATTTATTGAACCCAGTTTTGTTAAAACCATTAAGCAAATTATTCCCACCATATAATATATAAATCTTTATTTCTTAGAGATATGTAACACATATTTCAGGATTTTAAAAGCATTAATAATATGGGCACTTTTGTTGTAAATCTAACTTATCTAGACTATAATAGAGACATTGGTAATAATTAAGATGCTAATTAAGATTAAATAATGACTATTTCATAATTGTTGGGAATATAACTAAGGAAATTGTGACGTCAGTGGTGACATAGTTTCAGATACAGACAGACAGGCACCAAATCTCCATTATAATTTGATGATATTTCTCTTCAGTTCTTGTTTGTAATTTAGCTTAACTTTTGAAGAAATCAAATTCTATTGAACACATTTTCATTTCGTCTAATTCCTCTGTCTGGAGACGTTTTCCTCATGGGTGAGACTTGAAATCACAGGGAAAATGATAGTAAAGTCAGCCGAGTGGCCTATTGTTGGTATCAGACGGACAGCGAGGGAGTCTATCGCCTTTTCACTAGAACTAGAGCAGAGAGATTGTTTTTGCATCTGAGATGAAGTGCCACGCCTACCATCAGCTCCCCTACTTTACCATACAGATCGGATAATCCTGGGGTATCTTGCGTAGAAAGTGAATGCACTGGTCCAGGACTATTTATACACAGTTGTCTGAGAATATCGGTGTGATTACGGAGCCTGTTTCAGACTTCTTCGGCCCCTGGAGCGGCTAACTAAAATTAACAGCGTTGATCCCAGGCGGCTATCACCCAGGCAATACCTGCCCCATTGATTTAAAGGGACAGGGGTGGGTGAGGCACCCTCTAGAGGGGGAATGCCGACGGGATCAACGCATCTTTTGTACCTACCATCCATGAACTTCGGTTTGTGGGTGGGCACAGATAAAATCGATGCCTGTTCCAGAGTGCTCCAGCCTCTGGAGCGGCTAAGTAAAATTAATAACGTTGGTCTCAGGGAGGCTATCTCCCCAGGCAACACCCGACCCCTTGATTTAAAGGGACAGGGCTGGGTTTATTGCCCAGTGCCTCAGGCCCCCTCTAGAGAGGAATGCCGACGGGATCAACACATTTTTGTACCTACTACCAATGAGCTTCGGTTTGTGGGTGGGCACACATAAAATGTCCTTGTGTCACGTCCTCATAACTGGGATGAGAGGCAAGTACCCCGAGCCTGCGAAGGCCCGGCGGTGCCTGTTCCAGAGTGCTTCGGCCCTGGATCAGCTAAGTAAAATTAACAGCGTTGATCCGAGGGGGCTATCCCTCCAGGCAATACCTGGGACAGGGCTGGGTTTATTGCCCAGTGCTTGAGGGGGAATGCCGATGTGATCAACGCATTTTTGTACCTATCACCCATGAGCCTCGGTTTCTGGATGGGGCCACATAAAAATGTCCTTGTATAATCCATTATACAACATAGACATAGGTAAAACATGGATTGGCATTGTTATATTGTCCACTTGCTGCAAATCTGATCAATCAGATAAAAATAAAACTTCTATTCTTCCAAACTGTAGCCATGTAGGTACTACTGTATGGTTGCACCACTTGGAATAACGAAATGATTGGAGAAGAAGCTAGATGGAAAACTACTCAAGGATGCTGCGTGCTATTTGGAACAATTCTTTGAAACAGCAATCTACAAAACGCCAGTTGTACGGTCACTTACCATTCCATCACGTAAACCTTCGAAACGAGACGAGCAAGACATGCAAGAACGAGCTCATTAGCGACGTTCTTTAATGGACTCCTACACATGGAAATACCAGTACTCGTCGTGTAATGGTTATTGTTTTAGGAAATGGAACACAGCAACCCAAGTTCAAAATCTCTTATGAAGTCCCGCCCTGTGGGCTGGGGCGTTAGAATGCACCGACTGCACCTCTGCAGAGGGGTAAGATCCCCAAATGGGACCACCTGTTGGCCGTGGGTGATCCGTTATGCTTAAGAACGGAATCTTGGTGGATGAGCAGTCCATGACCTGCAACACTCCACTTAGAACCTTACTTAGGTTAAACGGACGGTCGGAGAGGCCCTATCCGATCAATCGGCTGATCACTTCAAACTCTAGCACATATACGATTGCCCCAACCCTATTGCTCTTATAGCAAGCCCCAACACTTTTTATCATATGGGTGCTAGAAGGCGGTGACTGAGGGTCTACATGTCCTGGGAATTACGTTAAACTCTGTCTGATGGTGAGGTTCCAGTTTTAGAGGTTTGGGGAATGTGGAGCACCCCATTCATCACCATTGCTCCCTGGTCCACTCTGACCCGGAGTGTTAGTACCTGTTAGGTTCCATCTATGGGTTAAATAGAAAAATGTATTTATAAAAAAATTGTATTATCCATTAAGAATGGCTTTATTTCAAAATTTTATCGGCATTAAATAACCCACCGAGGTTGATATGCCGTAAAACAAACCAAACCTAATCTTATGAACTCCTACTCATGTTATCCGACCAGGAATGACTTGTATTTATCAGCTATGTACGGGCGCATCTAGACTCTAGATGTGTCCGTACATAGCTGATAAATGCAAGTATATCTCTCCCTTCACCCACCCACCCTCTCTCTATCTATCTATCTATCTATCTATCTATCTTTCTCTCGCCTCTCTCTCTCTCAGTCATAGCTTTTGGTATACCCTCTGGATTAGAGAGAGAGAGAGAGAGAGAGAGAGAGAGAGAGAGAGAGAGAGAGAGAGAGAGAGAGAGAGAAGGATGAAGAGCTAAAGGAATCCGTGCTATTGGCAGCCCTGATGATGATGATGATGATGATGATGATGGATGGTGGTTTTCATTCCTCATTGTTTTTAGAAACTCGATTGCAGTCTTCAATTTAAGACATGATAGAGAAGATGAACTCATAAGCGACGTTCTTTTATAGAATCCTAATCAGGAGGACACCAGTGCTCGTAGTGTACTAGCTATCGTCGTGAGAAATAGACACCGTAAGCTGAGTTAAAATCCCCGAGGAGGCTGTTTGATTTAACATAGTGCAAATACCTTGCTTCCCCGAAAATAAGACAGGGATTATATTATTTTTCACCCCGAAAAATAACACTGGGCCAATTTTCGGGGAATGTCGATTGCGATTCTGAAGAATGCTTATTTCTTTCGTTTGTTTGCGGCTCTCAACTAGGGCTTATAATATCTATCAAAATCACCCTGTAAAACCACGCTAGATCTTATTTTGCAGGTAGGTCTGCTATTCGGGGAAACACGGTACCATTGGGAAAAGTACGAATCCAATTATTTTTCCTACATCCATGACTAAATAGTAGGACAGACTTGGCTCTATAGCCTTGGTTAGACAACCAGTTTGGGAGAAGGAAAACTCTAAATTTAAACCTATTAAACTCTACTTAAGAAATTGACCTTGTGTCGCATCCTACTCGTGCGGAGCGATTGGTAAATATATAAGCTGCTGTGACATAAAATGTATGTTTAGTTACCTGCTGAAATGAATTGATTTTGGTTTGGTTTGTTTTGTTTTACGGCATATCAACATCAGTGGGTCATTTAATGCCGATAAAGTTTTGAAATAAATCAATTCTTAATGGATAATACAATTTTTTTATAAATACATTTTTCTATTTAACCCATAGATGGGACCCTAACAGGTACTACCACTATGGGTCAGATTGGACCAGGGAGCAATGGTGATGAAGGGATGCTCCACATTCCCCAAACCTCCAGAACTGGAACCTCACCATCAGATAGAGTTTAAAATAATTCCCAGGACATGTAGACCCACAGCCACCGCCTTCTAGCACCCATATGATAAAAAGGGTTGGGGCTTGCCATAAGGGCAATAGGGTTGGGAAAATCATATAGGTGCTAGGGCTTGACGTGACCAGCCGATTGATCGGAGGGGGCCTCTCCGACCGCCCGTCTAGCCCAAGATAGGGCCAAAGTGGAAATGAATTGAATAGTATAAAATTGTTATATAAAAAAAAGTAACGATGAAAGCATCGGTTCCCACTTAATCACTGAGGTTAGGCAAGCCTGTTTAATACTTAGGTAACCAATTTAAGCAACAGCAGGTACTGATACCAAAATAACTTTACATCACAAATCAGATTACCCAACCTGTGCTCCTCATGAGTTTAGTTGGCGTTGGCCGGTATCGTACTAGGGACGTTAATATTCCTAGACAGGTGGTATCAAATAACCCGAAAAGGGTTGAAATGCCGTAAAACCACAACAACCAGACTAAGATATAAAATTAAAAACTTAAGAACTAGTGGATTCAGTCTAGCACCATCATCAATAATTACTCAAACACTTACATCCGGGCATTGTAAAATAGATTCCTATTTATACGATAGACACCGATAAACTTTAGTTAAGTGTTCATATGTAATTATTTGAATGAGTCGCATTGATTACTTTTTTCAATTAAATTCTCTTCTAATGCGAAAAAAATGAAAATAATTAAAAACATTGGACAATTTCAAATTTCAAAAATAGATAAATGATTTCTCTGTCTCAGTAGTCACTTTTTCTTTCTTTCAAATAACTCCTTGTTTCAATGGAATAAGTTTTGAGTATTTTACTGTCTGGAGTTCTCTGGTGATTGTAAAAACATACATCCTGTAAGTTTATCAATTAATTGTTCGGCCCTGGCTGACAGTTACCATTAGACGATAAGGAGCTTTTACGGACGAAAATTCCGTCGGGTTTCGCACCCGGCTAGAGGTAGCTGTTAAAAAGTCGAGCCGCACTAATGAGAAGTAAACTTCGAAACACGTATCTGTGTATATATAGTGGTATCTTCGTTCCGTTCGTAACTCAATTTTCTCGTAAATCAAATCAGTTTTCCCCATTGAAATAAACTGAAATGCCATTAATCTGTTCCAGTCCCCACCCCCGTCCAAATAAACAGCCTAATTTTTGTTGTTACATTTTTATGTAAGAAAAACTGTATTGCATAAAACATAATAGAATAGAATGTAATGAATGTGCTGTAATCTGTTTTGATGTTTATTTTTCATATACAACATTTTTCTTTGTCATCATAAATTTGAAAACTTTAACGTTTTTAGTGAACTTATCAAAATAAGCGTATCTGAAGCTCTCCTGTACCTCAATTTTGAGCTTTCAACAGAAAGCAAAACATCGACCGAGTAGCACTCGTAATTCCATGGTATCACTATATATATATATATATATATATATATATATATATATACGATTATGGAGAATTTCACTTTTCGAAAAAGGCACGCCCATTTAAGCTACGTCAAGCCCTAGCACCTATATGACTGTCCCGACCCTATTGCCCTTATGGCAATCCCATCCCTTTCATGAGATACGTGCTAGAAGGCAGTGGCCGATGGTCTTATGTACTGGTTATGACATCAAACTCAATCTGATGGTGGATTTCAATTCTGGAGCTCCGGGAATGTGGAGTACCCCTTCATCAGTATTACTCCCAGGTCCATTCTGAGTGGTAGTACCTGTTAGTGTCCCATCTATCAGTTAAATAGAAATAATGAGTTTAAAAGATGTTTTTTGAAATAGTACCCATAAAGAATGAATAAAACAAAACGTCTTCGGAATAAAATAACCCAATGGTTTGCCATGCCGTAAAACCCAATCAAGCAACATGTTTTACGGTCTTCATATTCTTTTTAGTAAGATTAATAATTCGGTTCGTTTTCTCATTTTATTCTAATTTATTTTTCTTCTTTGATCGGTTTATAATTTCATCTAATAATTCCTGCAATAAGAATTACTTCTTAGATTCTCGTCTCTATCAATATGTAAAACTGATCATTTATCAAAAGAAAAAAAAATATTTCAGAATACATTTCCAATCATATTTTACTGCGCATTTTTCCCAACATTCATAATTACACGGCCGGATGTTCGGAAATTTTTTTTTTTCATTTTTATATCTCACCTTTTTTTTTTTTTTTTTTTTTTTTTTTTTTAAATTATTTCTAATCAGAGAAAATACGACCAAGAAAGAGGGAAACCTGGGAAGTTGTTAATAAAGAAATAATGTGTGCAAGTTTCTGTTTCTGTGATAGCATTTACCTTGGGTTGGTGGAGTCGGTTCAATCAAGTGAATTCATGGAAGGATTAACAAGGGGATAGGAAATTTACAAGCGGTCCCCAAACCCCGCATGCATACTCCCTTGTTTGCCGTAGATTTTCCAAAGAAGCAGTGATAATAAAAACTGTTGATTCCTGACAATGACGGAGATGCCCTTTGGATTTTTTTTTTCCAGAATTTCTTTCCGTAAATGTAAACTCTTCATTGTTTGGAATTGTTTTATAGCAATAAATCTTTTTAATCTCCCAAAATTATCGGTTTTGAGGCTATTCAAAATGAGGGAAAATCAAACAGACTGCGGCAAGCTTGAACAAAGGTCTATCAGCAAATATTTGATATCTGAAAGGTGCAAAACATGTAAAATGTACAGAAGAATATTTGATGTCTACTGAGAAATACGTTTTAGTAAAAAAAGGTGGTTATTTCTTATTTGAGTAACATGATATTACAGGGTGACCCAGAAAAAACAGAACCCAAATTATTTATTTTCCCACTAAACTAACCCTAAAACCCAACCCTAAACCCTAACCCTAACCCTAACCCCTAGTTAAAATTAGGGTTTTATTACAAAATTTGTGGGTTCTGTTTTTTCTGGGTCACCCTGTAATATCATGTTACTCAACTAGGGGGGATTAGGGTTAGGATTAGGGTTTAGGGTTTAGGGTTTAGGGTTACTTTAATGGGAAAATAAATAAATAATTTAGGTTTCTGTTTTTTTCTGTGTCGCCCTGTAATATCAGGTTACTCAACTAGAAAATAACTAAAACGGTTTTCAAATAGGCTAAAAATTAACTAAGTTCCATCTTCACTGGATGTTCCATACTTGCGAACATGTGTCACACCCTACCTGTGACAAACGGGTTGGATAAATACCTGGTCCCATAAAACTGTTAACAATTCTTTAAACAATTGTAGATATTTGGTTGTTTATATATCAACCAATCCGCACGTGCAGAGTGCTAACCATTAGATCTATTTACTAACGCCTCCGTACGAACAGAATGCGAAACCAAGTTAATTTTATAAGCGGGGTTTCACAGGTTTGAATGCAGAGTTTTCGTTCTCCTACACTGGTTCCATAAACAAGGTTAATGATTCTAGTCGGTCCTGCTATTTACCCATAGCTAGAGGTAGAACAGTTCTATTCATACTTTTCCAAGCCTATTAGCGCCAAGTGAAATGAAACCAGCCCATCCAGGATTCGAACTCGTCACCAAGTTCATTTCCTACGAATGAATATTACATGACGAATGCCTCCAATATTTAGTCGTTATATAAGTAAAGTAAATAGGCGGAGTGGCCTATCGTCGGTATAAGATGGACAGCGAGGGAGTCTATATCCTTTTCGCTAGCACTAGACCAGGGAGATTATTTTTGCTGCGGTGGGGTACGACATCTACCGCCAGCTCTCCACTTTACCCCTCAGATCTGGTTACTAAATCTGTGCTACTCATGCGCAGAGTTTGTTAGGAACAATATCGAACCAGGAACCTTGCGATTCATAAGAGGGAGCTCTACCGACTGAGATAAACCGGCCTGATTAGATTCTTTAACCTTGCTTAGAGAACCAGTTTAGGAGACCGAAAACTCTGAATTCAAACTTATTTAACTCCGCTTGAGAAATTGACCCTGTGCCACATCCTGCACGCGCGGACGGCGGATTAATATACTTTATAGATAATATGGGTGCTATAATTATAAGCAAACCGTGCTCAATATCATTGATAGAGAATATAAAGTTGGCGGAGAGGCCTACTGTTGGTATCATCCGGGCAACGAGGGAGTCTTTCCCCTTTTTGCTAGCGCTAGACCAGGAAGATTGTTTTTGCTAAGATGGGGCGCCACAGCTACCGTCATATTTTATATTTATTATACTGAAATAGATATTTAACTCTTATAAATATGCATGTGGTGTAATGGTTAAAGTCATGGGAAATGGATTCGTCGCCCCAAGTTCAAATCCTGGACATGGTAATTGCATTTCACTTAGCGCTAATACCATTGGGAAAGGTATGAATCCTACTCTCCCTCCAGCTATGGGTAAATAGTAGGGCAAACTGGGCTCTTTAACCTAGGTTAGGCAACCGGTCTAGGAGAAGGAAAACTCTTAATTCAAACCTGTTGAACTCCGCTTAAGAAATTGACCTTGTGTCGTATCCTGTTCGTGCGGAGGGGTTGGTAAATATATATAGATACGCATGTGTAATTATTATCCTGTAGGACATTTTCGACTGTTTTAAATATACACTATATTTGTCCTGACATAACTCTAGGCTGTAGACTTAACACGAATTTTACTGATTTGGTTCGCAAGAAGCAGATTTGGATTACAGATAAAAATTTATCTTTCATATCTGAATTCCCGAAGGAACTTCTGCTAGCTGATATATTTAATCACCGTAATCATTTGCCATTTTGTGTCCATTACTAAACAAAGGCCTTTCTCAGATTCCTTTCATGGCAACTGTAATTATACGATCTTCTGTCATATCCAAATTGCAAAGACTTCTAATTAGTCTCGTTGCTTTCTGTCAGGTCTTCCCTCTGTATTACGGCTGGTCACCTTCAATTGTAATGGCTTCTCTCTTCAGTTCGTGCAACAGCCTTATTGTATCCCCATTATATAAATAGTAAGCAACAAAAACATGCACATCTGACACAAGGCATCGACATGGGAGGACTGGTCTTCGCAAACCTACTGGCTAGCTACATTAACTGACCCTTAACATTTTTATATTAACTAGCAAATATATGCACCCTCCGGGTGCAAGTATTTAAGTTTTAATATAATAAAATATCATGTTAAATTAGAAAGGCTAATGAAACTAAATGGGAAATGCAGATGAAAATATTTGGAACAGAGGGGGTATAATCGAAAAATAGAACAGCTTTGAAACTAACTCTTCCATCATTTTCCATTACTCCCTCTTTCATTGGTAAATTTTCCTAATTAAAACTCTTTACTTAAAATAGGAAGTAAAGGATAATATTACAGTTATTTCTTCTTGTTAATGAATTTCTTTTAAGATTTATCTCAGAGATTTTTGCTCATATTCAATAATATAAAACCAAACAATTAAAAATCAATAATACTTAGCATATATTTATTAAAATCAATTTTTTAAGATCAATATGCAAATTAGCCTTCCCATTCACACTGTAAACCACTATTTTGTTGTATATATAAATACAATTGCATGTTATTAGTATGTAGATATGGTCAACAGTCTTAATAATGTAAAACAATTTTATTAATAATTGAGGTTTAAATAAAAATAAAATCATGGAGAATGTGATGTAAATAATAAAGGGAATTGTGACTTGAGTAGTAACAGAGTTTCGGTTACAGACAGATAAACCCACAATCTCCATTATAA
>CM042137.1:116318003-116343003 GCA_023376005.1 Doryteuthis pealeii | reverse complement strand
AAAAACTTATTTTTTAAGGTGTTGGAGTCCTTATGAATATTTTTACAATGAGTTTTGAGATGAAATATTTTCATTCATTCACGAATTACTCGAACTATCTGAATATTTGTTGCTTTGTCACAATTGCTCGGGAACTTAACTGTAATAAATTCAACACAATCAGATATTATATATATATATATATATTTATAAACATCTGACTTGTGTGGAATTTATTACAGTTATGTTCCCGAGCAATGTGGGTGTAGAAATAAGAAAAAAACAAAGTATTACAAAGATAGATTTATTGTAGATGGGGAGATGAGGAAGTTGACTTTAAAGCTTTTTGGTTTGTTATAAAACCTTCTTCAAGACATTACTATGAGTAGAGTTTTGTCTAAACATTTATAACAAATCGAAACGTTTTAATGTCACTTTACCATCTTCAAATACATTTAGCTAAAATCAGTGTATACTGATGTAGTGATATATATATATATATATATATATATATATATATATATATATATATATATATATATATATATATATATATTAGAATAGAAATAGAAATATTTATTTGCAGGTAGATAGAATTACAACTAAATTCATGAATATTAGTATATTACATCCATAGAAATTAGTATTACATTCATGAAAAATTTGTATATTACATTCACGAAAAGATAGCGTAATTACACTCATGAAAATTAGTATATTACATTTGTTAGGTGGAGCTCACTAAGTAGTTTAACTAACGAGAAGAGAGCCCCTTAAAGTTAAAAAAAATTATTCTTCCTTCTATTCAGTATACACTCGTTTTAGCTATCAATATGTCATGGCCATACTTCGCTCTATATTTACTTGTGTTAAATTTAATGGATATCTGATATAGAATACACTTGTAAAAATATATCTGGTGCAAAGTGCACTCGTGGAAGTTTATCTGGTGCATAATACACTTGTAAAAGTTTATCTGGTGCAAAGTACACCTTCAGAAGTGTATCCGGTGCAAAGTACACTTGTGGAAGTTCAACTGGTGCAAAGTACACCTTCAGAAGTGTATCCGGTGCAAAGTACATTTGTGGAAGTTTAACTGGTGCAAAGTACACCTTCAGAAGTGTATCCGGTGCAAAGTACACTGGTGCAAAGTACACATTAAGTACCCGGTACAAAGTACACTTGTGGAAGTTCAACTGGTGCAAAGTACACCTTCAGAAGTGTATCCGGTGCAAAGTGCACTTGTGGAAGTTTATCTGGTACAAAGTACACCTTCAGAAGTGTACCCGGTGCAAAGTACACTTGTGGAAGTTTAACTAGTACAAAGTACACTAGTGGAAGTGCAAAAAGAAACTGTGGAAGAATACACTTGTAAATTTTATTTATTCCAAATGCACTTATGGACGTTCATCTGGTGCAAAGTACATTTGTGAATGCTTACCCGGTGCAAAATATATATTTATCTTGTTCAAAACTTATCTTGTTCAAAATGTAATTTTGAAGTTTATCTAGTACAAAGTGTAGCTGTAAAAGTTTAACTAGCGTAAAGTTCGCTCGTGGAAGATTTAATAATACATCGGTCAAAACGTTGTGCTAAAAACAACAGAAATAGGAATACTAACATGAATAAGGCTTTGTCGAAAATAAAGAACAATATAAGATTGTTTTTTTAACAGGAAAAATAAATAGAAATTTTACTATAAAGAAAATCATCATTTTATCAGGTCAAATCTTTACCCCTGTCAACACTTGACCATATCTATACCCCCCTCTGACTCCTGCCCCCCCCTCATATTTGCGGCATCCTCTATCACTTTAATCCTGTTTTGGCCTTTGCCATGTCCTTCACTATGCCCCTACTTTTCTTTCTTTCTTTCTTTCCCCCCCCCTATCAAGTTTACCTTTTCTAACTTATATACCCATTTGTATAAACAAATAAAACCATTGTGAAGAAATTTCTGAACTAACAGATACGAAATTTTAATTGAATCGATTGTCTGTATTGTGTTATTAACTTTCCCTGTATACTGTTTCCCATTTTGTCGAATTTTTCTGGATCTGTTATTTTCTTTATGTGTATATTTTTATTAATGTACAAATGGTATAGACATACAGTAACCCTGACACGGCTACTGCTTGGAAGAAATTCTGCTTTAATATTTCTATATTTCCTTATCAAACTGAAATACCAAAATATTGCGGTCGGCAAACGCATGTTTTGTTGCGTAGCGCCTTCTTTATTCGGCACTAAATCGTATATGTTATATACTGGCATCTTCAAACGTATCGTAGTGGGTCTCGTCCTAACCCTAGACGATATATGTAGTGGTCGCTTAATGAAATCACAAGGTATGCTGTATGTAGTAGAAATTGACTTTTTATTTAATTCCCTCGTGGTGCGTGTGAGTAGTGAGCGTTGACAATAGGAACTACTACTACTGGCTGGCTATCGGGAGGTGAAAGGTGGTGGGCGCGCCTCACTGCCCGCTGGCAGCGATTGACCGCAAGCGTCGGTCAATCCGTTCGCCGTCTCCTCCTGACTGGAGTCTGTTCACTCTGACCCCCTTTTATATATCTCAAACGCCTACGCGTTTTCTTTGTTCGCTCACACCAGGAAAAGCCCTTTGTCACCTTTGTCGTCCCCCCTCTGTTTAATTCAACCGGAAATTTCTATTTCCGTTTGTACAATATACAACAGTTTGACGTAATAGGAAAAGAGGTAGTTCAGCTGTTGCAGCCATAGGAAACAGTAAGGATTTAAAACGGTTTGATTGCGGAATTATTTTTTTTAGATGGCGTTTGTTCAAAAAGATGTTTCGTTATTTTCTTGCTTTCTCATCTCCTTCTCAAACCTTTTTTTTCTCCTTCGCCGCAGTTTTCCTTCAATCTCTTCTCGCTTAATACAGATGTAACGATACAAGAGACGCCAGTGCCGATGAATTTGAGTGAATTTGGCTAACCTAAGTCAAACGGGACCTATTCATGATTAATAAGCCTTTAACGATTCTGACAAGACAAAGAGAGTGAATCCACATAAAAGTAACACGTATTTTCACCCGATAAACAGAGTCAGATAACCAGCCAAAGTAAACAGACTAGCCACGGTCCCTGTTGAGACAACTCAGCGGCACCTCTCTAATCTAAGTATTTGTTAGTTCGGAGCACCGCTCTTGCTGAGAATAAACTATATTCTTGACAATTTGTCGTCCGAGATCTTTTTTTTTTTTACTTTTGTTTGTGCTAGGTCTAAGACCTAACGAATCTCTATTGTTACTCCCTTCGATCAGTAGGGGACACTTACCTCCCTTAAAGTTGCATTGTGGGAGCACCGGAAATGGTTTTTCCGCCATGACACTTTTTGATTAGTGTTCGAGCTGGCTGGTTGCACCACTCGTTTGAGCTATTAAGCCATTTTTAGGGTAGAAGCATATTTCTACCCTATGTTTTAAAAAATTGTTAATTTCCAACAACCTGGTCTTGCATTTTTATTCATTGCTCCATATTTTATTTATATGTGAAAACACAACAGTTTGTTAGACTATTCTGGTCATTTCATCTGATCTGCATCCATCCATAAGCGATGATCTAAGAATAAGAATGCAAAAAAAACCAGACGCTGGTCCTAAGCCTTTATTTTCTATTAAACTTTAGAATTAAAGAAAATATAATTAGACAACTTCGGTAGTGTGCGGCTGTAAAAGAAAGCAGGATATAGACTATACACAAATTGAAAACGTCAATATTAGATAATAAATGTAATATTTTACATTACATGATCTACACTTATCAAAGATTGGAGCTTAGCAAAATTCTCTGAAATAGAATTTTATCTTGTAATTTATGCAGCCAAACCTTATAGATTTTCAAAAGAGAAAAGATATATATATATATATATATATATATATATATACATTATATATATATATATATATATATATATTACACCATATATATTATATATATATATTATATACATTATACACATTATATACACTATACATATATATACATTATACATATATATATATATATACACAATATATATATATATATTATACATGTATATATATACATTTATATACATTATATATGTATAATATATATATACATTATACATATACATATATATATATTATTAATACATACTATATATATATACATTTAATACATTTATATACATTATATATATATATATATATACATTTATATACATACATTATATACATATATATTATATATATACATTTATATACATATATATATATATACATTTATATACATTATATATGTATATATATACATTATATACATTATATATGTATATATATACATTTATATACATTATACATGTATATATATATTTATATACATTATACATGTATATATATATATTTATATAGATTATACATACATATATATGCATTATATATATAGATTATGAATACATATATATATGCATTATATATAGAGATTATGAATACATATATATATGCATTATATATATATATATATGCATTATATATATACATTATATATATACATACATATGAATATGCATCCTACATATACATTATACATACATATATATATGCATCATATATATATACATTATACATGCATATATATGCATCATATATATACATTATACATACATATATCATATATATACATTATACATATATTTACATATATACATATATTCACATGATACATATATGTATGATGTATATATATTATGTATATACATCAAACATATATGCATATATTATAAATCATACGTGAATACATATATATATATATATACATCATACATGAATACATATACATATATATACATGATACATATATACATATATATACATCATACATGAATACATATATATAAATATATACATCGTGCATGAATACATTTATATAAATATGTATACATCATACATGAATATATATACATCATACATGAATATATATATATATATAAATATATATATATCATACATGAATACATCTATATACATCTATATACATCATACATGAATACATATATATACATATATATATATATATATATATACATCATATATGAATACATATACATATATATATATATATATATATATACATCATACATGAATACATGTATATACACATATATATATATACATCATACATATACATGTATATACATTACATATATATATATACATCATACATGAATACATATATATATATATACATCATACATGAATACATAATAATATACATATATATATACATCATACATGAATACATGTATATACATACACATATATATATATACATCATACATGAATACATATATATATATATACATCATACATGAATACATATATATATATATACATATATATATATATACATCATACATAGAATACATATATATACATATATATACATCATACATATACATATATATATACATACATATACATATATATATATCAAACATAAAATACATATATATATACATATATAGATACATCATACATACATATAATATTATATATAATCATATATTACATAGATATACATAATATATATACATCATTCAATAATTACATAGATATACATATATATATATCATAATTACATAGATATACATACATATACATAATATATATATACACACAAATATATATATATATATATATATATATATATATATATATAGGAATGTATATTGAATCTGAACGTATATTGAATCTGCCAATTGATAATTTCGTTTAGACGTTAACACGGGTAATAGAATTAGAAAAGGTTATTTGAAATAGGAATGTACATTCCTGTTACGTACTGTGATATAATCGCTTTTCTTTTGAAACTGATGAGAGAAACCATAGTAAAGTCTCACTGGACTGATCAGTTCCATTTCAATCGTACAACATTGAAACGAGAATGATTCCATCACAAATCCAAGAAGATATGTGCAAAACTCTTGCCAATTCTAAAAGACTCTCTTCTGATCTACTACACTATTCAACGCTTCAACGAAACTAATGATATTTGATAGATAACGCTAATTATTAAACAGATACATGGGTCACAGAAAAATATCAACGTACTCACTAACAACGGCTTGCGAAAACAAATCTCTCGAATGCTGGTACAGTTGTTTAACCAGGAACAATGACATTAGGAAATTTTTAGATTCGGCTCTAAGTAAGGAAATCAGGTATAGCTGATCATGTGCAAAGTGTAAAGATGATCTATTAGGTGCCTAGCACTCAACACAAAGTAAAACATAACCAAGTGGCTCATAACTCGGAAAACTTGTAAATTTTTATATATATATATATATATATATATATATATATATATATATATATAAGAAAGTTTGGTATGTACGTGTCGACCTATAATTCCGAAAAGAGGAGTCACTCAGATTCGAAATCTTCCATACAGATTAAAAGCCTTCGAACGAAGAAACACACCAAATTTGGTTATTGATTCTTACTGATTCAGGGATATAACTAATTTATCAAACAAAAGTCAAACGATTTTCGGAAAGCATCCTATACTCATACTGATACGCTAGCAGCAGGTGCTTGCCTGCTGCCTGTATCAACAGTCATTCAAAATGCCCTCTCTATTTCTACTAATAAGTCAACATTCTTGAATGCGATTATTTTGTAATTTAGTACGAACTGTTAATTTTTTTTTTGAGAACTAAAAAAATCAACTTTTCAAACCAAGTGTATCTTTTTAAATGTAAAAAAGAAAAAGGAAAACCTTTTTATCAATATTTTTTACGAATACTTTTATATTTATTTCCATTTTTAATCAGCGAAACTCAAAACTTTTTATAAGAACTATTCATAAATTAATGAAATTTGAATTAATATGCGAAATATTCTACCTACAAATAAGTTAATGTTTAGTTATTAGCAATTACAAAAACTGAATTTAAAATTCTCTTACGTACGAAAAAGTTTTAGAAAAAAACATTTGAACATTCACAAGTCACTTTTTAAAATATTATTCTCAATGTTGTAAAGAAAAAGAAAATCGCAAATTCTTAGCGATTAAAAAAAGGGGATATAAAAAAACACATACTATTATTATTTTCAAATTGCTAACTGGATTTATATTGAACACAATGAAACTTGAATAAAGGTTAATATTATCTTCAAAATGTTTGAACCATTCAAAAGAAGTAACATTAAAACAACTCCTGATGATTTAAAAAACAACATTTTCTCCTTACGGAAATAATGAAAATCATGAACAAAAACAATGTTTACCTTTTTGCACCGTTAAATCATTTGAAATTTACCGTCGCCAAGAACAAGTTATGACTGCCGGCCTTTTAAAAAATTCTATGAAAAATCAACTAATAGTCAAATTTTCACGAAATTTTTCGGTAATTATTCATCAGTTGATGAAAATATGTTTGAAATAGTTTTTTTTCTTAAAATATATTAGGGGAAATATTTTACGTGCCCCATTTTATTTTATCAAATCTGAAAAAAAAAAAAAAAAAAAAAAAAAATGAACAGATAAAAAACGTTTTTTTTCTATAAAGATAAGAGTCTGAATAATTATATCAGAAAAATTTTATAAGTTTCTATACGGAACCTATTTTAGTAAAAAGAAAAACATGAATTCTAAATTCTGCTAAAAAATGTCAATATTATTAGACTCAATTCCGTAAGTATGTGACATCCAACAAAGATTGAACTCACTATTCAGTAGTAATGGATTTACGAGACTACCTTGCTAACCATTACACAATGATGGCACCTCATTTTCTTTACCCAACCTGTTCGTCACAGGTAGGATATGGTACAAGGTCGAAAGCAAAGGGCATCTAGCGAGTATTAAAATCGCTATTCAGTAATAATGTGAATCTAACTTGCAAACCCTTACACCACAATGGGATGCTATTTAACATTAAAAGATGTAAACATCAAAAAGAGACTATTCCTAAAATAAACTAATATTATAATACTCAAACTGTTAGCTTTGTTTAACATTAAATAGCCAATAAACGAATAATTTTCGTGCTAATGAAAACTCATTTTTTATTCTATTCAACCAATAGATGGGTTCCTAACCAGGTACTACTCTGGATCAAAATGGCAATGAAGGTGTATTCCACACTTCCCAGAGCTCCAGAATTAGAACTTCACCATTAGATGCACTTTAATGTCATACCCTTTTTAGGAACACTCCCTGGTTTTCCTAAAATATGTTTTCGTCCGGTCATAGACCGGGTACTTTTGCTAGTATATTATATATATATATATATATATATATATATATCTTAGTATAATGGAAATTGTGTCTCTGTCTGTAACCGAAACTATGTCACCACCAACGTCAACATTCCCTAAGATACTTACGTTATATTATAAATGGTTATCAAATAATCATTATTTATTTAAATCTTAATTAGCATTAGCTTCTTATTTATTACTAATGTCTCTGAGATTGATTTTCCTCTAAACCACCCTCATTAATGAGTTTAGAATCCTGCAATATATGTTATGTATCCTTAAAGAATAAATGTTTACATAGTATATGGTGGGAATAATTTGCGTATTGGTTTTAACAGAACCGTGTTTAATAAAATGATTCCTAGGTGTTATTGATTTCTGAAATTACGGTTTTATTCTCAAACGTATTAAAAGCAAACCTAGTTATGATTTCATATTGAAATCAATTAGAATAAAGTAAAAATAATCTTTTTTGTGTTCGTATTTAATTTCATAAGTCTTTCTAATTCAATATAATATCTGATTATATTAAATCTGAAATACTTGTGCACGAAGGGGGCATTTTTTACTTTATATATATATATATAGAGAGAGAGAGAGATAGATAGATAGATAGATAGATAGAATAATCCAACTGACAGGTATGTAGGAGATGATTCTATTTGGGATCATCAATATCTCATTGTACATCCCCAATTTATGCTCATGTTGATGCAAACATATAGATTTATACAAGGATTTTTACAAATGCCTAAAAGAGCTCAATGTATAATAATAATAAATTAATTATATACAGAGCAATATTTATACCTTCGAAGAAACAAAAATTTTAAACTGTCATATATATATATATATATATATATATCTTATTATAATGGAGATTGTGTGTTTTTCTGTCTGTAACCGAAACTATATTCCTACTCAAGTTACAATTCTCTTAGTTATAGACATCACATTCTCCATGATTTTATTTTTATTTAACCTCAATTATTAATAAAATTATCATTCATTATTAATACTGTTAACTATGTCTACATATTGACAACATGCAATTATATTTATATATACAACAAAATAGCGGTTTACAGTGTGAACGGGAAGGCTAATTTGCATATTAATATTAAAAAATCGAATTTAATAAATATGTGCTTAGTATTATTGATTTCTAACTGTTTGGTTTTATTTTAATGAATATAAGCAAAATTCTCTTCAATGAATCTTAAATGAAATCCATTAACAAGATAAAATAACTCATTTTATTCTTTACTTCCTCTTATAACTAAATACTTAAATTAGAAAAAATAACAATGAAAGATGGAAGAGTAAGTTTCAGTTGTTCCATTTTTATTATACTCCTCTGTTCAAATCTTTTTATTATACTCCCTCTGTTTTCAAATCTTTTATTATACTCCCTCTGTTTCAAATTTATCTGTATTCTTATTTAGTTTCATTAGCCTTTCTAATTTAATACAATATTTTATTACATTAAAACTTAAATACTTGCACCCGGAGGGTGCATATATTTGCTAGTATATATAATTCACCCCAAAATTCACATAACAATTGTACATGATCTGCAGAATATTTTAATAGTACATTAATATTTTAAGAGTAAACTAGACTGGAAACAAAAAAGGGAATACATAACACCCCCACCCACTTCAATAACAAAAGAAAAAAAAACCATGCAAGATTAGGAATAAATAATTTCCAAACAAAGACTAATCTCATTTAAATTCCTCAATATTTCTTAATACCAGTAATTGTATATTCTATTGATTATTAGATTAGGGTAACTTCGGGGTAAAATGTCGGAGTTGAAATTATTTGGCACGGTTTCAAACCTAACCACCGTCCGTAGAGTAATTTAGCTATTGACGAAAGTCACGCTTATCTACGAATACACAGTCGTCGAGAGAGACAAGTTAGTTTAGATAAAACCGAAAACAAAACCGTAAAATCAATGGGCAATGATCAGCATGGTCTCGTTATAAATGCCACGTTATATATATATATATATATATATATATATATATATATATATATATATATATATATATATATGAGTGTGTGTTTGTGTATTGGAGTGATTGTGTGTGTATATATAACGAGAAAGTTAGTAATGCACATACACCCACCTATCCCCTATATATATATATATATATATATATATATATATATAGTTGTGTGTGTGTGTGTGTGCGTGCGTGGGCACTTTCGTCTTATTACACACACCATCCAAGTGAGACGAGCAAAACATGATGATCATTGCTGGTGAAGCAAGGATCATCTCAAAAGTAACTTTCTTCTATGGACACCTACAAATGAACACACCAGTGTATGCTGACCAGCAAAAACCAACATCCATCAGCTCTGTGCGGATTCTGGATGTCGTGTGGGAGACATGACCGATAGGGAAGATTTAAGAGTCTTCAGCTTATGTCTAATTGTTTTTGGTTTGGCTTTTTTTTAATGGCATATCAACCTTCATGTGTTATTTATTGTCAAAGTTTTCCTCGTAGAAGAACATTAGTGGCGTCTTGTAACCCATATCTTGCGGATAAGGCGATTTATACCTTTTCCTAGGATATTAGTTCGAAAGTGAACGTAATAGCAAGACAAGTTTGAACTTGCTTCCAATAAGGTCACAGTCCAGCACGTTAGCTATTACGCAAAGGAAACCCCCATTTTACTTAGTTAATTTTTTTTACAATAAATCTCCTTTTTTATCAAATTAGTACTTCAAGAAGAATTGATTCAAGAGTACATGCGCTCTTCATTAATGATCATGCTTCAGTTATATACACTAGCAGAGCTACCCAGCATTGTTGGGATTTAAAAACTTAAAAAATAAATCTCTCATCTATGTTTATATATAGATTAATAAAAATTATTTTTCTCTATATTTGCTTTATTATGTATTATTCTTTATATATATATATATATATATATATATATATATATTACCAACCACTCCGCACGAGCAGGATGTGACACAAGTTCAATTTCTTAAGCGGAGTTTAATTCAGAATTTTCCCTTTCCTAGACCGGTTGCCTAACCGAGGTTAAAGAGCCCAGTCTGCCCTACTATTTACCCATAGCTGGAGGGAGAGTAAAATCCCTACCTTTCCCAAGGATATTAGCGCTAATTGAAATGGAATTACCTCTTCCAGGATTTGAACAAAAAATCTTGATAAAAATCCCGAACAAATGAACAGCCACTAGCAGCAACTTCAGTTCTGGTGATCTTCTGTAGAAGGGATTTCTATCCCAAAATATTAAGAACAAATCACAGGTTAACAAACAACACCATAGTTACCTTCTTTTTTCTTTACACTTTCATTGTGATAGCCTTCAAAATCACCCAACAAACCAGTATAAACACAATGCTTTAAGCAAATTATAAAACCCTTATATATATATATATATATATATATATATTCATGATTATATGTATTTCTAGCGTACTTTAACGCTATATTATATATATATATATATATATATATATATATATATATATATTTAAATAAATAACAAAAGACTTAGAGATCTTGCATTATAGACTATTTCAGGGAGCTTAGACAAAAATGTCTAATTCTCCCGACTCATCAGATGCGAATCTGATGAGTCGGGAGAATTAGACATTTTTGTCTAAGCTCCCTGAAATAGTCTATAATGCAAGATCTCTAAGTCTTTTGTTATTTATTTAAATATAAATTCGCTCTGTGACTCTAACAATAAGAGCACACATTGAGCTCTCAAACTGCGACAAGTTGTTTTAAAAAAAACCTATGTCGTAAGGAAGATTTCTTCTCTGGACTTTTGGATTACATTATATATATATATATATATATATATATATATATATATATATATATATATATATATATATATATATATATATATTATTTTGTCAGGTTAAAGCCACGAAATATTTCTTCTTCATGGTCTTCAGTTGTAGACGTTCCAGTCCTCTCGTAGATTTTTCTAAATTGTGATCCAGATGTTTAAGAAATTGTCCCATATGTATGTGTGTGTGTGTGTCTTTGTCTGTGTTTGTGACTATATTTCGAATGAATTTTACGGTATTTTTAGACACTTGAAGATCAATTCAAATTTTCCTCTTTAAATTTGAAATAGTCTTGTTTTTGTTTTTTTCTTCAATTTTAGTAAAATCTCCCGCCATAAAAATGCATAGACATCAATTTAGTTTAAGTATCTTCAACCGAACATGCAATTGTTGTCTTGTTATGTTAATCATTTCTTTTTTAACCTAGTAAAAGTCCACAGCATTAAAATTCACTAAAATAGCATGGTACTCGAGAAATATTGTTTTTGAGAAAAGGTTATGTGCGCATGCCCGTGCATGTCACGTGTCGTGGTTGTGTGTGGGAAGAGGAGCGCGGGATGTTTATGATAATCGATTACAGACAATGATGAAAAAATATATATAATCGGTTCTTAAATGTGTCGCCTTTAGAAGAGGTTGAAAAATAAATAAATAGAGACTAACAATAATATAAAGAGAAGGAAAAAAGAAAAGAGAATAAAGTAGAAGGAAGAGGTAAAGGAGGTAAAGGAGAGGATACGACGAGAGAAAGAGAGAGGGGGAGAAAGAGAGAGAGAGGGAGAAAGAGAGGGAGAGAGGAGAAAAGAGAGAGAGGGGGGAAAAAGATAGAAGGGGAAGAAAAAGATAGAGAGAGAGAGAAAGAGAGAGAGAGGGAGAAAGAGAGAGGGGGAGAAAGAGAGAAGAGGGGAGAAAGAGAGAGAGGGAGAAAGAGAGAGAGGGAGAAAGAGAGAGAGGGATAAAGAGAGAGAGGGGAGAAAGAGAGAGAGGGAGGGAAAAAGAGAGAGAGAGAGAAGGGGAAAGAGAGTGAGAGAGGGAGGGAAAGAGAGAGGAGAGAGAGAGAGAGGGAGAAAGAAAGAGAGAGAGAGAGAGAGGGGTGAGTAACAACGATAAAAGTAAAGGCGAAAAATTAGGATAAAAAAGAGCTCTGGATAATCCGAAATAAGGAGGAAGAGAGAGTAGGGGTAGGAGGCAAAGTGTGTGAAGTAGGAGGAGAAGGAGGCGTAGAATGGGAGAGGATGGAAGAAAAATAGAGAACATGCAAGAGGACGAAAACGAGTAAAAGAAGAGGGTTGGGTAAAAGATAGGACAGGGGAGGGAAAAAGAGACTGAGAGAGGGGGATTAAAAAGAGGGGAACGGTGGGAATTTATTAAAACAGAGGAAAAGGATGAGGAGAACAAGAGAAAAGGTCAAAGGTAAAAGAGTGAGAAAAAGAAGTGAAATTGTGTATGAAAGACGATGGAAAAAGGAATATATAGGAAGGAGGAAGAGGCTGAAATGAAGAAGGAATAGGTAAGAAAGGAGGCGAAGAATTAAACGAGGTAAAAGAATGAGAGAAGAAGGAGGAGAAGAGGGGGAGGAGGAAAGGAGAGGTTAAGTTGGCGAAGATGAAATGGATAGCAGATAAAGAAAAGATGAAAGAGGGTGAAAGAGAATTGGAAGTGGTAGGAGGACGGGGAGTTCATCAGGAGGAAAGAAAGTAACGTTGGTTGGTTGGTTTATTAATTTTAACGGCATATCAACCCGTCCAGGGTTATATCATGCCTAGCGGAGAAAGTAAGGTGAGGATGGCAGTAGAAGGTGGAGGCTATAGGATGAAAATAAGTACCGTAAATCCTCGAGTATAGTCCGCCCTTGAGTATAATACGCAGGGGATTTTTAGGGGGCTGTACCTCTGAAAAATGCGTCTGAATAAACATTGCCGGACAGCAAATAAAGACTCGGATATTGCTTAGAAACCTTGTATATAGCACACACTAGGGATTTTGACCTTTAAATTTTGGGGAAAAATGCGGATTATACACGAGGATTTACGGTAGGGAGACAACAAGACGGGGGGGGGGACAAGAGAGATGAGGAAGGAGGGGTGAAGGAGAAGGGAAGGGAGGGGTGATTGGAGAAAGGGGAGGAAAGAGATATAGCCGAGGTGAGGACGGAAGGAGTAGGTGGAGGCTATAAGTAGGCAGACAACAAGGGAGGAGTGACTAGTGAGAGGAGGAAGGAGGAGAACGAAGAGGGAAAGGGAGAGATGATTGAGGATAGAAGAGAAAATATATACAGCTCGAGAGAGAGAAAGCAAAGGAGATGGAGAAGTAGTACGAGAGGTCCATCAAAAGGGAAAAAAGAGACAGTAAGAGAAGTAAGGGAAGCTATATGTAGGCTGCTGACAATAGATAAATGACAAGTGAGAGGAGGAAGGAGGAGAAGGAGAAAGGAGAAAGGGAGAGGCGATAGATGAGAGAAGAGAGAAGAGAAACAGCCCAGAAGAGAGAAAGCAAACTAACAAAAAAAAAAAGTTAGAGGATTAAAAACAATGAAAATTGATAGAGAAATCACGGATATGACTGACTGTATACGTTAGTCTCTTGTTTTATAAGACTCGTATTGTCACTGGCGCCGAAGGGCGTCGTTTATTACAAAAACCAAAGATTGAAAAAGAAAATGAGACATAGCCAGATCCCCAAATTATAGGAATTCTGAATGTCCAATTTCAAAAAAAAAAAAAAAAAAATTGACATGATAATATCTTATCAAAATTGTCTTGAATATGATTTACTTGCAATTCCATTCTATAAAACAATACTGTCTACTAGTATAGAGCCATTTCAGTATCTCTTTATCTACCTACCTGTCTGCGTCTGTCTCATCTTTCTCTATTTGTATATATCTATCTATCTATCGATCGATTCCTCCTAATCATCATGTCACTCTAGTAGCACGGATATCCATGACAATCTTTCACCGACCGTCCCTATCATTCATTTTCCTCGGGAGATCCTCTGCGCAGCATCCAGTATCCGCACATAGCTGGTCAATGTAAGTCCTTGCGGGACGACTCGTTTGCTGGTTTCCATGGGAGGGCGTCGCTTATGAGTTCGTCCTTGCTTCTCCAGTAGTGTCCAACATGTTCTGCTCGTCTCACACGGATGGTTTGTGTGATAGGGGGCCGATGGCCGTACAGTTGATTTCTTGTTCAATTTGTTCAAGATCGCGCGCAGCCTTCTTGTGCAGCTCACATCTTGCTTATTCTCTAGGGGTTTCGTTAAGGTCCAACTGGTGCGGCCGTACAGTAGCACTGATACAATTACAGCTTGGAAAAATTGATTTTCATATGACTGAATATGAATCTGTTTATATAAGCTGTTCCTATTCACATCTATCTATCCACATCTATCAACTGAACTATCTATATATATATATATATATATATATATATATATATATTATATATATATATATATATATTTTCATCTAACAGTTCATACCTACCTATCTTTTCATCTAAATGTTCATATCATTCTGCTAAGTCACGCTGAAAACACAGGTTCCAATTAGATTACCAAAGTTAAGGAGCGGTGAACCTGTTCAATACTTAATTATATGGATACTTAAGCAACCCCAGGCACTGTAAGCAACCTGAGTCCTTTGTTTATCGAATTGACTTCATTCGGCATTAAATGACTCGGAAAGGGTTGATATGCCGCAAAACAAAACAAGCGATTATACCTATCTTTTAATCGAGCTGTTCATATATATATATATATATATATATATTATATATATATATATATATATATTATATATATATATATTTATATATATATATATATATCTGTTTGCATCTATTTTTCCATTCATATCATCTATGTAGCTGTGTTCATATCTATTCATATTATCTGTCTATATCTACCAATTGATCTAGCTGAACAATTCTATTTATTCATAGATATCTTATTTATCTGTTCATATTTGCGAGCGAATGCTGCAACGACATGAGTAAATACAAAAATGAAATGGTTGGCGTTATCAAGTTTGGAATATAAGATCAGATTTTAGTTAAATAATCTAATGAAATAAAACAAATTTAGTCAATTCTTTCTTTCTCTTTGTTCACACCGTACTTGATCTGTTTCATTCTCATATATATGTATATGATTTGGAAATTCAGGAAACAATATTGTTTCGTAATCTCAAAAGAGCAGATGAATATCTTTTTCTTTTTTTTTTTTTTGTTCTACGTCGTGATTTGTAGGATTTTGAGGACAAAAAATATTGTTTTCTCCAAAATGCCAAGTCACCACATGGAATTAAAAAAGATATTTCGCTTTTTGGAGATTCCTAATCAAACACCACCAATACAATATATATACTAGCAAATATATACACCCTCCGTGTGCAAGTATTTAAGTTTTAATATAATAAGATATCATATTAAATTAGAAAGGCTAATGAAACTGAATAAGAATGCAAATAAAAAGATTTGGAACAGAGGGGGTATAATTGAAAAATAGAACAACTTTTTAGTTAAAATAGATAGTAAAGAATAAGATTAGTAATTTCTTGTTAATGGATTTCTTTTAAGATTTATCCACGAGATTTTTGCTTATATTCATTAAGATAAACCCAAAGAATTATAAATCAATAATACTAAGCATATATTTATTAAAATCAAATTTTTAATATCAATATGCAAATTAGCCTTCCCATTCACTCTGTAAACCGCTATTTTGTTGTATATATAAATACAATTGCATGTTATTAGTATGTATATATGGTCAACGGTATTAATGATGTAAAACAATTTTATTAATAATTGAGGTTTAAATAAAAATGAAATCATGGAGAATGTGATGTAAATAACAAAGGGAATTGTGACTTGAGTAGTGATATAGTTTCTGTTACAGACAGACAAACACACAATCTCCATTATAACAAGTATATATATATAATATATATATATATATATATATCGAATCACGCACAAGGCGGTCTCCTATCTATTGCTCTGCTGATGAGGCCTAATAGGCCGAAATGTACATACAGAGATTGATTTTTCTCGATTTGTTTAGCCTTACATTTAAATAACTATGCCTGCCTAATTAATTAATTATTGATTAATTAACTTTCAAAATTAGGTACGACTTCAATCAAGCACATATTCTCCCAAGAAATTGTCGGCTAAAAAAAAAGCCATATCATAAAGACATCGCTTGTGTATTTACTTCTCATATATATATATATATATATATATATATATATATATATATATATATATATATATATATATATATTTGTGTGTGTGTGTGTATGAGGAGAAGTTATGAAAAAAGGGAATAACGAACACGGACAATTACATTCAATTAATAATTCGCCTCTGTTGGTCTTAGAAGTTTCATCAGAATGATTTTTATCATTTTAAGACAGAATGATATATATACGATGAAACAGCTTTAAAATAATAAAATTATATATATATATATATATATATATATATATATATATATATATATATATATGAAGATAGGATGGATGTATGGACAGTATGAGGTAGGTAAATGTCAAAGATTTTTATTGAAAAAACTGAGGATGTCCGTATAAATCGGACGAAATATTTCAACTCTTAGATTTGTTTTGAGTTATTATTTCTTGTTCACTATCCTTTACCTACCTCATATATATATATAATATATATATATATATATATATATATATATATATATATATGATGGCTGGAGGGAATTTATTGGCTTTTTTATTGGAAGCATATATACATATATATATGGTTTAATACACTTATAATTAACGAACTTAATTTTGCTTTTAAGCTAGTATGTATATATATATATATATGTGTGTGTATGTGCATGTGTATGTGCGTGTGTATGTGTGTGTGTGTGTGTTTGCATTTGAACGCGTGGATAAAAATAGAAAAACACGAGGTATTCCAAAAGATCAGTTTTATCAAACATAATACTTATGTCTTGGAATACTTCGTGTTTTTCTATTTTTCTACAGACACGCACACACACGCGTGCGCGCAGACACACACACACACATACACATATACACACACACATATATACACACACACACATATATATATACACACTTATATATACCAATATTGTATTATTAAGAAGGATATACAGATTTTGGATATTACGGTTACATTATGATATTAAATGTCATAGCATTTGAAACAGTCGGAGGAGACGTCTTTTTTTTGCGGTAAAAAAATATTAGTGTCAGTAGTGGGAAGCCTTCACTTCTGGGGAGTGCAGACATTTAACATCAACTGTGGACATATGTGAAGTTCACTTGGAACCATGCCAAATAAACAAAAGAAACTTTTTGAAGAAAAGTAAATATCTTTCCCTAAAACATTTTTGTTCGATTGTTCGTTTTTATTAAGCTTCCTGGTTGATTATTTTTTTATATTCGAAGTTTTCTCGCGAGTTTCCAGTTGGGCGCATTGCATAGTGAATATAGGCGTTGAGTTAATACAGTTCTCCGTGACAGTTATCCATAGGCTGCAAGATCAACCTGGTCAAGGGCGACAATAACATAGGATAATTAACACAACTTAACACTTCTACCAGTTATGGTTAACGGAATGGGAAACTGTCTACCCCCGTGGATTGAATAATGGGTTGACTACCGATTACGACAAGAACTTTCCCAAGTCCGAAGAGAGGGTTCATAAGTTAGAGGAGTGGGTTTCCGAGTTCGAGAAGGTTCCAGAGTCCGATTAAAAAAATACCCGAAGAAGGTCGGATGGCACATCGGTCGAAACCTTGTGCTGATAACAATCAGAACATTTTAGTTTTTCAAATCTTGCTCATCGCGAGGAACTGGAAGATCATAGGAAGAATCAAGGCCATCCAGAACACAGCACTGTTAAATCAGCAAGAGTACTTAGAAGAGTCCTGGAGACCTGTGAATACTTGCTGTCACTTAAACTTCGATGAAATTGCTTGTGTGTGTGTGTGTGTGGGGGGGTTCGTGCGCGCACGTAGGACCACCCACATAATTTTATTTGACTGTGCATAACTATTCATGTTCTATACGTGCGATTCCATTATGAGTAAGCGAAAAATACATTTATCATTTAAGTATGCTACAGGAATCTGTATATGCGGGTGATACTGTACGTTAATGCCCAAAATGACATTCTAATGACAGTGGTGAGTCGTGTTATACACGCTCCGACTCGATCTGCGCAGATAGTCTGGTGGGGATTTCGAAAGAAAATGTGATCTAAAGTAAATCGAAGTCTTGTGTTATTATCTAAAAACTACCAATGACACAGGGCTTCTGATAAAAAGAAATCCCCAATGAAAGACCAGACACGAAGTCCCCAAGAGAAGTCCAGACGCTAGAAGAGATGTTAGAAGAAGACGTAAGATAGAAAAGACGCCAGAAGAAGAAGTAAGTAAAAAAGTAAAGAAAGGGTATACAACAAAGTTACTATTGCATACTCTCATGATAATTTATTATGTTGGCTGAGCTGAGAATATACTGACTCTATTCCCTGACAGAGGTATGACCACCACACAAAAAGCAGTTTTCTAGGCATCAGACTAAACTGCATATGATGCTGAGGATTAATATCTGGAAATATTGGGAGTATCTAGTACTCCGTCATTGCCATTACTACAAAGTTCACTCTGACCAGGAGTGGTAGTACCTGTTCGAATACAATCTATGGGTCAAATAGATTAAGAATTATTTGCATTTGATAGGAATAATATCTGATACCACAAAGGATACAGTCTGTGTATTCCAAGCCCCAACGAGGGAGTGGTGGCCTGTTTGAACAGAATTTTATCGATGGAGAGATATGACAGAGATAAAAGCAGATAGAAGTTGATATATAGATATAAATAAATGTACTGCTAAACATGCAGACAGGGACAGATAGACGTACTGATAGGAACAGAATGAAGTATATATATATATATATATATATATATATATATATAATATATATATATATATATATATATATATTATATATCTTAAAACTTTGAGAAAGTGGGATGGACCCGAAATATTGGTAAATAAATAAATAAGAATAAAACACACTATTCATCATTTTGTTTCTGACCTTAATTTCATTTCATGCTTCTAAAACATTTTTCCTAATATATATATATATATATATATATATATATATATATATATATATATACAGAGAGAGAGAGAGAGAGAGAGAGAGAGAGAGAGAGAGAGAGAGAGAGAGAAGGGGGGGGGGGGGGGGGAAGGGTAGAGTTATGGTGGCTTTATTGACATAAAATACACAGTGCTATTTTTCTGTTCCGATACAAGTTGGAAAAAGGCGGTTTTTTTTTAAAAGCTTAATGTACATTTCCTCCATCGATTTTCGGGAAAATAAAACAAAACCGCTGTGCTTAATTCTTTATCAAGTGCGTGGTTTTGTTTTTTTTGAGATTTAGCATCTCTAACCCGCCTTTACAGGGTGGATGGTTGTTATATCCAGAACTATTTACAAGTCTTTTACTTAAAATTGTACACACACACACACACACACACAACACACACACAGACAGAGAGAGAGAGAAGAGAGAGAGAGAGAGAGAGAGAGAGAGAGAGAGAGAGAGAGAGAGAGAGAGGAGAGTAAGAGAGAATAAGTAAAGAGAGATATATATAGAGAGAGAGACAGAGAGAGAGAGAGAGAGAGAGAGAAGAGAGAGAGGAAGAGAGAGAGAGAGAGAGAGAGGAGAAAGTGAAAAACAGAGAGAAGTAAGTAGACATACACACACACACACACACACACACACAGAGAGAGAGAGAGAGAGAGAGAGAGAGAGAGAGAGAGAGAGAGAGAGAGAGAGAGAGAGAGAGAGCAGGGAATGTGATCAGAATAAGTTGAAGTGGATATCATTAAAGAAACATTTGAAAAAAGGTGGAAAATAAATAAAATCGCAACGCTGACATTTCGATTAATATTGGTGGGTCGGCACTTTGTATTGATTATTGAAATTACTGTCAATGGTTTCAAAAACAGGTGATATATCCACCACACGACGATTAATGGTCCGGTGTAATATAGCAACTTTTCTTTTTTGTCAAATCAAAATTACATACTTAATCACTTTCGTTCATTATTTCTTTTTTCTCTCTTAAAACCTCAGATTGAATCGATCTCTTCTTTTGACTTCCAAAGAAAAGATTTCTTTTAAATATACGCATAGATATACAAAATATTAACAGCACATTCTGTTTTTTAATGTTTTGTATTAAATCGTTCTTATCATTGATAATAATAATAATAATAATAATAATAATAATAATATAAAATGGTATATGCATAAACCAGAATCTGTTCTTGAGAATGAAACAAATATAATTCTCTGGGACTTCGAGATAAAGACGGATCACACTATCCCAGCAAGAAGACCTAGTATTGATTAACAAAAAAAAAAAAAAGAAAAAAAAGAGAACTTGTCAGCTGGTGGACTTTGCAGTTCCAGCAGATCACGGGGATGAAGGAAAACGAAAAGATGGACAAATACCTGAACCTTGCCAGAAATTGAAAAAGCTGTAAATTGAAGATCAAAGTGATACCAATTGTAGTTTGTGCACTTGTAACGGTCCTAAAACACTTGGAAAAAAGACTGGAGGAACTGGAAATCAGAGGAAGAATTGAGACCATGCTGACCACTGCATTATTACAATCAGCCGGAATACTCAGAAGAGTCCTGAAGATCTGAGGAGACTTGTTGTCACTCGGACTCCAGTGAAATACCATCAGCTACTACTGATGTGAAAAACTCTCAATAATAATAATAATAATAGAGTCCAATTGTCAAAAAGTCTCATCAGTTCTCCAAGATTCTTAATATTGTGGTATTTACAATTTAAACTCTCCATCAGATTTCTAGTTCTCACATTCTCTTTTCTAGCTTATTGGAGTCTGTTCTAGGCGTTGATATTTTTTTTTAATATAAGGCGTGTGTTAAAAGCCCACTTCTATTTATAGACTCACCGAAAACTATGTGATCAAACTCTTGGCCAATTGCTGGCAGTACTCTGCTGCTAATACAATACTTAAACCAGAGCATACTGACTATAACGACTTTCATTGACGACGGACATAGGATTAAATCACTGGACCTTTAACAATACGCAGGATAGGACTTATTCGCTTACCAAAGGATTCCATACTTCAGGACTTCCTTACTTTAAGCCCTTTTCAACTGGCCAAGGATGGCATTTAAAAACTTAACACTAGGTACTCCGACTATGATTGGTATTACTGTCATTTTCAACAACTGTTAAAACTCCCCGTCTTGGTACAGGTACTTCTCGCGTTTTTCGCTCGTCATATTCTAAATTATTGCACAATTCCCAGTGTATCCCATTTCTTACCATATCATGCCTACTCTCTATTCATTTTCTGCTAGTCTGTTACATTCGTCTATTATCGACTTGTCATTCTATGTTTTAATTTTAGTTGCATTTTAAAGAACATCATTTTTTTTCGATTCACACCGTCGTTACAAAATTAAAAAAATCGAGTAAATTTAAACGACGAAAGAAAATTTAAGTGAAAATTATAAATAAATATAGAGAGATGTCTGAAGCTTCAAGGGATGTATCGACTGTGTATTCAATGAGATTTTCAGTCGTAGCACATAATTCATTCGATCTGATCACCTGCTATTTCGGTTAAAATTTGCGATTACCGCATCCTTAATGTCTCTGAATTGTGTTCAGGTGGTCTGAATTGAATGCACCACTGATAATTGAGTTATTGAGACGACACCATGAATGATCATAAAACCTTACAAAACAACTGAATACAAACAGGATATTAAGACATTGATAAAAAAAAAAGAAAAAAAACTTTTGCTTAAAATATTGCCTGGTCGACGAGTGAAGCAAGCTTACACCGAAAAAGCAGAAAAAGTCGGAGAAAGGAAAAATAAAAAGGAGGGCATTTTTATTTGGTTTTGTATCGTTTTTGGTGGCCTATAAGACACACCGTAAAAAGAAGAAGAAAAAGCTCCTTGGTTATGAAGAATATTCAGAAAATACTGGCAGCCTACAAAAGGCGTATACACTTGTTACAATTTTTTTGTTGTTGCTGAGAATCACACCCCATAAAAAGGTAAATCTATCATGATTATTAAGCTTTCTCGATAATCTAATCAGGGATTATAATCTGAATCTAATTTTTCTATCCTATGTGATTCAATATCATAACAGGTGTTCTGAGATAGCGTTACAACCCCAACACCTAATTGTATCATGATATGGCACTGGGTACATAGTAAGACAATGGGAGAGTAACAAACACAAGGGCTGATTTCTTCTTCTTAAAAACAGTCCCCAAACACAATACCACCCTGCCGGCGGGGCTTAGAATACGCTGAAAATATCACGTGCGTAGGTGTAAGATCCCCCACAGCCAAAAAGGGGGACGGGTCCTAGGTATGACTCTAAACTGAATTGGATGGTGACAAGAAACACCTGAAGAAGGCCGAGGGGCACAATAGCCGAAACGTTGTGTATATAACAATAAAGATAGGGAAAACAGTCGGAAAAATCTAAAAGGACCGGTTTAGCTTAGTTGGTAGAGCATCCAACTCGGAACCAAACGGTTCGGTGTTCGATACCAGCCCTCGCTAACTCACTGAATGAGTAGTACAGCTTGGATCTGTGCGGTAAGGTGGAGAGTTGATGGTAGGTGTGACACTCTAACCCAGATGCAAAAACAATCTTCCTTGTCTAGCACTAGCGAAAAGGAAATAGAATCCCTCGCAGTCTGACTGATACCTGCAATTGGCCATTCCGCCAATTGTTACATAATAATTGGATCCCTAATACATTTTTAAGGTATTGTAGAAATCATTATGGTGATCAGTACAGCTGATGGCCTTGAGAGTGAGTGACGGCGCTTGACCTCGATCTCACCTTGCGTTCTGCGGATGGAACGTGAGAACCGGAAGGCAATAGAAGGCCCTCTTACGGTTTAAGGATACTAAGTAAGTAAGAGTCAGTTAGAACTTAGAAGCCGAGCTAGCAACATGTAAGCCTCATCTGCGCAGAGTGTCTGGGTTGGGGATCTGGAATAAAGTAACATCAACATAAATCGAAGTCTTGTGTTTATTACTAAAAAATAACAATGACACAAGGCTTCTGATAACGAGAAACCCTAACAGAGACCAGACCCGGAATCCTCAATAGAAGACCAGACGAGACCTTAGAAGATATACCAGATCAAGATAGATGATAGACGATCAGAAGCAAAGCCGGCCAGAAGAATAGACGACAGAGTAAGAAGTAAGAAAGGTATATAACGTTATATGATTTGGCTTAGTGAAAAGACCAGTATATAACATATACCTATTTAGTGCCGGTAAAGAAGGGCTATGCAACACAATTTTACTTACTCCACTTAAAATTGACCTTGTGTAACACCCTTTCCATGGCGGAAGGATTGGGTAAATACATATATCCAATAATCTCTCGCGGTCATACACGTAATCTTAAAATACACGATTTAACTTTTCGAGGTACTTAAAAAAAATACTACCAGCAAAAATATGCGCACTCCAGGCATAAATATTTAAATTTTAATATATTGAAATATATTAAATTAGAAAGACTACCAAATAAAAGATAAAAAAGATTACACTTATTTTAATTATATTTTAATTAGTTCCTATATAAAATAATTCATAGGATTGATGTTAATTTGTTGGAGAATAAAACAAAAGTATTTTAGATCAATAGCACTAAGCAATTATTTATTATTATTTAAACCAGAATGAAAATTAACCACACCATATATCATGTAAGTATTTATTTGTTCGTGATATATTGCACATTATTTATTATTATGTAAACCTTTATTTCTTAGTGATATATAACACATTACAGGATTCAGAACTC
>CM042137.1:116308003-116310503 GCA_023376005.1 Doryteuthis pealeii | reverse complement strand
AATGTGATTATTTATTGTTTGTATAAATTATGTCTATATCTAATTGTTTTTGAGAATTAATGTCAATTATATATTTTTTTTTATGGATAGTAACATTTAATACGTAACCAGTTGAACATACGACTAGAATTATATCCCTGCTTTTTAGATATCAATCACTAAGAATAAATTCTAACCTGTGTATATTCCAGCACACAGACTAACATAAAAATAACCAGTATAATGTTACATCGTTAATACACATGATCAACGTGCGAAATATATTATATGAATTACCAAATATCGTTTATGAATATTTATCAACCCCTGTGCACAAGTATTGTGAGAAGATATCAATTTCTTCAGCGGACTTAAGTAGATTTGAATTCAGAATTTTCCTTCTCCTAGACTGGTAGGCATACTAAGGTTCTCAGTCCGCCCTACTATTTACTCATAGCTGGAGGGAGAGTACTGGCTTCATAGCTTTCATTTATGTGAAATGCAAACAGTCTGGCTCAGAATTTGAACTCTGGTCGCCAAGTCCATTGCCTATGAGGATAATCGTTTCACCGCTCACCTCCTCACAAATGTTTATCAGAGTCATACAATATCTAATATGTGAAATGATTTTAAGAAGCAGATTTGATACATAAGTGCCCTGTGCTATTCTTTTGTAATTTTGTTCGCATTTGTGTAGACACATTGGTACTTATAGTACTCTGGATTAGTCCATAGTTGTATCAGGGTGATCTCATTCCCTGAGTTCTGATTGGCTGATGGTTTCAGTGTGGACATGGTGATAGATAAATGTCCACTATTCAACACCATTCCCTTGGGACTGTTGGGGTCTGTATTTGAGTTACAGTCCACTTTCCTCTTGTCTACCCACTGGATGTTAGTTGGAATCCCACTGCAACAGTGTGTCTGCAATAGCTTCTACAATTTGAAAGTTTTAGGCCGTTGTCATAACAGTGCTGCTGTATGGCTGCACCACCTGGACCCTAACGAAGCGACTAGAGAATAAACTAGATGGGAGCTGCACAAGAATGCTGCGAGTGATCCTGAACAAGACGTGTAAACAGCACCCCACGAGAAAGCAGCTGTACGGCCACCTGCCACATATCACCCAAACCATCCGAGTAAGACGGACAAGACACGCGGGACACTGCTGGAGAAGCAGGGACGAACTCATAAGCGACGTCCTCCTGTGGAAGCCAGCACATGGCACGCCAGAGTGGGCCGACCAGCGAAGACGTACATTGATCAGCTCTGTGTGGATACAGTATGCTGCACAGAGGACCTCCCGAGAAGGATGAGCGATAGGGACGGATGGAGAGAGATTGTCATGGATATCCGTGCCAACAGCGCGACATGATGATGGTGATTTCAATCTATATTCATATATAAGCAATAATTTTGTGTATAACTTTTTTTAGAAAGACCCACTAAGAATTTTAAAGAAAAGATCATTTTATCGAAGAGCAAACCAAAAAAAATCCTATTTTTAAGTTTAATGCTTACGCGTATCGTATTCTATCGTGAAAATAGTTTACCTTTTTGAGTAACAGTTAGGGTCCTATCTATGATTAAAATAACAAATTGAAAATTATTGGTGTTAGATAGGAATACTTTATGTCATATAGCTGGAAATTATGTGTATTAGGAATAGTTACTTGAAGATATTATTAAATAGAAATAAGTACTTGAACAATATAATTATTAACATTATATAAGAATACTTGAAACTATAAACTGTGTGCAAGTTATTTGTCTTAGATAGGAATACTTGATATCATATCTGTGTGAAAAAAAAAAACTCTTAAGAATCAACTATGTAAAATAAATATACAATGACATCAATTCCTTAACTCCGAGTCATAAAACACCCTAGATGGGTTGAAATGAGGTTATACTCATGCAATCAGTATATATAATAGCAATTTAACAAAAGAATTTCAGGTTTAGGAAGAATAATATTCATAAAACAATTCTCTTTTAGAAAGCGCTGATGGGAGAAAGTGTTTTTTTCCTAAAATGTAGAAGGCACCAGTTGAAATATCCTGACCAGACATAACGAAGGAAAGAATATGTGGCCGATAAACATCATCTATGATGGATGATCTAACTGTGTCTTATCGGCAAGGGTGTTTCTGTCAATTGGCTGTGGGCTTCAGCAAATAATTACATTGCTTGTTGGAATACTATCAGAAGAGATATTATTTCGCTTATCGATTATTATGTGAAATTGCATAGCACACAATAAAACTTATAAAATAAAGTGTGCGATAGAAATTTAGTTTAGCTTTAGGCTTCAGTTGCTAAATTGGTGAAGGCATCGCCCGTGTGAGACGAGTCTCGCAGGTTATAAGATGCGAGTTCAAGCCTTGTTCAAGCAGGAGGGGCAAATGTTAGATACTGGACAAAAATGCCGCAAAGTGTGAAGGGTCCACTTAAAAAAAATTGTTATATTGAAAAAGTATCTGGTACCTCTAACTTATAAAACTTATAGAATAAAGTGTGC
>CM042137.1:116295503-116303003 GCA_023376005.1 Doryteuthis pealeii | reverse complement strand
TAAACGTCTACTCCAGCTATTTTTTTTAAATGAAGACTTCTTTAGAAATTAGATTGATGACTTGCTTATGTCTGTAAACTAAAAGACAGACGACGAATATTTTAATTGGATAAATAATCATTTTTGTTCTACTTATTTGGCTTTAATTAATCGGCAAAATCAGGTTGAATAACTCGGTACATACATGAAAGAAATCACCTGCCGGGAAAATATTTCAAAATAATGTCAGAAGACTAATTAAATTTTCAAATAATAATAATAATAATAATAATAATAATAATAATAAAGTAAACAAATCAATAGTATTTGATGATATTACCATTATTCTTAGAAATTTTATAAGATTTCTTTTTTGAAATATAAGAACATAAGAATGGATTTCTGTGCGTTTTGTTCACAGTAATGAGAAAAGAAAAATCGCTATGAAAAACACGAGGATCATTTACTGTCATTATTTTAGAACTGCTTCAATAAATTATTGTCTAATTAATTATTTTTGTAATTGAAATTAAAAAGAAAATCCTCACGAGAAAAGAAATTCAAATTACTGAAGTTATACATATAAAGAAAAGCTTAATGGTTGTTGTTAGAAGGTATGAGATATTAAAACGGCAAAATAGAGGATAAAACTCGTAAACTCATAAAAGGTTGGTATCTGAACCCTAGTCAAAAAAGATTACTCTGATCTAGTTCTCAGCAAGTTACAGTCATGAAATGGGTATTTCCTGCAGGCAAACTGGAAATTAAATTCCCGGAATGGATTAGGCATTTTATCCGCAGAATGCAACGTCAAGTTGATATATATTTCAGACGGGAAGCTGTTTAGGGTTTATACCCAGAAGGTAACCCAAGAATTGTTTTCAAAAATATACACAAATGTCTAGATTCATATAACAATAATTAGAATATTTGTAATGCATTTCTATTATAAAAACATTAACAATATAATTCTATAGTAAAACACGAAAAACGCATTTCAATAGTAAAATCATTAACTAACTGTCCGAACCCTATTGCTCATAGAGCAAACCCCCAGCACTTTTTAAAACATATGTGCTAGAGGACGGTGGCTAAGGATCTTAGTGTCCTGAGTGTAACGTTAAACTGCATCTAGGGTGAGATTCCAATTCTGGATTTCTGGGAAGTGTTAAGTGACGCGGAGTGGTGGTACCTGTTAGTGTCCCATCGATAATTTCAATAGATCATAAATAAGTTTAAAAATGGGTTTAAAACATTGAATACTCGATAAGAATGAACAAAACAAAACAGTATTCAACATAAAATAACCCAAGTATTGACATGCCGTAAAATCCAACAAACCAAACCAAAATAATTAACCATGCAATATATATATATATATATATATATATATATATATATATATATATACACGATATCCCTATTTATTCACTAAAGGTTGCGTTACTGCTTGGGCGATAACAATCTTTTCTGCCTGAATTTCATCGAATTTCTATAGTAAAATAATTTACAATG
Source organism: Doryteuthis pealeii (assembly GCA_023376005.1). Lineage (NCBI taxonomy): Eukaryota > Metazoa > Mollusca > Cephalopoda > Myopsida > Loliginidae > Doryteuthis > Doryteuthis pealeii. Next base: position 116,301,509 of record CM042137.1, on the reverse strand, counting down.
CATTTACACAGTCGCTGCATATAACAGTCGCTATATATCATTGAAACTATCTCTCAAAGTGGTGATAAGAACGATAGTGATATTTCCCTAAGGTAGAAAGTATTTTCACCTTGTTGTCAGCCTGTGCCATTGAAATCGATAGAAAGTGTCTACAAGTCTGGTCTGTAACGATAAACTAAATTTCACAGTAGATTATTTAGACGTCATCTTAATCAGGTGGAAAACCGTGGAAGAACATTATAAACACATGGGAGATGTATTTAAACGAATTCTCACTCCCCGCTTATTAAGTAGCGCTTTTATAGCCCTATACTTAATGGAGCTAGTCCAAGCGAGTAAACGTTTGGCAAGATTTCGTGTCATGTGTATGACGCAAAACAGCATCTTGTGGTGAGGTTACTGTTCTGGCGCTCCGAGGAAGTTGAACCATTTTCATTGCGTTTACTCCTAGGTCAACTCTGAACCAGAGAGGTATATGGGCAATATGAAATGATGAGATGAAAAGAAATAAAAAGACACAACTGTTTCGAAGTATAGATGGAGACTTTATTGATTAGACCGTTAACTATAGACGCCAGAGTCCAGACGCTCAGAACTTTTTATTTATTTATTTAATTTTGATTTAATTTAATTTTATGTGTTATTATTTGTATGTACATGACAAATTGTAATTATTTACTCCCTTTTTTTAACTTTCTTTTTTTTCTTTTTTTTTAAATTCTTTTTTTATCAGCCCTTTTTTCTTTTTCTTTTTTCTTTTTGTTTTTTTCGGTAAGCTCTACGTAATTTATATTTTCTCTCGTTTCTTCTTTCTTTCTTTTCTTCTTCTCGATGTACATTTCATATACGTCGGTGTCAATTTTTTTGTTGCTGTTTGTAGTGGGAGACATTCTCTTCCAGACGCTCAGAACTTTTTATTTATTTATTTAATTTTGATTTAATTTAATTTAATTTAAATCCCCACAGGTACAACCTGTTTGGGCCCCACTAATGTGGCACTAAATTGCTTCCTATGATGATATTATTTCTGGAGCTCTGTGGAGAGGAGACCAACTTCATTGTCATTACTCCCAGGTCAACTCTGAGCCAGAGAGGTACAACCGGTTGCGGTCTCATTAATATTTGGCGTGATTCGTGTCATTCCCAGGACACTAAACTGCATCCTGCGGTGAGATTACAATTCTGAAATACAGTTTAGTGTCATGTCCAGGACACGAAACTGCATCCTGTGGCGAGATTACAATTCTGAAATGCAGTTCAGTGTCATGCCCAGGACACGAAACTGCATCCTGCGGTGAGATTACAATTCTGAAATGCAGTTCAGTGTCATGCCCAGGACACGAAACTGCATCCTGCGGTGAGATTACAATTCTAAAATGCAGTTTAGTGTCATGCCTTCATTGTCATTACTCCCTGGTCAACTCGCAACAGAAGTGATGCTACCTGTTAGGGTCCCAATAATGTGTAAAATATTTACCAAGATTCCTATCATATGTTTAACACTAAAGTAAATCTTCTGGTGTGGTTACTCTTCTAGAGCTCGGGGGAGGTAGACAACATTCATTGCCATTAATTCCAAGCCAACTTAGAACCGGAATGGCGCTACCTGTTAAGGTCCCAATAATGGATAAAATATTTGGCAAAATTCATGTCATGCATATGAAACTAAACTGCACCCTGTGATGAGGTTACTCTTCTGGAGCACCGTGCAAGGTAGACAACATTTGTTGCCATTGCCCTCAGGTCCACTCTGAACCGGAGTGGAACTACCTGTTAGGGTACCAATAACGGGTTAAATATTTGGTAAGATTCGTGTCCTGATGTTGACACTAAAATGCTTGTAGTGAGTTGTGACAAATATATGAAGATGATATTTATCCCCGGCCAACTCTGAACTAGAATGGTGCTTCATGTTAAGGTCCCAATAATGAGTCTAATATTTGGCAAGTATCGTGTCATGCGTATGACACTAAAATGCATCTTATGGTGGGGTTACAGTTCGAGAGCACCTTGTAAGGCAGAGAACATTCATAGCTATTACTCCCAGGTTAACTCACAACGAGAGTGGCGCTATCTGTTAAGGTCTCAATAATGGGTCAAATATTTGGCAAGATTCGTGTTACACTAAAAATACTTGTAGCAAGTTGTGGTTTCCTAAACGACAAATATATGAAGATGTTGGATTATTTCGGCATATAAGGTGTGCTTCAATCTACCACTTCAAATTATAGACTCAGCGTAGTCGCATGAATTAAAACCAATCAATCAACAACTCGAATACATGGTTAGTTAACTATATAATCACCGATATTCAATGCCGTTCATTAGTACGTATTTGGCATTGACGAACGGACTTGCAACCCAAGGACTTTGCTCAACCAAAGGATTTTATCCAACACTAAGGGACACCGAGGAACAACCAATGGTTTCTTCACTAAAGATCAGCCTCTGTTTAACACAAGGGATCTCCACTGGAAAGTGTTGTCACATGAAGCCTAAAAATGGACACAAAAATCGTAACAGGAGGTAAGCTACATTCGTTGAAACCGTAGCTCATCCGCTACAAGAGTATCTTGGTCAGCCCGTAAACTTTTCAGCCAGCCCTCGTAGTCCAACCAAAATAAAATCATTTGCTTGCTTAGGATTCGACATTCCCTATTTACATAATCTATTATATCTACTTTTGACTCATACGAAGAAGAAAAAAATAAAAGTATTAAAGTCTCTTGATTTCTATTTAAATCAATGAACGTCACATCTTTGATTCGATCTAAAACGACATAAATTTCAGATTCTTCAACCTGTTCAATCGATTTTTAGAATGTACACATTCCCTACAACTCTCGAATGAGAGACATTTTATCATATCGTCTAATTTAATGAATTTAATGAATCAAATTTTTCAAGGTATTTTCAAAGAGATACTCTTTCAATAAGGTAATTTAATCGGGCGCACAGTATCCTCGTCTATAAGTAAATTTCTTGTCTGCAACGCTTATCAATGTCTCGGAGAATTCCCCGGAAGAAATCTTGATTCTTTATTGAGTATAAGTAAAAAAAAAAAAAAAAATAAATAAATAAATAATGTATCCGTTAAAAGGTTCAGTTAAAGCTGACGCCATGTTCCTCTTAGGTCAATAAGCAGCAGCAACATGGTGGCGCCACGTAGCGGCGAAGAGGTTACTCTCTGGTCTATTGACAGATACTAGAAATACAGTTGCGATGTTAAATACTCACAAATATAACCTTAGATTGCGGCAAGTTTATTATGAATAAAAGCAGTTTTTTTTTTACTCAGAATCTTGTCCGTATATCAATGTATTGAAATCACTGAACACTTTAATATATTCGCGACGAAAAAATAAGACATATAAATAAAAATAAACGTGATAAATAAACATTTTCTTTAGAGGACAGCCTATTTCATATTAGATATGCTTATCGAACTCGGCGATAAATTCCACTGCCCATACAAAAGATACAAAGATTTTCAACGATTTTCACACGTAAAATATTTATTAAATTCTAGGGTATTAACTTCATTACCATATCAGTAGCCACAAAAAAACTTTTGAATGATATACTTACTGGATATGTGGGTTTTAGAAGTACTTTAATGTATTAAGAACTGTTGAAATACCTGCAAAAAAGAAAAAAGAAGAAAAATTAATAAATCTCGAGATATCTGTATTGTATTCTTGGTGGTTGGAAAACCAAGTCCCCAAACACCAAGGATTAATATTAGCATTAGTATATCCATGGATATATTAACACTGAACATAACGGAAAGAAATACAAAATAAATTCAATTACATACCCATTATTTTTCAGACTGTTGTTCTCATCTTTAGTGTCGTGTGTAGAATACAGCGGCCGAAACGTTGTGTTTTACATACCGCAAAATAAATGAGGACAACAGTCCGAAAAATCAAAATTATGTACAAAACCTTTGATTACACTAATTTAAAGCAATATTCTCTATCTTTGAATTTATCAATCACAAGTCATTACTAATAATTTGCTTTTTATTTGTGTAGTGCTCGAAATATGTTCTAAAGTTTAAACTATAAATATCAAGTGTAAAATATGTATCAAAGATTAAGACACGCATGACTTTGAGCCTTAAATGGTACATGCTATTATATATATATATCTACCAGATAGGCACATCGTTTCTCAAGTTTGTCTCACTGTTGTAACTCGTATCTTTGAGGCGTAACACAGATTCTCAAAGATACGTGGTTCCAAGTTAACTTACCTGAAAAGATGTAAAAGTATTTAAATAAACATTTAGTGCATTATATCTTTTATTCATTAATATATCAACTCTGAAAATTTCATTAAATTCGGTTAATTCCCTGATTTTTGGTTTTTTTCTTTCGGCGGGGTGACATACGATGGTGGAATTTAGGTCCGTTAAGTTCGATTCAACCGATTTTTTTATCGTTTATCAAGTAATGGCAATACTCGAACACGGGGTTTCTGCCATAATATGATACCTTTACAAAAAGTTATAAAATAAATAAATAGATAAATGACATTTCACTCTTGATTGTGCAGAGAGCATTTCAGTCTCCTTCACGTAAAACTCCTGTTCATCGAATCGACAAATCTTATGACTCTCTCGGGTTTTAAGCGATGAAGCAGAGTGTAAAAATCCACATTCTAAAAAAGAGAGGCGTTTGATTGAATCAAATTTAAAACTTGCATTAACAAATTTCGCGACACAAGAGACTCATAAAAGACCAATTATTTGTTTGTTTGGTTTGTTTTGTTTTACGGCATATCAACCTCAGTGGGTCATTTAATACCGATAAAGTTTTGAAATAAATCAATTCTTAATGGATAATACAATTTTTTTATGAATACATTTTTCTATTTAACCCATAGATGTGACCCTAACAGGTACTAGCACTCCGGGTCAGAGTGGACCTAGGAGCAATGGTGATGAAGGGGTGCTCCACATTCCCCAAACCTCCAGAACTGGAACCTCACCATCAGATAGAGTTTAACGTCATTCCCAGGACATGTAGACCCGCTGCCACCACCTTCTAGCACCCATATGATAAAAAGGGGTTGGGGCTTGCCATAAGGGCAATAGGGTTGGGGAAATTATATAGGTGCTAGGGCTTGACGTGACCAGCCGATTGATCGGAGGGGGCCTCTCCGACCGCCCGTCTAGCCCAAGATAGGGCCAAAGTGGAGTATTGCATGTCATGAACTGCTCACCCACCTGGGCTCTATCCGTAAGCATCACGGGTCGCCACCCACGGCCAACAGGTGGCCTCATTAGGGGAGTCTTACCCCTCTGCAGAGGTGCAGTCGGTGCATTCTAACGCCCCAGCCGACAGGGCGGTAGATGTTTGGTGATGAGAAAGATGTTTTAGTAGTGTTACAACTCTACAATGACCAATATTAGCATCGGTATATCCGTGATGTACCAACACTGAACTTAACGGAAGGAAAAAAACATCTGTATACACCAGAACATTCAATATTTTATATACACAATATACATGCAGGAAGCGTTACAAAGAAAGAATACATAAAAATGTCCTGTTAGCCAGAATTATAAACATATTCTTCCATGAACAAGCAGTATGTGAAAGGGGGTAAAATAAAAAAAAGGCTTACTCGATAAAGATAGATAAGATAGCCTTGTGACTTTACCGTTTAAACAGGAAAAGAATGGAATGTCCTTTATCTATTTATTTTAGAACGTTTTAGAAATGTATCATATAATACCTAAGTAATGAGAATAAAATCGTCCGTTTTCCTATAAATAATTTTTGATTAAAAAAAAACTAAAATATTTCCTGGAATCTAATGATATTCATCTCAAATTACTTTGGTCTACTTATCCAGAGAAAAGGATCGTCTTAAAAATCTCAAAGAGAATGAATCTATGTAGAATTCCGAGTATGTTCGTTTCAAGTCGTAATATCAAATATGCTCAAAGTGACTTGTGCTTAAGTCAAAGACAGATCTAGTGCCACAAAACACAGG
>CM042137.1:116280503-116290503 GCA_023376005.1 Doryteuthis pealeii | reverse complement strand
TCGACGAGTCCATTTCCTATGACCCTAACCATTAGGTCACGCACCTCCAAACAAAAATATATTAAATCAGAAAAACTAAAGAAATTAAATAAGAACGCATATAAAAAGATTACACTATTTAAATTATATTTTAATTGGTTTCTATATAAAATCTTTCCAATGGGAGATATATATATATAATATCATATAAATTTTAAAGCTCTAAGTCATTCCCATCTTAGTTGGACCGAGGTCTTTTCAGTAGCCCTTTAAATTAGATTTAAATTCAACCAGCAAAAATATGCGCTATCAGGCGCAAGTATTTCAGTTTTAATAAATACATGTGTACTAAATTAGACAGATTCACGAAACTAAACAAGAATGCATATAAAGATTACACATATTTTAATATTTCAATGGTTTTCTATATAAAATCATTCATAGGATTGATTTTTATACGATGGAGACAAGACAATAACAGTAGAGGTCAATAACACTAGGTAATTATTTATTAAACCCGGTTTTTTAAAACCAGTATGCAAATTAACCGTACCAAATATTATGTAAACCTTAATTTCTTAGTGATATATGAGACATATAACAGGATTTTAAACAAACTGTTTTAAACTGGTCTGTTTTGAGACAAATCTAAATCAGATTTTCATTGAGACATCATTAGTTAGTAATATGCTATGTATTAATGATTTCGATTATAAATCATATACTCATTGATGAATCGATGCAATTCCTAAGGGTATTAGGACGTAAGCAGCCAGGTAGTTTTAGTTACAGTCACCGAATCTCCATTATAATAAGATATAATAGAAGTGTCAGTTGAGTAATGCTTATCGTCCTAGGAGCTGGATACGGCGACACGAGTTCAAATCCTGGACGAGACTGGTTGCATTTCACATCATACTAATACCCTCGGGAAAGGTATGAATCAAAATATTTTCCCTCCAACTATGGGAAAAACATTAGGATAGATTCGGTTCTTTAATCTTGGTTAAGCAACTTGTCTAAAAGCAACAAACTCTGAAACTAGTTGTCTCTTCTTCCTCACACCCGGCTATAGGAAATAATGGAAATACATTTCATACATTCATGGAGGCGCTCGTGTGTAATGGTTATCGCCGGAGGAATGGACACGACACGGGTTCATATCATAGACGTAGCTGATTGCATTTCACATTGCACCAATACCCTTGAGAAGGACATAAAGCCAAATATTCTCCTTCCAGCTATGGGTAAATAACACTCAATAAGTTCCAGGCTTAACTAATAAAACAACAACTTTTAGGCAAAATTCGACTTTATTCATCAACATAGTCTCCTTCTAGAGTGATACACTGATTCCAACGCTTCTCTAACAATTCGATGCCTTTTTTGTAGAACGATTTTTCATTGGCCTCAAAACACGCCTCAGTTTCCGATATCGCTTCTTCGTTGGAGCCAAATCTCTTTCCTTGGAGCATACTTTTGAGGTCTGCAAACGGAATAGGGTGGGTGCGGAAGTAATTCAAAGTGCAATTCATGTAGTTTTGTCATCGTTGCGATCGACTTTACAATCGGCCAAAATGAGTTTTTTTTTTTGTGTTTTCCGGACAACTCCCGAATTTGGGCGACCTAAGTATTCAGCATCGTTCGTGTCTGTACGACCGCGTTTAAAGTCAGCATACTACCTCTTAATAGTTGTCTCCGACGGAGCTCAGTCCAAATAACACTTATCAAACCATTGCTTTGATTGAACAGTATTTTTTACCATCAGAAAGTAATGCTTTATCAACACATGAAATTCAGATTTGTCCATTGCTTTTAAAATTTACCACAGCAGTTTCTTAATTGTAATTTGTACACTAATAATCCGATTGGCTCAAATTTTAACACGTGCCATTTGAAGGTTAGTATCTTATAAAAATTATATGGTTTTTTATTAGTCGCATGATCTATATGTCAGGCCCCGGGACTTATTGAGTTATGTGTTAGTAGAAAAGACTGGTCTCTTTAACTTTGGTTACGTGACTGATCTATAAGAAAGAGAACTTTGAATTCAAACATGTTAAACTCCGCTTTAAAATTGACCTTGTGTCACATCCTGTTGATGCATGGGATTGTGTATATATATGAAATATTTTCTGAACTCCTACCAGACCGGATTAACACAAGGTATTTTCTACGTGAGAATTTAAAAAAATTTTAGGGCATCCAGCGAGAATCGAACTCGCTATTTCAGTAGTAATGAATTTGAGACGAGCTTTCTAACCATTACACCAAGATGGGACGCCTAGGGATTGGTTATATACATATAATAGAAGTCTCGTAAATTATCTATAAATGAATCTAATTTGATTGTGAAGTATCCTGACGAGAAAACTCTTGAAACTCTTGATGCTCGAAACGTTATTTTTTTACGGATAAACTATCATTTATCACGTTCCGAACTTCTTGTTATTTTACCAAACCTTCTCGAAATAGCAAAATGATTTCGAAGACACTTATGGTCTCTTCAACAAAAAAACAAATAGAAAAAACAAAACCAAACCAAAATAAAAAAACAAAAACAACAAAACAAAAAACGACGACAAAAAAATCTTGCTTAAATAACAATGAATTATTAAACTACAGCCTTCCTCTTTTTAATATTACGGTCGCGTTGAAAACACCAGTTCCCGCGAGATCCTCGAAGTTAAGTCAGCGACGAGCCGGTTTAATACTTAATTGGGTGATCACCTAAGCAATAGCAGGTACTGTAAGCAACCTGGATACTTTGTTTTTCAAAATTCAGCATTTAAATGACACAAAAATGGTTGAAATGTCGTAAAACAAAACAACCAACATCATCTTTTAAAATCATCTTTCTATGAACACCCTCCCCCTCTCCAACTATAGTTTACATAGTACCTCTACTATTCATCTACAAGGGTGGCTTTGGCTTTAGATTACGAACGAAGGTTGATATGTAATTAAGAAATAAGCCAAATAAAAAAAACCTAGATATGGGTAAATAGTAGGACAGACTGTATTATTTAGCTTCGGTTAGGAAACCAGTCTAAGAGAAGGAAAACTCTGAAATCAAACTTTGTTCTGCTTAAAAATTGACCTTGTCTGTGGCGGAGGAGTTGGGTAAATACATACAATCACGACACAGACAAGCCCTAATTTTAAAACTGGAAAAAGGTAGTCCGTCGTTGACTTCAACGTCATTTTAGCAACTCCAACATCGACGCCATTGCTAAATTGTATGCCAACTTATCTTACCCAAGGACAATGTCGGTGTTATGAATAGGGAAGGACTGCTACATGGGCAATTGGAGGTCGTTCTTTTAACCATACCCAGATTTGTCCCTCGATTGTTTGCAGATCTATATTCTGGCAAGACAGCCGTTATACGGGGTGTGTCAGAAAAGTTCCGGAAAAGTCACATTCTTCGATGTGAGGGGCATCGTCCACCGCGAGTTCTTGCCACATGACCAGAAGATCAACCAACATGTCTACAAAGGGATACTGTGGTGTTTGCCTCGTTTAGTGCGCGAGAAGAGACGAGAGATGCGGCAGGACAACTTGTGGGTGCTTCGCCATGACAAAACACCTGACCACACTGCTCTAAGTATCCGAAAGTTCATGGCCCAGAAGGTCATCACTGTGCTGAAGCAACCTCCTTACTCGCCCGACCTGGCTCTATGAGATTTTTTCCTCTTCCCCAAGCTCAAGGGGGTCATCAAGAGAACCCGTTTTGAGGATGTGCACGATATAAAAAAGGCCGTGACGACAGAGCTACGAAGAATCCAGAAAAATCCTTCCATGAGTGCATGCAAGCGTGGCAGAGAATGATGGGAAAGTGCATTAGACTCCAGGGCGATTTCTTTGAAGAGGATAACCTGTAGTTTGGATTTAAATTAATTTTTTTGTTACGCCAGTCCAGGAACTTTTCTGACCTACCTCGTAAAATACTGTACAAGAAACGACTGCCTTCACCTTTCAACGACGCTTATTAATTTATAAGTCCTCCCAAAACCATAGTCTGGTCTTGGTGGCTTATAATACCGTAGGGTTAAAATTAAAGTGGGCTTTTCAGTTGTGTGATTTTTATAAATCTACTCTCGGGAAGTATATTTCTGAAAGTGAAATCTATCAGAGGCACGACTCGCCGCTGGTGTGAGTAAATAGAAAGGAGAGTAGAGAAAGAATATAAGACGGTTATTATTGACTTTCCAGCCAGTTAATTTTTCCCCCAAAATAGAGTTTATTTTTTCGCAGTTAAATTCAAAGATAAAAATAAAGGATAAAGGAAAGTGTCGATCGGCTGTCGATGCAACTGTCAAAAAAAGACTTACAGAGAGATCACTGATAAAATATTGAGGTTCAGTATGAATGCCAAAAGATCACGGATATTTCACTGGGATTTAACCTTGTGAGGTGAACAGACATTCAGTTATTGGGAAAGACAGATGAACAATATATATATATATATATATATATATAATATATATATATATATATATATATTGAGAGAAGAAAGTAAAAGAAAGAATTGAGATGAAATCAACTATATAGAAACACATGAGAGAGAGAGAGAGAGAGAGAGAGAGAGAGAGAGAGAGAGAGAGAGAGAATATATATAATATATATTACGTAAAAGTTTGAGAAACTGAGAGAAAGAGAGAAAAGGGAAAGAGATAATGTTATTTATTTATTGGGAGAGATAGAGATATAGAGAGAGATAGAGAAAGAGAGAGAGAGAGGAGAGAGAGAGAAAGATTATATATATATACATATATATATATATATATATATATATATATACATATATAAAAAGTAATGTTAAAGAAAGAACTAAGAAATCAACCCAAATACGTTCGATAGATAGATAGATAGATAGAGAGAGAGAGAGAGAGAGAGAGAGAGAGAGAGAGAGAGAGAGAGAGAGAGAGAGAGAGAGAGAGAGAGAGATTCTATTCGTAGAGAGACCCAAAATATCAAATTGAGTATAAAAAGAACTAAGAAAAAACCCAACTCAAACCAACTATATACAAATACATAACAGTTTGTGTGTGTGTGTGTGTGTGTGTGTGTGTGACAGAGAGAAAGAGAGAGAGAGAGAGAGAGAGAGAGAGAGAGAGAGAGTAAAAGAAAGAAAGAACTAAGAAATCAAATCACATCAACTATATACAAATACGTAACATATGATAATTTTTTAGAAAAAAAGGTCAAAGAGATAGATAGAGAGAGAGAGAGAAAGAAAGAGAGAGAGAGAGAGAGAGAGAGAGAGAGAGGGGGAATAGTGTGTGTGTGTGTGTGTGTGTGTGTGTGTGTGTGTGTGTGTGTGTTGGGGAGAGGGAGAGAGAGAAAGAGAGTTTAGGCCGGTAGAAGAGGGATGCGCTAAGCTATTGATTTCTGCTCACTTTCACGTCCGTTTCTTCATACGAAAGGCGTCAAAATATCAACTGAAAGCAAAATGGCCCGAAGACAAAAAATCAAGCCACGGCCATCCTCGCCCGTCGTGTCTGAAGTATGCATCTTTGCTCTAGAGTTAAGGATGAAAAAAAAAATCGATACCCCTCTATTGTCAGAATGCTTTCATTTTATATATTGCCTCTAACGCTAAGGGCGTGATTCTGTCTGTCAGTGAAAAAAAAAAAAGAAAGAGAGAGAGAGAGAGAGAGAGAGAGAAGAGAGAGAGAGAGAGAGAGAGAGAGAGAGAGAGAGAGAGAAAATGTTACCATTTACAGATGGAAATCTGCCTTGCGTCATTTCATGGCCAATTGTTCAGAACACCCGACCAGAAGCGAAATGGTTCGCTCGTTGACCAAATGGGTAAACGAACAGCTCATCTCTCCCGAAAGCAAAGGTTCATTATCTTCAAAATCGCCGGATCAATAAGCCTCTTCGCTAAACTTGTTGATTCCCCGGCTCAAAATGACAGACAGCCGAATGCATTTGAAGGTAAGTACAAGTTAAGACATATGGTGGATAGATGCGTGAGTTTTACGCTTTCAGTCATGATTTATAAGAAGTATCTAAGGTTTAAGAAAAAAGAAAGGAAAAAAGCAGTCTAACGGAAGAGAAAAGAAAGTACCCCATGGTACAGAGAAAGATGAAATATTCTAAAATTTATCGCAAGAATTATTTTTTTTAGATGGAGCTTGATAATTAGTATTATTTGGATTTTTCGGACTATTGTCCTCATTTGTATTGTTATCTGTACAACATTTCGGACGATATGCCCAACCCCTCGGCCTTCTTCAGGAATTCCTTGTCAGGCTGGTAAGCCTTCCCGAACTGGGGAACCTTCTTTTCAGAGAAGGCTCCCGAGTCTGACAAGAAATACCTGAAGAGGGTCGGAGGGCATACCAGCTAAAAAATTGTACAGATAACAATAAAGATGAGGACAATAGTCCGATTAATCCAAATAATACTATTTATCAAGCCTCATCTAAAAAATTCAGAGAAATAGAATGAATGTTATTTGTCTGTATATCTGAGATGAGGCTTGAGGATTTCGTTTTTTTTTTCGGACTAATGTTCCCATCTTTATTGTGGTAGTTGTTAACATAACGTTTCGGCCGTTGTATCCTACGGCCTTCCTCGGGTGTTTCCTGTGTATCCAACTATAGTAATGATCCAACCTGGGAAATCATTTTTAATAGTTTGACAGTTGATTATACAGATGTCGAAGAACCTTTGAATAAGATCTTAAAATGTTCTTCGACCTCTTTTGATCAACTGTCAAACTATTAAGAATGATTTCCCAGGTTGTATTATTACTATACTTGGATATACAGATAACACATGAGGAAGGCTGTAGGATGGACCGGCTGAAATGTTGTGTTAATAACTACCACAATGAATATAAGTACAATAGTCGGAAAAATCAAAATAATCAAGAATTAATGTATTAAATGATGTATTTACCAACCGCTCTGAGGTGATACAAGGTCTATATTGAACCAAAGTTTAATAGATTTGAATTCTGAATTTACTTTTGGCAATACCAAGGGTAACAATAGTCTTATGTTTTATATATATTTACCAACCCCTCAACACGAGCAGGATTTGGCACAAAGTCAGTTTTTTAAGCTGAGTTTAACAGGTTTGAATTCAGTTGGCTGATTACCTAGTCAAGGGTAATGAGCCCAGTCTGCCCTACTATTTACCCACAGCTGGAGGGAGAGTAGTTGGATGCATATACTTCCTCAGGGTATTAGCGCTACGCGAAATACAAACAGCCTCATCCAGGATTCGAACTCGGTCGACGACTCCATTATACCTCGCGCCTCCTAATTATGAATTCTTATACTTTATATGTGGTCTCTCCGTCTGTCTATCGGGGATGCAATTTAAAACAAAGCCCTGTACCAGGATCAAACAAACCTTTTCTGGAGCAGAATTATACGATGAATCCAATAGCGGTCTCTTTAGTTACAACTGATTTCATTTGGGGTCACTAGGGACAAAATTACTGGTTGCGGTATGAAAACATAGAAAAAAAATAGGTTAAGACGAATAACTCCGATAAATTTGCAAATTTAATGAATTTCAATATCGAGTATTCTGTTCCTTAGGACCACTTGCATTAATGATAAAACCCCTTCCTTTTTCCTTTTAGACGTCCATCACCGCTCTGCAGCCCTACTAATCTCGATATTGAGCCACTTAGCTCCTGTGCGGCAGGCGTCTCTCCAACCCTGTCTGTTGGAGGACATATCCTTTACGCATGAGGATAACACTACTGATATTGTGTTTCACTCACTTTCTCAAAGTAGTATTATTGCGTTATTTGTAAATGAGGTTAACATGTATACATTTCTATTGTACAATTTTTACAATAAACACATCGAGCGATAGGTCCTGCTAGCTACTAGCGATAAATATGAGATTTAAACAGTGTATACTTAAATCTAGTCAGATATTATATAACCCGAGTAAGGCTGGGCATATACTAGTAATTAATAAAATTGTATTATATCATTTATACTGTTATCCTTATCTACATTCTAATAGCATGCAATTGAATTTATATATACAGTCTTGTGTTTTATATATATATACCAACCCCTCCGCACGAGCAGGATGTGACACATGGTCAGTTTCTTAAGCGGAGTCTAACAGGTTTTTTCTTCTTCTTGGCTGGTTACCTAGCCACGGCTAAAGAGCCCAGTTTACCTTACTATTTACTCAGCTGAAGGGAGAGTAGTTGGATGCATATATTTTCCCAGGGTATTTTGACTATGCGAAATGCAAACAGCCTCATACAGGATTTATAAGAAGTAACTAGGTTTAAGAAAAAGAAAGAAAGAGAGCAGCCCAACGGAAGAGAAAAGAAACACACACACACACACACATATATATAAGCGTTTTACAGGGTAAATTGGAAGGATAGTTTGCATATTGATCTTTAAAATGTAATTTTAATCAATATTTGATTGATATTATTGATTTCAAATTATTTGGTTTTATTTTGATAAATATGAGCCAAAATCCGGCCAATAAGTTTTGAAAGAAATTTATTAACAAAAATAATTTTTTTTCATTCTTTGCTGTCTAATTTAGTTAAATACCAATATTAGAAAAAAATCGCAGTCAAAGCCGGGAGTTATGGGAAGAGCTAGCATCTAAGCGGTTTGATTTTCGATTATACCTTCTCTGTTTCAACTCTTTTTATATAAGTTCTTATTTAGTTTCTTTAGTCTTTCTGCAGTGGCTGTTCATAAATATTAATCTTCAAATCTCAAATGTTATTTTGTTAAAATGCAATAATAAGATGAAAAAGCGGGTCAAAATAGTCATAGAAAGAAAATACATTTTTACGGTCACTGCCTCCATCACACAAACCATTCTAGTAAGATGAACAAGACACGCTCAGCGCTGCTGGAGAAGCAAGGACGAGCTCATAAGTGACGTTCCCCTATGGGCACTACAAATGGACATACCAGTGTAGGTCGGCCAGTAAAACCAACATCGGTTCTGTGCAGATACTTGATTCTATACAGAGGACCTTCCAGGAGTGATGGAAAATAGGGACGAGTAGTGAAGATAAGTCATGGAGATCCATGCTGTCGGCATGAAATGATGTTGATGAAAATTGGTTTCAGTTTATGAACAGTTTTTGGCTAGATCGGTTGGTTGTTTCGTTTTACGACATATCAACTTCTTTTCTGGTCATTTAATGCCGAATCAAGTCATTTTGATAAAAAAAAGAACTCAAGCTGCTTACAGTATCTGCTATTGCTTAATTGGTCACCCAATTAAGTATTGAAAAGGTTCATCACTGCTTAACTTTGATGATCTAGCAGGAACTGCTGCTAAATTCTGATATCAGGTGGCTTACCGTACCTGATGTTACTTAAATGGTCACTGATCTAAGTATTGAACATACTCATCACTGCTTAACTTCGGTGATCTCGCGAGAACCGGTGTTTTCAGCGTGACTTGACCGTAATTTAGAAGACCGAATCACCTTGCTGTTACGTGATTAAAAACATATTACGGAACACTTAAACGTTTTTCAAAGAACACTATACATGTCAGGAAGCGAAAAAAGAAAGAGAATCTCAATTCAAGAAACATGAATATTGTAGAGTTTTAATCTCTTGCTTGCAAAAGAAAAGACCAAAAACAATGAAAATATTGATTTATATTAAATTTATAGCAAAATTTAGGAAGAAAAAAAATATCACTAAAAAGAAAACTCCCCCCCAAAAAACAGCAAATGCATTAGTCGAATTAAGCTTGTTAGACAACCAAAATACAAATCTTATATTCTGGATGTGGTGATGAATACTAATACAGTTACGTAAACCTTATTTCACGTTTTACAAAAAATCAATAACATATAATGCTGGTACTGAACACATTTTTTTTTTGGCGCGTTTATTATATAATGAATTAAAATTGTTTGCAAGTTTATTGTTTACACATTACAGTATTCCTTTATTGGTGTTCTATGGCTTTAATCAAATATTAACCATGCCAAGAAAACGCATTATGAGAGAAGAAAATTGAAAACGGTGAGAGCGAAGAG
>CM042137.1:116273003-116275503 GCA_023376005.1 Doryteuthis pealeii | reverse complement strand
AGAGAAGTAAGTAGACATACACACACACACACAGAGAGAGAGAGAGAGAGAGAGAGAGAGAGAGAGAGAGAGAGAGAGAGAGAGCAGAATTTAAAAGAGGGCTTTGACTTTGTCGCTTCTACTTTGATAATGCTACTCGCTACTCCTACCCGAAGACACAGGGGTAATTACCTATCGTATCCCCTATTAGTCGAGAGATATAACCCCAACAATCTAAACGGAACAGCGTAGAGCATTGAATATTTGAATTGAATGTCAAGGGGATACTTTTGAAGACATTTATAGTTTTGGTAAATAGTATTTCAGTGTCGATATTTTTAACATAGGGTGTCCCACCATAGTGTAATAGTTACCAAGCTAGTCTCGCAAATACATTAATACTTAGAAGCGAGTTCGGTCTTCACTGGATGCCCCATATTCGGGACCTTGTGTCGCATCATTCCCGTGGTGAACGGGTTGGTTGGTGGTTGTTTTGTTTTACAGCATATCAACCCTTTTCAGATCAGTTAATGCCGAACCAAGTAATTTTGATAAACAAAGGGCACGTTGCTTACAGTACCCGGTGTTGCTTAAGTGGTCACCCAATTAAGTATTGAACAAGCTCATCATTGCTTAACTTTGATGATCTAACAGGAACTGGTGCTTTCAACATGACCGTAATTCAAACGGGTTGGGTGAAATATCTACTTTTTGAACACACTTCGTATTTTCTCATCATCATTTTGTTTATTTATCGAAGTAACACATTTTAGATGCATGAGACACAAAAACCGGAACTAAATTCCTATTACTTAGCAACACATTTAATTGGTTTATAGGATGTTCTGACACTTGGGAGGAGGTAGGTAAGTTAAATAAAACTCTACCGTCAGACGTAAACAAAAATTTATTTAACACCCTCTGTCAGTAGGGCTTAAAATATGCTGACAGTATCCCTTGGAGATGGGTATGATTCTTACACACACTCAGAGAGAGAGAGAGAGAGAGAGAGAGAGAGAGAGAGAGAGAGAGAGAGAGAGGGAGGGAGAGAGAGAGAGAGAGGGGGTTTCTGATTATTACACCAAACTTTATCTGGTGGTGAAGTTCAATTTCTAAAACTCTGGGGGCGGGGAGTGGAGCACCTCTTCACTGCCATTAATTCCGGGTACACTTTGACCCGGAGAGGTAGCACCTGTTAGATCTATTTGAATTATGGATGATTGCTTCATTGAAACCAAATAACTGCTTGCAAATTATTGGTGTTAGGTAGGAATACTTGAAACCTTACAACTGAGAGAAAACAAATCATTATTAAACAAAAATACTTAAATTGTTTTTATTAGATAGGAACACTTGAAGTTATAAAACTGTGTGCAAATTATCTGGATTAGATCCAAATACTTGATATCATATAGCCATGTACAATATGGTAGGTCGATTTTTCACTTTAAAAAAATATCAAATTCTCTATCATGTGTCTACTAAAATGCTCTAAAAATCCTCGTTTTCCCAAAATTTTGCCTTTTGAAAACGAGCATTTTTAGTGCATTTTAGTAGACGATCTTTGATGCAATTTCCACAAACACTGATGCAAGTAAAAGATTTAATTTTTGGTATAAGTATTCAATAAACTAACACACAACTTTCGCATAGATGGACAATTTGATATTTTTTAAAAGTGAAAAATCGACCTACCCTAATGTACAATTAAATGATTATGGACAAATAAAAGCTACCCTCCACCCACCAAAAATAAAGAAATACAATGGAATGTTGAAAATATACGTATGACTGTAATCAAATATTTAGAAATGAATTAAATGTTGACATTAAATGACCCACAAGGAATTGATATACTGTTAAACAAATAAATCTAAACTAAACTGAATGCTACTTATAATGTTTCAATATTACAAAAGTTCGTAGTATAGTTAAGCTCTGTCACAATACCGCTTATATGGGTCATCTGTCAAGGAATAAACCCATATCTAAGCTTTAATTAATCTAATTCTAATTAATTCAGAAGGGAATATGGTTGATTGTAGCTACGTTGATTATCAGGGGTAAAATAAAACTTGTTCATGGAACTTTTGAATACTATTCAAAATGGGTTTAGCCTCTAATATGGGAGAAGCCATATTTTATACAAAAAAAAACTCTTATAAACAAAGCACTCCCCTGACACCACCTAATATATATATATATATATATATATATATATATATATATATATAAAAGGAAGTTTGGTATGTACGTGTCGACTTATAACTCACAAACGAGAGGTCATTCAGATTTGAAATCTCGAATACAACTTGATATGCTTATAACTAAGAAACACACAACATTTGGGTTTTGATTTATAATAATTAAGTGATATAATACAATAATTAACAAAAAATAAAAATTACAGTATACACACCCTCCACCCCACCCTACTCACGTCGACACGAGTTTAGTTTTAACCTTCCCAGACAGAAGACTCTGTCGCTGTATGAAAGAAAATACGAATGTTCATTTCAAA
>CM042137.1:116265503-116268003 GCA_023376005.1 Doryteuthis pealeii | reverse complement strand
GAAGAGATTTTTGCTTATATTCATTAAAATAAAACCAAACAGTTAGAAATCAATAATACTAAGCACATATTTATTAAATTCGATTTTTTAATATTAATATGCAAATTAGCCTTCCCGTTTACACTGTAAACAGCTATTTTGTTGTATAAATATAATTGCATGTTGTCAGTATGTACATAGTTAACAGTATTAATAATGTAAGACAATTTTATTAATAATTGAGGTTTAGATAAAAAATAAAATCATGGAGAATGTGATGTCAATAACTAAGAGAATTGTGACTTGAGTAGGAATATAGTTTCGGTTACAGACAGAAAAACACACAATCTCCATTATAATAAGATATATATATATACGTTACGGTAGTGTGGACATGGTGTCAACAGCAGGTTGGTTACTGACAGTTTCTCGCTTATGCGATTGTTCAAACCAAGTCAAAACAATTTGGTTTGACATTTGTTAGAAACCAATGCAAAAGAGTTTAGAAACGAATCGATGATTTAGTGATGAAAGGTCTGAAGTAACTGATGCAATCAGAATAATAATACACTGAATGGAGAATTGGAAGAGAAAATTCCGTGAAATTGACGAGCAAAGACAGTATAGAAAAACAGGACTTTATAATTCAAGTTTCTATACTGATGCGATTCAAGATAATGGAATGCAGGGAGAACCTGTTATTATTAAGACATATAATAAAGTCTTTAATTGGTTTAACCTGAAAATTTTTCTTATATTTTAAATATTATCTCTGTCTCTCTTTCTACAGAGAGAGAGAGAGAGAGAGAGAGAGAGAGAGAGAGAGAGAGAGAGAGAGAGAGGGGGGGAAGATGAACAAAAGTCATATCAATAGTGATATTTCTTCGTAGCTATTCCTTTTTAATTGTTCAAAACTAGTTTCCGAAGAAATCATCTCACAGGGCATTTTTTGAGCTCAAAGAGTTTAAAACACTGTTATCATGTATTCCATACTAAACTAACTATATATATATATATATATATATATATATATATATATATATATATATAACGTCATACTACACATATCAAACGACCAATCAAAATCCAGTCCCCTCCCCTCGTTAAAGGACCATAGCATAGAGTATTTAAACAAACCGCTAAACCAATTTTCCATTTGTTCTGAAGATCACATAGGCAAGAAACTATCAGTAACCAGGTGTTGACTCCATCTTCACGCTACCTTAACGTACACACACACACACACACACACACACACACATATATATATATTATATATATATATATATATATATATAATATATATATATTTGTGTGTGTGTGGGTGTGAGTGTCTTTTGAGTGGAGTACCCCTTGCTAACGTGCTGGAATACGATATTGAACGATATTGTAGTAAGAGGGTTCAAACTACAGTCGCTGTCTTCCGTTCACTTTCAGTCTAATACTCTTGGGAAATATATGAACCCCCTTATCTCTCTACCTATGGGTCAAATAGTATCACTACTGTTTTTTTTTAATACAAGGATGGCTTTGGAATTAAATAACCCGCAAATGTTGATATACCATTAAACAAAGAACCTAAATCAACTAGTTTTTATATTAGGTCAGTACGTATATTTTTCTACATCTCTTATGATGATGGAGAATCGATGTCTGTCTGTAACCGAAACTACGTCAGTGCTTACGTTACAATATCCTCACAAGTTGCCTATGTTTATCAACGAGTATTTAATTAATTGTCAAAATCAGTATTACATGAAATAATTCTTATCAAGGAGGTTTATAAGAAAATCTCAGTTAGATTTGCCTCAAAACAGTCCATGTTTTAGTGCATTTAAAATCCTGCACTGTGTCATATCTTATTATAATGGAGATTGTGTGTTTTTCTGTCTGTAACCGAAACTATATTACTACTCAAGTCACAATTCCATTAATTATTTACGTCAAATTCTCCATGATTTCATTCTTTTAAACCTTCAGTTATTAATAAAATTGTTTTACATTATCAATACTGTTGACCATATCTACGTACTAATAACATGCAATTGTATTTATATATACAACAAAATAGCGGTTTACAGTTTGAACGAGAAGGCTAATTTGCATATTGATATTTAAAATTTTATTTTAATAAATATGTGCTTGGTATTATTGATTTCTAATTGTTTGGTTTTATCTTAAGAAATATAAACAAAAATCTCGTGGATAAATCTTAAAGAAATTTATTTACAAGAAGAAATAACTGTAATATTATCCTTTACTTCCTATTTTAACTAATAGTTAAATTAGGAAAATTTACCAATGAAGAGGGAGTAATGGAAAATGATGGAATAGTTAGTTTCAAAGTTGTTCTATTTTTCGATTATACCCCCTGTTGCAGATCTTTTTTATCTGCATTCTTAGTCAGTTTCATTAGCCTTTCTAATTTAATATGATATTTTATTATATCAAAACTTAAATACTTGCACCCGGAGGGTGCATATATTTGCTAGTATTACTAAGGAATGAAGGTTTACATAGT
>CM042137.1:116258003-116263003 GCA_023376005.1 Doryteuthis pealeii | reverse complement strand
TATGTAATTGCGAGAAAGAGAGTGTGTGTGAGGGACAGAGCGTGTGTATCTGTTCATGCGTATGAGAAAGAGATATTATGTATGTGTGTGAAAAAGAGTCTGTGTATGTGCATAAGGGAATGAGTTTGTGGATGTGAGAATGTGCGTGTGTGAACGGCAGTATATATGTAATTGAGAAGTATTGTTACGTAGCGCCTTTTCTTTTCTTCTCTGTCTAGTCTTCTATCTTCTAATGGTCTTGTATATCTTCTACAGGTCTCGTCTGGTCTTTCTTATCTGGGGATTCCGTGTCTGGTTCTGCTGGGGACCATTTCTTATCAGAAGCCTTGTGTCATTGTTAGCTTTTAGTAATAACAACAAGACTTCGATTTACTTTGGATGTTATTTTATTTCGGAACCCAAGGACCAGACAACTGCGCTCTGAGAGTCACATCTTGCTAGCTTCTAACTCTGCAACTGACTAACTGCAACTCACTAACTGAGTTCTTTACACCTTAAACCGGAAGGGCTTCTATCACTTCCGATTCTCACGATTCTATCCCCAGAAAGCAAGGTGAGAGTAAGGTCAAGCATTGTCACTCACTCTCAAGGCCATCACTGTACTGATTGCCATAAGGATCTCTATACTACCTTAAAAAGTAATAGGGATCCAATTAATATGTAACAGTATCATCGTGGTGTAATAGTTAGAAAGCTAGTCTCGCAGATCCACTACTACTGAATAGTGAGTTCGATACTCGCTAGATGCCCCCATACACTCTACCTTGTATTCGTGGGATAGAGAGAGAGTGCGTGTATGTGTGTGGTAGTGTGTGGGTGAAGGAAAGGGAGAAAGGGAGGGGGCGTCAGTAATTATTTAATATAGCTACTGGCAAAATGAGCCTAAAATGCGTTTTTGACAAAATAATTTACCAAAAATCAGGGAATTATCGGATTTAATGAAATTTTCAGTGTTTATTTATCAATGAATGCTCTTTATAATGCTTTATTTATTTTATTTCAAAAATTTCTCATTTTTTTCAGGTCACTTAATTTTGACCCCTCCCCCCCCTCGCGGTAGCAGCACTGTAGCCAGTCTTTTTGTCAATAAATGCCAGCAACTGATTTTAAGAGGGGTCGGTTGCAGAGGTGCTGGCCCGAGCAAATATGAACAGCATGTTCGGCATCATCTGCGGCCATCTCAGGAGGATGGACAAAGGCCGCATCCCCAAAGATCTGCTGTATGGCAAATTAGCAGAAGGCTCCCGACCGGTAGGGAGACCACGCCTACGGTTTAAAGACGTCTGGAAAAAGGACATGAACACATGCCACATCAACACCCACACATGGGAGGTTGGTGCGGAAAACCGAGCGGCCTGGAGCCTCTAGTCAAACAAGCCACGAAAAGGAGTGAAAACAAGAGGAAATAAGTCACCACAGAAAAGAGAGCCAGAAGGAAAGAGAGACAACAGCAACTGCAGCAAGTATCAGCCTTTGTTTGCAGTCACTGCAGCAGAGATTGCAATTCAAAAATTGGCCTGTTCAACCACTCACGCAGATGCAGTTAAACGAATGGACACTTCGCCATCGTCTCTAGCAGACAGAATGATGCCAACAGGTTAACTATCATGGAGTGCCTGATGTATTATAGTGATAGTTGGCTGCGGTTGAAAGTTCGAATCGGTCGGCGAGTGAAACTAGCTAAGAAAACGGCGTGACTAGTTTTGTTCCCTGTCCCCCAAATAAATCTTCTGGCCTTTGTGCCCAGGTTCGCGGTAGCAGCACTGCAGCCAGTCTTTTTGTAAATAAATGCCAGCACCTGATTTTAAGAGGGGTCGGTTGCAGTGGTGCAGCCAACAACCAAATAAACTCCCGCATGGGAAAGTTGTTAATTGATACAGCAGTTATATTTCTACTACTAGCAGGACCTGTGGATATACCACAGTATGATAACTTAATTATCAACTTTGATATGTTTATGTGACAGCTATTGCAAATAGTTCAATTAACTCAGTGAGTAGAGCGTTCGACTAGGAACCACACGTTTCCAGGTTCGATACCGGTCCTCGACAACTCAGCGTATGAGTAGCACAAGGATCTGTACGGTAAAATGAGGAGCTGATGGTAGATGTGGTGCTCCACATCATACGCCAAAACAATCTCCTCTGTCTGGCGCCAGAGAAAAGGGGATATACTCCCTCGCTGTCTGTCCGATACCGAGTTTAGACCACTCCTATGACTTTACTTACTTTATAATAATCTTTATTTAATTCTCTCTCACTCTTTTTTTCTTTCTTCCCTTCTTTTCATCTTTTCATTATGTTCGATTGAAACAGATTAACGTTATCTCTTCCGTGCGTTCACTCCCTCTCTCTAAATCTCCCCTACTCTCTTTCTTTCTTTCTGTCTTTCTTTCTTATACTTTTTGTGTAGCATATCCTTTTCCTTCCATTTCTTTCTTTATAATAAAAACTGAATCTTCCATTATTTAACTGAGGTAACGTCACTCTTAAAAAAAAATAAGAATTCAGCGTATAAGCAACACCGAATATTCATGATTTACATTTTTCTATTTCATCTTGGACAATTTGGATGGTCTCATTTTTAACCAGATGGTGTTGCAAGATGATAACGGTCGGAAGATTATGGAATATGAGCATTATATTTCTGCAATAGCTATTAAAATATGAAGTGAATAGATTTCCCAATCGACTAAGCCTTCGACTTTCTTCTGCTGTCGATGGAACACCATGCAGGGAGAGTTTAACTCATGCCTTTCACAAGACTATTAGTACGATTTTTTACAAACTCAAGCGGGATTCGAACGCAGTTTGTCGATTTCAAAATGTCGGCAGCTGATTTGATATATGTCAGAAGGTTGCTATTTAATATCTGCTCCTTGTCTCCAGACGCTGTAGAATACGCTGACTGTACCTCTGAAAAGGGATAAGCCCCCTCCCTCACCCACTCAGCGTGTCCACTTCTTGGTCGTGGGTAGTGGTAATGCTTAAGGACGGAATCTTGGTAGCGGAAAAATCCATGACAAAAACACCCAACTTTGGTCTTTATTTGGGCTAGACGGGCGATTGGAGAAGTCGCCTCCGATAAATCGTGTTGTCCCGTTAAGCCCAAACACCTATATAATTGTCTCGACTGTATTGCTCTTATGGTAAACCCCAAACCCTTTTAATCATATTTGAGCAAGAAGGCAGTGTCTGAGGGTCTTAATGTTCTGGGTATGATGTTAAACTGAATCTAGTGGTGATTATTGAAGTCAGTTCGTCTACTGTTGGTTTGAATAACAGCAACTAGCTAAGCACAACTGAAGCAGTGTCCAAGACAGTCGGTATATATAGAAATCAAGAACAGTCCATTAGTGCATTTGGGTGATTCCATTCCCTTAGTTCTGATTGACTGCTTGGTTTCTATGATATTGTGGAGTTTTATAAATACCCTGTCATTCTGCAGTAGAATTGTGACAAGACGGGATTGTATTAAGTTACAACCGCTTGTTGCCGTGTCTAACCAATTCGACGCTAATTGGAACTTAGCTTGATTATTCTTCAGTGATGTTCCAATTTTGGAACTCTGGGGAATGCGGAGAAGATTTTCATTGCCATTACTCCCAGATCCACTCTGACACGTGAAATGTGTTTAAAAAATGTGTTTAAAAAGGAAATTTGAATACCCCAAAAGAATGAATAAAGCAAAATACTAACCAACCAAGTAACCACCCCCCAAAAAAAAGCATATTGCCAATTCTTGCCACAGGGCCAAACGATCAACCAGCATGTCTACAAAGAGATACTTCGACATTTGCTTCGTTCAGTGCAGGAGAAGAGGTGAGAGGTGTGACAGGACAATCGTGGGTGTTTCACCATGACAACGCATCTGCCCACACTGCCCTGATTATCCGAATGTTCCTGGCATAGAAGAATATAACTTTGAGGGGTGCAACCTCCCTATTCGCCCGACCTGGCCCCATGTAATTTTTTTTCCTCTTCCCAAGCTCAAATGGGTCATCAAGGGAACCCGTTTTAAGGATGTACACGACAGAGTTACGGAGAATCCTGAAATAATCTTTCCATGAGTGCACGCAAGTGTGACAGAGAAGGATAGGAAAGTGCATTAGACTCCAGGAGGATTACTTTGAAGGGGATAACTTTTATTATTGTAGTTTGGATTTGAAATAAATATTTGTGACACCAGCCCTGGAACTTTTCTGACATACCTCGTATGTATTTATTTAGGGTTTTGTGTCACCTGGCGACAAATAGCAGAAATCAACGACAGGCAAAGAATATAATCCCTGTACTTATTTGCCATCAGAGAAAAGGAATCGTTATTCTCATTCTTTATCTTATTTATTTATCTATTCATTAATCAGAACACAAATCCCATTCATAAATTTCTCTAGTAAATGACACCAACGTTCTGGATTTGTCTATTTTAGATTTCTCGTCAGCACAGTTACTGAATTTAGAAATAAATAATACGCTTATCTGCTTTCCTGTCAGACATGGCCAGACAACTTCATCTTCGGGTGAAGTCTGCCGAGAATTAATTAGAGCCTAACGACCTGGGATTATACACTTCCTATTGCATTAGGAGGGGCAGAATTAAAGGTGCACTCAGTTGATCGAGATCTAGGCTAACAGAACTAGTCAATTACAAGAAAGCAAGAACATTTCTCTAAATAGATTTTATTGTGTTCACTTCAGTTATTATCACTCAACAACATAAGCCATATTTTCTTTGATACGTGATGTATGATTTAGAATAACATGGGCATGAAGTTAACCACTTGGTTTGAAAATCGCATAAGCGAGAAACTGTCAGTTAACAAGCGCCAGTGACTTCCTGTTTACACTGCCCTAACTTTATAGATAAGATTTTAGCCCTGAAGAGCTTTATGCGAAACTAATAGTAGGTTCGTCTGACTCAGTAGATTATCCTTATTATATATATATATATATATGAGAAGTAAACAAACAGACAATGTGTTTGATATGGCCTTAGCC
>CM042137.1:116223003-116253003 GCA_023376005.1 Doryteuthis pealeii | reverse complement strand
TCGAGGGCAGAAAAAATAGAATGAAGAAAATAAAAGAGATATTTAAAATTATTTTTGGTAATTGTGGTAATCGGTGTTAAATGAATAATCTTTAGCACAAAGAAAGAAAGATGGGTCCGTCTTATTGTTAAATACTGTTCGATATAGTCCGCTCACAAACACTATATATATATATATATATATATATATATATATATATATATATATATGGGAGAATATGTGCTTAATTGAAGTCATACCTAATTTTGAAAATTAATAAATTGATAATTAATGAATTAGCCGGGCATACCTGTTCAAATGTAAGGCTAAACAAATCAAGAAAAAGTCAATCTCTGTATGTACATTTCTGCCTATTATGCCTCATCAGCAGAGTTATAGACAAAAAAACTGCTCTGTGAGTGATTCGAACCCTGACTGTCAAGCTGACAGGCGGGGATTCTAACCACTACACTAGCTGTTTTTTTCCAGATTTTTCATTTGTTTTGAACTCAGTTATATTCCACTTTTGGTGACTTGCTACTCGACAGTATGAGAAGTAAACAAACAGATAATGTGTTTGATATGGCCTTAGCCGACAATTTTTGGTGATGAGGCATAATAGGCCGAAATGTACATACAGAGATTGACCTTTTCTTGATTTGTTTAGCCTTTTATTTGAACAGGTATGCCCGCCTAATTCATTAATTATCAATTGATTAATTTTCAAAATTAGGTATGACTTCAATTAAGCACATATTCTCCCAAAAAATTGTCGGCTAAGGCCATATCAAACACATTGTCTGTTTGTTTACTTCTCATATATATATATATATATATATATATATATATATATATATATATATATATATATATAAGTTAGGGCAGTGTGAACAGGAAGTCAGTGGCGCTTGTTACCTGACAGTTTCTCGTCTATGCGATTTCACACAAGTGATTAACTTCATGCCTATGCTACTCTAAATTAGATATACATGCTCCATCAATGATATTGAGCACTATTTACTTAACGATAATGCACACTATATTATCTCTCTCCCTCCCTCTTGAGATTGATGGATCGATAGATATCATTTAAATTTCCAAAAGACCTGACCGTGTATTAATTAATTAGGTAGGAACCTGTCATGTAGTGTATTTTGCTGTTCCTGTGCACCCCAGTAAAAATAAGAAAGCGAAAAGAGAGCAAATACTTGGATCTTGCTAAAGTACTGAAGAAGCTGGAGAACACAAAGATTCCTGTGATACAAATTTTAGTTAGTGCCCTTGGAACGCTCCCTAGAAAATACACTGAGTGTGGAGATCAGAGGAAGAACCAGGATTGTCCAAATCTCAGCATTGTTAAGATCAGCAAGAATACTTAGAAGAGTCCTGAAAATCTGAAGACTTGCTGTCACCAAGACTCCATTATAAAGTCATCAGTTAGAGCTGATGTGAAAAACTCACAAATTACTGATAAGAAAGATCAGGTTTCTAACACATTAAGAAAAGATTTGTATACATGTGTTCAGAAAAAACAAAACAAAAACAAAAAACAAAAACAAACAGATAAGCAAACGACCAATTATTGTTCGTTTTGATAAAACGAACAGAATTTATCTTATTCTGTAGTGAAGCCATTTTTTTTTCGTTTTATGTTGGGAGCAAAAATTTGTTGTACGAACGAGCTTCAAATACGCTAATGTTAATAAGTTCCCTAAAAATATTTTAGTTTCCAAATTCATTACGCAAAAGAAAAACATTGTTTTAAAAAAAATAAACACATAATTCATTACATTCTATTTTATTATGTTTTTATACAATGCAGTGCTATTTTCTTTCTATTTAAAAAGTAACAAAAAATTGGTTGATCTCTAATACAATAATGTTTTATTCTCCAACGTATTAAAATAAAACCCATGAACGATTTTATATAGAAGCCAATAAATAGAATCAAAATATGTACAATATTTTTATAAGCGTTCTTATTTAATTTCGTGAGTCTTTCTAATTCAATATATTTTTATTACATTAAAACTTACATACTTACGCACAGGGGAGCATATTCTTGCTAGTGCCATTAAACAAAATAGCCAACAAACTTTCTCCCTTTCTGTTTACCTATATTGTTGATAATATAATATCAAATTTAATAAATATACTGACACACTATAATGTGATGCTTTGTTTTCCGTGTGTTAAATAGGGACTACAGAATTCTTTCTTGGAGTTTGGGGGGCAGAATGATAAACACATTTTTCCGCTTGGGTGGTTTTTCTGCTTCGTTAACACCAGCAAACGTGTGAAGTTAAAATATTTGCCCATAATGTCGAATTTTTTTAGATATAATAAAACCTCTTTCAATGGGTGAAACGTGTTAAGATCAAACTAAAAGCAAAATATCTTTATTCATTTATGCTTTTACTTGAAATTATTTTTCCATAGGAAAATAATTTGGGATATATATATATATATATAATATATATATATATATAAATATATATATATATATATTAAGTGAACAAACAATGTGTTTGAAATGGCGAAGGCCGACAATTTTTCGGGAGATTATGTGCTTAATTAAAGTCATACCTAATTTGTTAATTAATTAATTATAATTAAATGAGGCCTAATAGGCTGAAATGTACATACAGAGAAGGCGCGTGGTGTAATGGTTATCGCTGAATGAGATGGACACTCTCTCCAGATATGTGTAAATAAATCGGACTAGTCTAGAAAAGCTGGGTTAGGCAACTAGTCTAGGAGAAGGAAAACAAAATTCTGAAGGCGCGTAGTGTAATGGTTATCATCGAAGGAAATGGACACTGCGACACGAATTTAGATTCTAGAGGAGGCTATTTGCATATCATATAGCACTGATACACTTGGGAAAGCTATGCATCCAACTATTCTCCCTCCGGTTATGTGTAAATAATAAGGCAAACAAGTGTCTTTAACCTTGGTTAGGCTACTAGTCTAGGAGAAGGAAAAATATGAATTCAATCAAACTCCGCTTCCTACCCGGGTGGAGGTAATGGGTAAATACAAAAAAATACGGCATTTCTGAAAATCTACCCAAAATCCAAATAATACATAATCTTAGAAAGGGACCGGTTTAACTCGGTAGAGCATCTGCCTAGGAATCACAAGGTTCCGGGTTCGATACCTGTCCCCGAAAACTGCATAAATAGCACAGTCTGGGTAATCTGATCTGTGCGGTAAAGCATCTGGGAGCTGACAGTAGGTGTGGTGCTTCACGTCAGCAAAAACAACCACCCTAGTCTGATGGACTCTCCCGTCGATTTCGACGTATGAGTATTCAAACAATGAACATCCGCACAGTGATTTGTTTATAGTGGTGAAGGCTTGTGTTGGACCATCCACACTTTTTGGCACAGTCGATAGGAAAGAATTGGTGCATCAAGAGTTACCACAAACCCTATCAACGACCGACATCAGGAATTTTGAATTCAGAGTTATCACTCTCCTAGACCGGTTACCTACCCTAGACTGAAGAGACCAGTCTGCCCTACTATTTAACCCATAGTTGGAGGGAGAATATATGGATGCATACCTTTCCCAAGGGTATTAGCAATGCCAACAGCTTCGTCTAGGAATTGAACTCGAATCGACGAGTCCATTTTTCACGACTCTAACCACTAGCTCACGCGCCTCCCTAGTCTAATGATATCTGAAAGGGTATAGACTCCCTCACTTTTTGGCTGATACTGAAAATGGGCCGCTCTACAGACTTGACTTTACTACATAACATGGGAGTTTTAGAATTATTTCGATTTTCTAAAATTCGGGTATGACGCTCCTACCCCCAAAATAACAAACGGAAAAGACCTTTAGGCTTTACCATTTTATCTCAAAATATTGTTTTTGAGCAGCTTTAACAATGAAGACATTATTAGAACTGAAAATTGGCTTGTTTATTTTATTAGCCAATTGTTTATCAGAATCTCCTAAGGCATCATTACAATGGATTAATGTCAACTCAAGTTGATGTAGTTCTGTGTAATGTAATATTCAATTGAAAATATTGTGAGGGTTTATTAGAAAATCGCTGGTTTTATTTCCTGTGGCAATCTCTTGTAAAATAAATAAATATTCAAGGTTCAATTTTGAGAATATTAAGAAATTTAGAAGCAATAAAGACCGGGAAAAAGTTATTACTGCCAAAATCTGACAAAACACATTGCTTTCATAATGTTATTATGTATCTATGTGTCAATAAATGTATATATACACATATATAAGTGTGTGTGTGTGTTCGCGCGCGCATATATATATGAATATGTATGAATACATCTTCTTATTATAATGGAGATTGTTTGTTTTTCTGTCTGTAACCGAAACTATATTACTACTCAAGTCACAATTCCCTTAGTTATTTACGTTACATTCCCCGTGACTTTATTTTTATCTAAAGCTCAATTACTAATAAAATTGTTTTACGTTAATACTGTTGGTCTTATCTACATAGTAATACCATGCAATTGTATTTATATATACAACAAAATAGCAGTTTACAGTGTTAACGGGAAGGCTAATTTGCATATTGACATCAAAAATTTGATTTTATTAAATATGTGCTTAGTATTATTGATTTCTAATTGTTTGGTTTTATCTTAATGAATATGACTAAAAATCTCGGGTATAAATCTTAAACGAAATGTATTAACAAGAAGAAATAACTGTAATTGTAATTTTGTTCTTTACATTCTATTTTAGCTAAATAGTTAAATTAGGAAAATTTAGTAATGAAAGACGGGAGTGATGGAAGAGTAAGTTTCAGCTGTTCTTTTTTTCGATTATACCCCCTCTGTTTCAACTTTTTAAATCTGCGTTCTTATTTAGTTTCATTAGTATTTCTAATTTAATCTAATATTTTATTACATTAAAATTTGAATACTTGCACCCGGAGGGTGCATATATTTGCTAGTGTATGTAATTATATATATATGTGTGTGTGTACAAATATATATATATATATATATATGTTGTAGATTTTGCGTCTCCGTATGCTTCTGGTGCGTATATATATTTGAGATATATTTTAGTATTTGTATCCGTTGTTGGAAATACTTATACCAGGTTTGGGCATAGGTGTGAAGCATTAACGTACTATTTTATGCTAATGTTGTTACCATAATATATTAGTTAAGGAATAAATATCAGAAAACTCTGTAGTTTTTTTTTAGTTTCTTTTATTTAGACGAGTGATGAATTTTCAGGACAGTCACGTTCCTTCTTCCTGACCGTGAATTGTAGTAGTGATCTTGTGGCTGCATGTCCGGTACGTTGGAATGGCGTGATGGTGCTTGTTGCTGGTTGGTCCTGTGTCATAAAAGTGCTGAGTTTGAAGCTGTATTTTATATGAACAATTAATGTTATTCTTTTTCAGAATACAATGTGTAAAAAAATCATATTTTTAATATGATATATTTTTTATATATACATATATGCGTATATGTATATATACGTATATATATTATATATATATATATATATACATATATATATATGCACATATATATATGCATGTACATAAACAGAAATGTTCAACGTATAAACACATGTGTATATATATATATATATATATATATATATATATATATATATATATATACTCATACAAATTTTCAATGTCCTGAAGAAGGTTTTAATTTAAAAAATACCCGAAATACTTAAGTATCGACATGACATCCAGTGTTTGTTTTTCTACCATTCATATTAATATATATATATATATATATATATATATATATATATATATATATATATATATATATATATTATGTATAACTTGGCTCTTGTGTTGTTTCTTGGTTTTTTGTTTTGAAGCATTTGTCTGCACAAACAGTCACAGATGCAGACTACGCTGATGACCTTGCGCTTTTGCATATACACCGACACAGGCTGAGTCACTACTACATAGTATGGAGAAGGCAGCAAAGAATATCGGCCTCTATGTGAACTCCGATAAAACCGAGTTCATGTGCTTCAAAAAGAAAGGAGACATCTCCACACTCTTAAGCCAGTGGAACAGTTCACATACCTAGTTAGTAATATCTCATCCACAGAAAGGGATGTTAATACACGTATAGGAAAGCGTGGGCGGCCACAAAGAAATTATCAGTAATATGGAAATCCGATCTCACTGACAAGCTAAAGCGACAATTCTTCCAGGCTGTGGTTATATCAGTACTGCTGTATGGCTGCACCACCTGGACCCTAACAAAGCGCCTTGAAAATAAGCTAGATGGGACCTGCACAAGAATGTTGCGTGCAGTTCTGAACAAGTCGTGGAAGCAGTACCCCACAAATAAGCAGCAACTATATGGTCAACCTACCCCCATCTCACAAAATCCGGGTGACATGGACTTGGCATGCAGGACACTGCTGGAGAAGCGGGGACGAGCTCGTAAGCGACGTTCTCCTGTAGAAGCCAACACATGGACATGCTAACGTGGACGCCCACTAAAGACCTACATTGACCAACTATGCTAGGATTCTGGATACTCTGCAGAGGACCTCCGAGGGGCAATGAGTGATAGGGAAGGTTGGCGAGAGATTGTCATGGATATCCGTGCTGCTTGCGCGACATGATTATATATATATATGTTTGTGATATTTATATTTACTAGCAAATATATGCACCCTCCGGGTGCAAGTATTTAAGTTTTAATATAATAAAATATCATGTTAAATTAGAAAGGCTAATGAAACTGAATAAGAATGTAGATAAAAAGATTTTGAACAGAGGGGGTATGATTGAAAAATAGAACAACTTTGAAACTAACTCTTCCATCATTTTCCCTTACTCCCGTCTTTCATTGGTAAATTTTCCTAATTAAACTGTTTAGTTAAAATAGGAAGTAAAGAATAATATTACAGTTATTTCTTCTTGTTAAGGGATTTCTTTTAAAATTTCTTTTAAGATTTTTGCTCATATTCAATAAGATAAAACCAAACAATTAGAAATCAATAATACTAAGCATATATTTATTAAAATCAATTTTTTAAGATCAATATGCAAATTAGCCTTCCCATTCACACTGTAAACCTCTATTTTGTTGTATATATAAATACAATTGCATGTTATTAGTATGTGATATGGTCAACAGTGTAAGTAATGTAAAACAATTTTATTAATAATTGAGGTTTAAATAAAAATAAAATCATGGAGAATATGATGCAAATAACGAAAGGAATTGTGACTTGTATAGTAATATAGTTTCGGTTACAGACAGACAAACCCACAATCTCCATTATAATAAGAGATGTTCATATCTTTACGTATTGATGCATAAATGTGATAACATTCTCTGCTAACTTTATTCGACGATTACCATACGAGATTTCAGGTCAACTCTGTTGTCGTCAGTTGTAAACTTGTAAACGTTGGTTGTCAGGAAAAAGTATTTTTCTCTCGTTCATTAACAGCTCAAAAGACCGCCGTCTAATATACGACAGGAAAATGAATAAGTAGAAGAAAACGACCTATAATTTCTGTCTGAATATCGGAGATGCGAAAATATCATTATTTTACGCTGACACATTCGGATGAGTGTCCTTATTTTGGTTGTAATAATCCTAACAGCTGTGCTAATTTCTATGTGAATTCCCTAGATGAGGAAGTATCCTTATACATTGATATATTTTTGTTATATACTCCTTTTACCCGAGTGTATATATATATATATATATATATATATATATATATATTTACCAACTCCTCCTCACGAGCAGGATACGACACAAGGTCAATTTATTAAGCGGAGTTCAACAGGTTTGAATTCAGAGTTTTCCTTCTCCTAGACCGGTTACCTAGCCATGGTTAAAGAACCCAGTCTGCCCTGCTATTTACCCATAGCTGGAGCGAGAGTAGGATTCATACCTTCCCAAGGTATTAGCACTAAGTGAATTCAATTACCACGTCCAGGATTTGAACTCGGGGCAACGAGTCCATTTCCCATGACTTTAACATTACACCACGCGCTTCCTACATATACATGAGTGAGACAGACAGACAGACAGACAGCGTTTGCATTTCACTTCGTGAAAAATGTAGAAATCCATCGATTCTCCCTAAGCTACAGGTAAATAGCTGACAAGACTGTTTTTTTTTTATCTTTGATACGGCAACCAATCTAGAAGAAGGAAAACTCGGAATTTAAGCCAGCTTTGCTTTAAAAGAATTGACCAGGTGACACATCCTGTCCGTAGTGGAGGGGTACAATAAATACATGCATATTTGTATCTCTACCTTTTTTTAAATAAAAAAAATGATTTGGTTTTGGTTTGAGTTTCTTTCTTTAATGGCATATAAATGTTCGTGGGTTATGTAATGTCAAAATTATCGTTATAGATGAGAGAGACAGAGACAGAGTAGAGATGGGATGATAGTTCTTACTCTTTTCTCGCTGCTACTGTGTCTAACGCCACTGCCATCTTTTCAGACTGACTTCTCTTCAAGGGTTGGTTCTGTTTCTTTTACGTGTGGTGCTGGTAATTTCTTGTTTGAATTAATCAATTAACAAGAATTGGTTGTTTTCTGATAAAGCCTTTATTTAACAACCCAGCCCACATTGATTCAACCGCGATGAGAGAGCGACCCCGACGACTAACAACAACGTCCACGGTTCTCGATGGTTTGTTTCGCATCTGAAGCGAAAAATATCTCACGCCTAACCGCGTCTACCGGAAGGTGAAGTAGGGTCATCATCATGTCAATCATAAGCCTAACGGTTATGGAAATTTCCCCACCCCCGATTTTATATCTAACGGACCCCGATTCAAATATTTTAACTACAGGTACGTACATAATTTATAAACTGCTATAAATTATGTTGCATTTGGGTTACTCATTATGTATGTTGATGTAGTCTTTACTGCTTTGTAAAGTACTGTGATGAGGAAGTAACATTATACACTGATGGATTTGGACTCATCTCTTTATATAAGTATAATTCAGTGAATTCCCGAGACGAGTAAGTATTCTTATACACGATGTATTTGGAGTTGTCTATTTATACAACTGTGCTCTGTTTACTGCTCTGTGAATTTCCGTGATGAAGATTTATTTTAATACATTGATGTAATTGGACTCGCCTCATTATCTAAATTGTTATAGTCTGCTTTGTGAATTCCTGAGACGAGGAAGTATTTTCATACACTGATGTATTTAGACTTGTCTCTTTTTATTTGTTGTTGTAGTCATTACTGTTTTGTGAAATCCTGGATGAGGATGTATTCTTTTACACAGATATATTTGACCTGTCTCATTATTTAAGTTGGGGTAGTCTTTACTGCTGTTATAAGAAAATATTCTTATACATACTAGTAAATATATCCACCCTTCAGGTGCAAGTATTAAAGTTTTAATGTAATAAAATATTATATCAAATTACAAAGGCTAAGGAAACTAAATAAAATGCAGTTAAAAAGATTTGAAACAGATGCGCTATAATCGAAAAATAGAACAACTGAAACTTACTCTTCCATTATTCTCGTCTTTCATTGGTAAATTTTCCTAATTAAACTATTTAGTTAAAATAGAAAATAAAGAATAAAATTACAGTTTTTTTTCTTGTTAATGGATTTCTTTTAAGATTTATCCCAGGGATTTTGCTCGTATTCATTAAGATAAAATCAAACAATTAGAAACCAATAATATTCAGCACATAATTATTAAAATTAAATTTTCAATATCAATATGCAAATTAGCCTTCCCATTCACACTGTAAACCCTATTTTGTTGTATATATAAATACAATTGCATGTTATTAGTATGTAGATCCTGGTCAACACCGGGGGTCCAGTGGCTTCGGCCCTGGATCTTTACAAGTTAATAGCGTCGATCCCAGGGGGCCATCCCCCAGGCAACACCTGCCCCCTTGATTTAAAGGGGCAGGGCTGGGTTTATTGCCCAGTGCCTGAGGCGCCCCCTTGAGGGGGAATGCCGACGGGATCGACGCAATTTTTCACCCGCCACCCCATGAGTCTCGGCTTGTGGGTGGTCCCACATAAATAGGGCCTTGTGCCTGACCCGTACAAGTGGGGTACGTGGAAAATATCATGTAGATTATGGTCAACGCCGGGGGTCCAGTGGCTTCCTGGATCTTTACAAGTTAATAGCGTCGACTATCCCCCAGGTACACCTTCCCCGTTGATTTAAAGGGGCAGGGCTGAAAACAATTTGTGGGAGCTAAATCCGGAGTAAGTGGTGGGTGTGGCATCAGTTCAATTCTTCCGGGTGCCAATAGTTTATTCCGTAAACTCCCACGTAGACAAATGTTGCAAAACTTTTGACTCTCCATAGTAAAACAGCACAAGAAATCTCTTGAAATATTCGTCCTTACTATTTTAACTCGCAGTGATAAGGATATCACTATTAAACTAACCAACCGGTCTAGAGGAATAAAACTCTGAATTCAAACATGTTAAACTCTGCTTCAGAATTGGCTTTATATCGCATATTGATTGTGCGTACGTCGTCGGGGCGGCCTAATGTCGGTATCAGCCAGACAGCGAGGGAGTTTATCCCCTTTTCACTAGCGCGAGACCAAGGAGATTATTTTAGCATCTGAGGTGGAGCGCCACACCTACCATCAGTTCCTCACTTTACCGCACAGATGTCTGTGCTACTCATACGCTGAGTTGGCGAGGGCCAGTATCGAACTAGGAACCTTGTGGTTTCTAGCCGAACGCTCTACCGACTGAGATAACCCGGCCCTTGATTGTGCGTAGGGTTCGTAAATATATAGCACTCCGAGTCAGAATAAAACAGGGAGGGCAATGAAGGTGTACTCCACATTCCCCAGAGCCACAGAAATGAAGCCTTGTCGACAGATCTAGTTAGTGTCATACAAGGACACCCCTTTTTAGGGTTATTACCCCTCTATGTATTCTATACTCTCTCTCTCTCTCTCTCTCTCTCTCTCTCTCTGGTTTGGTTTGTTTTACGGCATATCAACCTCAGTGGGTCATTTAATGCCGATAAAGTTTTGAAATAAATCAATTCTTAATGGATAATACAATTTTGTTTATAAACTCATGTTTTTCTATTTAACCCATAGATGGGACCCTAACAGGTACTACTACTCCGGGTCAGAGTGGACCAGGGAGCAATGGTGATGAAGGGGTGCTCTACATTCCCCAAACCTCCAAAACTGGAACCTCACCATCAGATAGAGTTTAACGTCATTCCCAGGAAATGTAGACCCGCATCCACCGCCTTCTAGCACCCATATGATAAAAAGGGGTTGGGGCTTGCCATAAGAGTTCTTTTCTGTCTGTCTCTCTTTCTCTTTTAAATATAATCCAAAATGTAGATAAAAATATGCTTAGTTGTACGAATTAGACTCAGTGTTCCTCAAAATGAAATCAAGATTAACGTCTGTAAAAAAAAAAGCGGACAATACGATTTTTGTTTTCTGTCAACTGAGGCGAACGTTGGGGGGAATGGCAGCAGTAAGCCGGGCTGGAAGTTGGAACAGAAGTGACGTCAGGGTGTCTGTGATGTATTTCCGGACAATAGAGAGATCTGACCGACTTCTTATATAACACCATTTTTTTTTCAAATTATATTTAAGCTAGTAATCTAGATATTTGCTCTAAGTTTGCGTCATGAAGAATAGCTGTGTATTTAGCAATCTAGAATAATCTGCCACATGTACCGTTCGGTTGTTATTTTGTACCCATAAAATATAATGTAACGTAGTGGTTGCAAAAACTGATATGCTACGTCATGTTTTTAGCATACAATACATTTTTAAAATCAGTAGCCGCTACTTAGCCTCGCCTGGGTAAAGGAGGAAAATCCTAGTATATTGATCTGTTTACTTTTGGTTTGGTTTGGTTTGTTTTACGGCATATCAACCTCAGTGGATCATTTAATGCCGATAAGTTTTGAAATAAATCAATTCTTAATGGATAATACAATTTTTTTATAAATACATTTTTCTATTTAACTCATAGATGGGACCCTAACAGGTACTACCACTCCGGGTCAGAGTGGACCAGGGAGCAATGGTGATGAATGGGGTACTCTACATTCCCCAAACCTCCAAAACTGGAACCTCACCATCAGATAGAGTTTAACGTCATTCCCAGGACATGTAGACCTGCAGCCACCGCCTTCTAGCACCCATATGATAAAAAGGGGTTGGGGCTTGCCATAAAGGCAATAGGGTTGGGAAAATCATATAGGTGCTAGGGCTTGACGTGACCAGCCGATTGATCGGAGGGGGCCTCTCCAACCGCCCGTCTAACCCAAGATAGGGCCAAAGTAGAGTATTGCATGTCATGAACTGCTCATCCACTTGGGCTCTATCCTTAAGCATCACGGGTCGCCACCCACGACCAACAGGTGGCCCCATTGGGGGAGTCTTACCCCTCTGCAGAGGTGCAGTCGGTGCATTCTAACGCCCCACCCGACAGGGCGAGATAGTGGTTGCAAAAACTGATATGCTACATCATGCTTTTATTATACAATACATTTTTTAAAATCAACTAGAAGCGGCTACTTAGCGTCGCCTGGGTAAAGGGCGGGAAACCCTAGTATATATATATATATATATATATATATATATATATATATAAGGTGTGTCATAAAAGTATCGAGATTGAAGCTGTATTTACCAAGATAGAAATGAACAATGAATGGAACGTTAATTTTTTTCAGAATATAAGGTGTCATAAAAGTGCCGAGTTAAAAGCTGTATTTACCAAGATAGTATGAACAATGAATGGAACATCATTTTTTTTCCGAATACAAGGTGTGTCAAAAAGTACAAAAAATCTCGATACTTTTTTGACACACTTTGTATATATATTTCGTAGTATATTGACTTCCGACTTTAATTAGTTTAGCTCGTTATTCAGTATTCTCGTATATCAAATCAACTTTTCCCATTGAAATAAAATGTCCTTAATCCATTCCATCACACTCCAAAACATCCTATACTTGTGTTGTACCGGCCGTTCCTACAGTGGAGAATATACACCGGTTCTCACTATAAATAGTGAGACACCAAGTGAAAAGGTTGTACTGTTACCGTTTAGTGGCAAGCTAGCCGTTCTTGTACCTTATTGTAAATACACTTGTCTCATTTTACCCTACCTCGACTTGACTTCTTTTTTTACTGTTGAATTAACATCACAACAACTTGTTACGTTTTTTTAATAAAAAATAATATAGAATAAAAATGTATTAAAATAGAATGTAATGAATTATGTGCTGTAATATGTTTTAATATTTATTTGTTATTAATAATATTTTTCTTTGCCGTTTTAAATGTGAAAACTCCAACCTTTTAGTAAACTTATTAGCATAAGCGTATTTGAAGCTCGTTCATACCCCAAATTTAAACAACACTAAGCAAAAACTCGATCGAATGACAGTTCCTAAGTAAAAAAAAGTTGGGGTACTCATAAGTCAAGGCACGATTGTAATAAAGCTTTTTTTTCTGGTCAGATTTTAAAAGAAAAACTTCGACTTCCAAATTAAGATCGCATTTATGTTTCCCATAGTTTAACAGAAAAAGACGTAAGAAAAAAATCTTGCAAAATAAAACTGTCTCCATCATTCGGCCTTTCTTCTGCCGGATTTTATTTTTGTCGACATTTCTTTCCATATCTGACTATTGTTTCCCAGTGAAAGAAAATAAACGCACACAGAATATATATATATATATATATATATATATATATGTGTGTGTGTGTGTGTGTGTGTGTGTGTTAGCATAGAAAAAGAAAACACGACAGTACAGAAGACTCCACAAAAAAATTATGTTGATTTTGCAGTAATGTACAAAAAATTACATGGAAATATTATATATTATATATTGACTGTCTAGTTAAGAGTAAGTATCGGTCATTTTTATATATATGTTTTTTTACTGAAGCGTTACAGATAAGTCCCATAATTACACATGGACCATCGGCCATAAATCAATACGTTCTTAGTTGTTGTGGGAGAAAAAGACTAAATAAATATGACTCTATTACAGCTAATTAAAGACGTAATTTTGGAAATAATGGTTCAGTAATAAAAAAAAAAAAAACATATGACCTATGACTTTTTATTGGGGTCCAAGTGGTGCTTCCATACAGTAGGGCTGATACAGCTACTGCTTCTTTTGTAATATGGTCCTAAGACAATTATTATTGATAAGCTAACTAATCAATATTTCATATTCTAATATTTTAGAGACTAATTAATCAATATCTTATATAACTAATAATAAGTAAGTAAAGTTGGCGGAGTGGCATATAGTCGGTATCAACCACCAGCGAAGGAGTTCATATCCTTTTCGCTAGCGCCAGACTAGGAAGATTATTTTTGTTGAGGTGGAGCGTCACACCTACTGTCAGCTCCCCACTTTACCGAAAAGATCAGATTCCCCAATCTGTGCCACTTATACTTATTCCTTAATCCTTAGTAAACAATTAGAGCTTTAAGTAAGTAATAAATTTCACACAGTAATATGGTTTCACGTATTCCTATCCAATATTGATAATGTTCAAACAGATCTATTTAATCCATTGGAAACTAACAGCTATTACGGCTCTGTGTCAAAGTGGACCTGGGAGTAATAGTAATTAATGGGTACTCTATACTCAACAGATTTCTAGAACTGTAGCTTTACGATCGGATCTAGGTTGGTGTCATATTCATTTGTGCTTGTCGTTCCTTTGCGATATCCATTTTAATCTTCAGAAAATAGTCCGAAGTTTTTAAGTGTGCAATAGATTTCTTCTCTTATTAGTACAGTTATCCTCTTCCATATCATTTGCAAATACGGTAGGTTGGTTGGATTTTACAGCATATTAACACTTGTTTAGTTATTTTATGCCGAGCACATTTTGTTTTATTTATTCTTGATGGGTATTGAAAATTCTTTTTTAAATCAATTTTTTAAACGCCTTCTTTAAAACTCATTTTTTTTCTATTTAACCCACAGACAGGATCCGAACAGGTACTAAAACTTCAGCTCAGTGTGGACCTAGGAGTAAGGACAATGAAGGGGTACTCCACAATCCCTAGAGTTTCAGAACTGGAAATTCACCATTAGATGCAGTTTAACATCATACCCAGGACACAGCAAATACGTTATTGTTCTGTAGTTGCTTGGAATAGTTATTTTTTTGTGTTTTTCTGGATCAGGGTTGTTTTCCTTTTTGTCATCCAGTCGAGAATTCTTGCTTCTTTTTTTTTGCATTTACGTTGTTGCCGCGCTATTTATAAACTATTCCACGAAACTTGATCTCAACCTTTAAAAATGAAACGTGGCATTGAATTTCAGATTTTACTGACTCCGAAATGCTTATCGAGAGACTAAATCAAGAAGGATCAACCATTTAATCCTCTTGGAATTTCGCCGATATGTAATCCACGATATAAGGCTTTAGTAATCCAATACGTACGAGTTTGATAATTATTAATCATTCAACTGGATTAAAGGTATTTACGGTTGAAGCATTGGCATTACTAATCCAGCTAAGACTGGAGAAACATTGATCTGAGTCCCTGGGCAAAAGATGTTATTGACCCCGTTATTCATCTCATGCGAATCATGTATGTTAAATCGGACCATATGACCTTTAGGCACCCCTTCCTAGATCTCGATTCGTGAGGACACTTTTCTCTTTTACACCGTCAAAATACGGTTGTTTTGTTAGGGGTTAGGGTTAGGGGTTAGGGTTAGAGGTTAGTTTTATAATTAAAAAAACCCTCTAAAAATCGTCTGTTAACAATTAAACGGATTTTGAAGGTGTAAATGAGAAAAGTATCCCCATGAATCGAGATATCAGAAGGGGTGCCTAAAGGTCATATGGTCCGTTAAATCTAATAAAGAAACGTCGTGTAATGGTTACCGTCGTAGGATATGAACTCGGCGAGATAAGTTCAAATCCTGGATGAGGCTGTTTGCATTTCACATAGCATTAACACCTTTGGAAAAGTTGTGAATA
Source organism: Doryteuthis pealeii (assembly GCA_023376005.1). Taxonomy (NCBI): domain Eukaryota; kingdom Metazoa; phylum Mollusca; class Cephalopoda; order Myopsida; family Loliginidae; genus Doryteuthis; species Doryteuthis pealeii. Next base: position 116,237,046 of record CM042137.1, on the reverse strand, counting down.
TTACTATTCTCCCTCCAGGTATGGGCAGTGTCATAGTACCTGTTTGGATTCCATCTATGGGTTAAATAGGAGGAAAAATGAGTTTGAAAAATAAAATTTGAATACCATCAAGAATGAATAAAAAGTATTTGGCATAAAATAACCAAATGCTTAATATGCCGTAATATGCAGCCAACCAACTACGGGTATAGTAGGACAGAATGGGCTCTTTAAACTTGCATAGGTAACTAGCCTGGGAGAAGAAAAAGTTTGATTAAGAAATTGACAATGTGTCGAATACTGCTCGTGCGGAGGAGTTGGTAAGTACGCTAAATCTACGACTATGCTTAGTTTGAGGGGCGCCTCGTGTGATGTGATGGTTGCCAAGCTAGTCTCACAAATCCCTGACAAGGAATTTAATTCTCAATGGGTGTCTCATACTGGCTGCCTTGTGCCAAATAAAAGCAATGTTGACTTTTGTTGGGGGAGGGGGTTGTTTCTTTTTTTTTCCAAACCTATGTCGTACTAAAATGGTTAATGCAGATCTAATGCAACAAAATAGTGAGTTTGATCCTCACTAAGGGCTCCATACTTTTAGCATTGTGCCAAATCCTTTCCTTTATGGACGATCGTAAGCAAATTTTTATTTCTAAATCACCATATCTCAGATATATCGTGAAAGATAGTATGTCATTTATGCTCGTTTATGTATGTATTCATATATACATATGTATATCAGGAAAATGGAAGTAAGTCCGACGGTATATATATATATATATATATATATATATATATATATATATATATATATATATATGTGTGTGTGTGTGTGTGTGTGTGTGTGTGTGTGTGTGTACATATGTGGGTGTGTGGTTGAGAATAGATGAGATTATCAATCCGATACCACACACACACACACACACCACACACACACACACACACACACATATATATATATATATATAATATACATGAGGAAAAAATGAGTAAAGAAATGTAGATGGATAAAAATGAATGTTATCGATATCACTTTTAATCGATATCACTCACACATGTGTTTCGATCTGTTTATCAAAATGTATACGGATTTACGTTATTAATATTATTAAAATAATCAGACGGAGTTGAAATGATGATGTTAATAATAATAGGAAAAAATGCATAAAATGTTCCGTACACAGATTTTGCCGACCTTCATCAGAGTAGTATTTTTATTTTTTGAGTTCTACTCTGATGAAGGTCGGCAAAATCTGTGTACGGAACATTTTATGCATTTTTCCTATTATTATTATCATCATCATTTCAACTCCATCTGATTATTTTAATAATAGTAATAAAGTAAATCCGTATACATTTTGATAAACAGAGCGAAACACATGTGTAAGTGATATCGATTAAAAGTGATATAAAAATTCATTTTTATCCATCTACATTTCTTTTCTTTACTCATTTTTTCCTCATATTGTCGGATTCATTTCCCATTCTCACACACACACACACACACTCACACACACACACACACACACACATATATATATATATATATATATATATAATGGAATCACATTTAAAGACTGTTGTTTATTGGAGGTTTTCGCGTTTCCCTATGTGTAGAAGTTCATTGGGTGCGATGATGTATATGTAACTAAATAATCAAAGAGGGAGTGTACACATGGCAGTTTTTAGAATGCGCCGTTTGACGATAGAATGTTTGCTGTGGTGAGGCTACGTGCCGTAACTGCCATATCGTAGGTCTATCACTGAACAGTTTACGACCAAAACTCTTCGGCGTACGCGTTGTCCGTATCCAGCGTGTATCTCCCAATTGTTCGAAACCAATTCAAATTTAGACATCAATACTTTTATTGGCCTTTGATAAAGCCTTGCTTTACTTACTGCTGTATAAAAGCCGTTTCGAAATAACGAAATGTGTCTTAAATTGACGAACGTGATAAAAGCTATAAACCTGGGCGAATTCCAATTCCAGATAATGGGGCTTTAGAGAATTTGTTTGATTCCTTTTGAGTCGTTCGTCCGCACGATTTCACAATTACTGGGGTGGAACAAAGATCTCCGAATATAAATGCAACCCTCGAAAACAAGTCGTGGCTTCCATTTAATCACTGACCATCTCTGTCTGACGATCAATTTTAATCGTTTTAGATACACTGAGTACCTACGTAGAAAATGAAAACCAGCCCGGGCTACTTTATTTCAGTTATACCAAATGATATTACCTCGTTCGTTGAATATTTTTTTAAACCTCCGTTAAGAGTAAAACTAGACTTTTAGTTCGCCTGACAAGTAAATAATCATATTTACTTGTCTGTGTGGATTCTACGTGATAGACATTCAATAAGTTCGGTGTAATTTTGCCCAGAGTCTGAAACATATTTAACTAACATAATCTTTCTTAAAGTATCTTTGATATAAGCTATAAACAATTTACTATATGAAATAAATAACCATCGACGTTGCATATTAGGTAAAAAGAATCATCTAAACATTATTTTTTAAAAACTGGCCCATGTATATATTTACCAACCCCTACGCTCGACCAAGATGTGACACAAGGTCAATTTTTAAGCGGAGTTTAACAGGTTTGAGTTTCCTTCTCCAAGACCGGTTGCCATAGCAATGTTAAAGAACATAATCTGTCCTACTATTTACCTATAGCTGGAGGAAGAATAGTTGGATTTATACTTTTCTCAATGGTATTAGGGCTACATCTAGGATTTGAACTCTGGTCGCCGTGTCTATATCCTACGACGATGATTATAACACTATGTGCCTCCTTGTAAGCCATTAAGTGTGACGGCTGCTGCATGGAGAAGGACATTTTGCCGGTGCTGTATTTACTATTTGGATTTGCCTATTTGGAACTTTGCTCTTTCTAGATTTAATGCTGAACTGGATTGTATAATCTTTATTGACACAACTTAACACCAATCATTCGTGAGTTAACTGGAAGTAAATCTTTTTTACAAGTTAATTCTGTATATCACATCAGATCTACTATGGTACGTGATCTACAAACGTAAAATTTTACTTTAGTATGTGATCTACATATATCATTTTTACATCATAGCAGGGACAGCTTAGCTCAGTCGGTAGAGCATTCGACTCGGAACCACAAGATTCCGGGTTCGATACCGACTTCTTGCCAACTCAGCGCACGAGTAGACAACTTGGAACTATGTGGTAAAGTGAGGAACTGATGGTGGGTGTGGTGCTTCCCCGTAGAAGCAAAACAATATCTAGCGCTAGTGAAAATGGCATAAACACCCTCACTGTACGACTGTTACCGACAATAGACAACTCCGAGAAATTTACTATTTTTTTACTATTTTTATACATTTATTTAAAAAAAACTATACAAATTTGAAAATAATTCATGCAATTTATAAGCAAATTATATATAGATCAAATACAAAGTAAAAAGAGTAGATAATAGAAAAATCTATTATTAAAATTATCAAAATAAAATAAAGTGAAATGGGTTATGGGTAAGGGTAGGTAGATTGCATACCAAATCAATTTCATCACTCGTAGATCGCATACCAAATTAGTGTAACGAGACAATGAAGGTCCTGACTTTTGTGAGCTAGAACTACTATATTAGAAAAGGAGGAAGAAGAAATAAGAGATGATAAAGGTTTAAAAAATAGTGATGAGCACAAAAATAGGATGAACGATGATTTGACCGAAGCGTGACCCCCGAACGGGGAATTGAGTGTCAACCGGAAGTTTCGGGTGTTGACCGGAACCGGAAGTCACGTGGTGACGTGGAACGACGAGGAAAGGTCCCGGTCTCTTTTTGCTTTCCGCCGTCGTAGGGTACGGATCGGGCCTCTGGTGCCTAGTATGGGGTCACAGTAATTTAACAGTGTCCTCTCTCTCTCTCTTTCTCTCTGCCTTTCCTCCTCTCTGATACGAACCCACGATACGAGCACGATAATAAAGGCTAGCGGTTGTGTCTACATATTTCTCGCGTTGTAATTTTTATCAACAAGATGACCGCCACGTGCCGAATACATTTTTAGTACGGTGAATATATCGCTTTGGGTATCGTGAATACAACAGATGCCACAACGTTACATTAGCACTGATCACAACAATCCTAGCTTCGAATGATTTTTGTTCTTTTTGATTTAAAAAAAAATACAACTTTAGCAGAGAAAAATAGATGATAAAAAGAAAGTAATCAACCAAAAGAAAAAAAAAACGGAAAGAGGATCTAGCAATAAAAGCAAAACAGGATATTCAAAAATAACGAAAAAATTCTACTAACAAATCTATATATTAATCCTCGTATTCCTTAAAAGTACGATGTTATAATCTTGCAAAACCCTCTGATTACAAAACGAGTCTGTCCAAATTGTCCAATTTACCCATAGCTTGTTAGTATATATAGTTTAAAAAGATTCAAATCGTTTGTCCAATAAGCGGAAACCGTTGATGTCAACTCAGTGGGATTGATAGTTTAAGGTCAGTTGAAAGCTTTGCTTTCATTGGACGAGTTAATGTCAGGTGACTAAAATAGTAGAAGATAGATGTAACTTTAATCTAGCCAGCTAAGACCAGTTGAATTGAGAGGACTTCATTTTCCATCTATGGTCCATATGGTTGAGGTACTCCTGAATTTCGTACGGGGTCCGTAATATTAATCGGAAGCGGCCTCTTCGACCATCCGTCTAGTCTAAGTAACGGCCAAAGTGTAGTGTGGCATGTTATGGACTGCTCAACACCCGGATTCTGTCCTTAAGCATCACGGGTCACTATTCACGGTCATTGTAGCGTCTTACCCTTTAGCAGAGGTACAGTCGGTGTATTCTACAGCCCTAGCTGCCAGGGCTTTAAAAGAATACCTATAATAAGATTAAATCTCTATATCAATACTGGTTCCTTATTTGATCGACTTTTGTCATCTTGCAACACCTTCTGGTTAAAAATGAAACAGTCCAAACTGTCCAAGATAAAATCCAAAAATGTAAATCCTGATTATTTCGTGTTGCTTATCCGTTTAATTCTTATCACTTATGAGTGTCGTCATCTCAGCTAAATAATGAACCATTCCGTTTATATTATAAAGAAAGAAAGGGAAGAAAAGGGACATGCTATACAAAAAATATAGAAAGGACAAAAGAAAGAGAGTAGGGGAAAGATAGAGAGAGAATATGAGCGCGTGGTAGCGATAACGCTGATCTGTTTCAATCGAACATAATGAAAAAAATGAAAAAAAAAGAAAAAAAGAAAGAAAAAACAAGAAAAGAGAGAGAGAGAGAGAGAGAGAGAGAGAGAGAGAGAGAGAGAGAGGGGGGAGAGTTCAATCAAGATTATTATAATTTTTACATATTGAATTATTTTTAGTAATAGCTCTTAAGTAAACATATCAAACGTTATAATAATTAAATTATCATACTGTGGTATATCCACAACAACCCGAGCAACATGATAAAAACGAAACAAAACATTTTCTGTAAAATAAGAGGAACAGAAAGAAATCAACATAACATCTGAATGGCTACAAAAAAAAAAAGTAAACCGAAAAATTAATTGCAACGAATTAAAGAAAGACCAGAGGCTGTAATTCATGTGAATTCACTAAAAATAACACTCAAGAAAGTAGCAAATTGGAAGCCATCAGGAAATGATGGTATATATAAAGTAAAGTCGTCGGGGCGGACTAAAGTCGGTATCAGCCAATCAGCGAGGGAGTCTATCCCCTTTATTAGCGCTGGACCAAGGAGATTGTTTTGCCATCTGAGGTGGAGCGCCACACCTACCATCAGCTCCTTACTTTACCGCACAGGTCCCTGTGCTACTCATACGCTGAGTTGGCGAGGACCGGAATCGAACTAGGAACCATGTGGTTTCTAGCCGAACGCTCTACCGACTGAGCTAACCCAGCCCTGGTTAAGAAAGAATTCTCAACTATCCAGAACAAATTAGCTCAATAAATGCCTTCAAGAGGTAAGAAATCCCGACTGGATGACAAAATGGAAAATTACCCTGATCCAAAAACACCCCCCAAAATAACCATCCCAAGCAACTACAGGCCAATAACGTGTTAGCCAGTGTCCTGGGTGTAACATTAAACTGCATCCAATGGTGAGGTTCAAGTTCTGGAGTTCTGGGGATTGTGGAGTACCCCATCATTGCCCTTACCCCCCAGCCCTCCCCAACGAAGTGGTAGTACCTGTTAGGATCCCATCAATGGGCTAAATAGAAAGATGAGTTTAAAAAAATGTTAAAAAATCGAGTTAAAAAAATAATTTTCAATACCCATCAAGAATGAATATAAGAAAATATCTCCCGCGTAAAACAACCCAACAGATAAACAAAAAACAACTAAATCAAATTTTGGCATTTAATAACCCATAAAGAATTGATATGCCGTTAAACATATAAACCAAACTAAAGTAATAATAGTTGATATGTTAAACTAAACCAAATGAAACTCATGAATCAAATTTTGGCATTACATGTTAAGTTTTTAAATGCCATCCTTGGCCAGTTGAAAAGGGCTTAAAGTAAGTAAGTCCTGAATTATGGAATCCTTTGGTAAGCAAATAAGTCCTATCCTGCGTATAAGTCCTATCCTGCGTATTGTTAAAGGTCCAGTGTTTTAATCTTCTGGCCGTCGTCCATGAAAGTCGAAGTAGTTATGGCCAGTACTGTGGGTTTAAGTATTGTATCAGCAGCAGAGTACTGCCAGCGATTGGCCAAGATTTTGATCACATGGTTCTCGCCGAGTCTATAAGTAGGAGTGGACTTTTAGCACACACCTTATATTACAAAAATCTCAACATTACATAATCCATAAGTAATTGAAATGCCGTTAAACGGAAACTAATACAAACCATTGTTTACTTCAAAGAGGAAAATTCTGTTGAAGAGAAAACTTATCAACCGGATTTCATTTTAACTATTGATTCAAATCGTCTGCCTCCCAAGAAAATTAAAACATCGGCCATTTTAACTGCTTCTGATGTCTTCTTTTCTTAACCGCGTTCCTTACAAATCACATGCCGTAGGTTTACATGATTTGATTTAGCGTTGCGCTGCAAACATTTTAAATCACAATGAAAAGAAGAAGAGGAAGAAGAAAAAGAAGAAAGACGTTTTTAATTGGTAGACCATCCTCAGCTTTGACAAAGGAGCTGCATTTTAGCAACCAAACCTGCTGTTAGTAGCTAAGTGTTTGACAGCACTTCAGAAGATTTTCAATTCTTTTTTTCTCTTTCTTTCTTTCAATTTTTGAAGGTGTGGTTCGTTTTTTCTTAGAATATTTTATCTAGAAAACATTCAAAACCATCACACTTCGACACATGCAATTTTCTCGAAATGTTCAACCAATATATTACAATATAGGCTTATGTTTAAAAAAACAAACCTTTTCGATATATTACGAGCCAAACATGTTTTAATTTATAGTCAATAATCTTCACACTGAGTATAACATTTTGTTTCTGCCCAGTTAACCGAGACAGTAGAATACGCCGACTCCACCTCTGCAGGCTGGTTGAATTTTACGGCATGTCAACCCTTAGTGGGTTATTCTATGCCGAAGACATTTTGTTTGATTCATTCTTGATGTGTACTCAATTTGTTTTTAAACTTAATTTTTTAAACACATTTTTCTATTTAACCCACATATATGACCCCAATAGGTACTACCATTTCGTATCAATTCCAAAATTAGAACTTCAGCTTGATCAGGCAAGGTCAGATAGTGTTACAATTCATGAGAGGTCATGAATTGTGAACAGACCCTGTAGCAAGAATTAAATTTAGTCCCTATGGGAAAATACCGGGACTGTTGGTAACCCTTGACCCATAGAGGCGCGGTTTTCACGCGCCATGACAGACACGTGACAGTTAGTTAGAGTTTAGATTCGGTCCGGCTACCAGGGAGCTTGGACGGGCTCCGGAGTCTGTCTCCCGCGGTGAATTAAATATGGGCTAGATAAGTAATAAAAATTTGATCAAGCAAACTTGGAGTCTTGTTGGTTGATGGAGACCAGCGATGCCCGAACCGGTCCAGAAGTTAGAAAAATTAGCAAAGAGGAAGATTAACCCCGAGAAGAAGGAAAGTCAACTAGACAAAACAAGATGGCGACCAGACAAGATAGCAGGAACCAGCAACGTGTAATAAAGTAAGACCATCTTCTCTCTAATCTAAGTCTCTGTCTCTCTATCATGCGAGATGAACTCACCCTCTCTCACCGTTTATATACCCGATGTTGGGTATATAACAATAAGCCTAAAACCGTGGATTCCGATTCTCTGCTTCAAACTATAAATGCTAATCTGGTGAGATTGGCATCTCAGAGTCAACGGTAGTATCGTCACCTTCACAACCTTGGCAAAATTATCTGGAGCTGCTGAATCCATTGACTGTAAGTAGCGACCCGTAATGACAGAGGACAGCTTTGTTGTGGCTGAACGGTTTGTGACTCGGGTACTAAGTGGCCCCATGACGTTCAACACACCACATCGGTCCTAAACTGGGCTAGACAGGCGGTCAGAGAAGCCCCAGACAACCAATCGGCTGGTCCTATCAAGTCCTAGCAAGTTTATGATTGTCCCGTCCGTATTCTTCAAATTATGTCAAACGCCAACCAGTATGTGCTCGAAGGCGGTGGTTCAGGGTCAAACACCAATATTTATAAAAACACAAGAAGTTAATGAACATTATTTCTGCCAATTCATTAATACACTGGAAGTTAATGAAAATTACTTCTTAAACAAATCACATATATAAATATAAGATTCGGTATCAAATAACCCTCAAGGGTTAATGTGCCGTTAAACCAATTAATCAACTATTTTTTAACATTTCTTTTTCAAAGAAATAGAACATTACATGGCGATCAAAAGCTATGGGTAACGTCGCTCCGAGTTCAAATCCTGGACGTTGTAGTTTGCTTTTCACACAGCGCTAATACCCTTGGGAAACCTATGCATTAAAAATATTCTCCCCCCAGCTATTGGTAGATAGCAGAGCAGACTAGGTTCTTTAATCTTGGTTAGGCAATCGGTCTAGAAGGAGGAAAACTCTGAATTCAAATCTTTTAATCCCGCTAAAAAAATGATTTTGTGTCATATCCTTCTCATGCAGAAGGGTGCTAAGTAAAACTATACCGACTCCGAATCCGACTCCAATTCCTGTAAAGAAATTCACATGAAATTCATTTTTATTTTATTTCTTTTTCATTTATTTTTTGTAGTTAATTTGTATTTGCAAAACTATGTATGTAAAAAGTGATATTATAGAATTTTTTAATTTTGTATGTCTTTTACAGCCTGTAAAAGGTTATATTTCAACTTCTGTTATATTTGCAATGATTATATATACTAGCAAATATATGCACCCTCCGGGTGCAAGTATTTAAGTTTTGATATAATAACATATCATATTAAATTAGAAAGGCTAATAAAACTGACTAAGAATGCAGATAAAAAGATCTGCAACAGAGGGGGTATAATCGAAAAATAGAACAACTTTGAAACTAACTCTTCCATCATTTTCCATTACTCCCCTCTTTCATTGGTAAATTTTCCTAATTTAACTATTTAGTTAAAATAGGAAGTAAAGACTTGAGTAGTAATATAGTTTCGGCTACAGACAGAAAAACACACAATCTCCATTATAATAAGATATATATATATATATATATATATATATATATATATATAAGTCTAAAATTAAAGCATTTTAATGTATATTTTTTATTATTAGCCCTTTCGTCTTTCGTGAGTATCTAAGATTCACCCTACCCTGTCGGCCGGGGCTGTAGGATACACCGACTGAACCTCTTCAGAGAGCTAAGATTTCACTTGTTAACCATGGGTGGCGACATTTGATGCTCAATGACGGAATTCTGATAGCTGAGCAGACCGTAACATGCAACACTCTACTTTAGTCCTTAGGCTAGACGGGCATTTGGATCAATCGGGTGGTCACGTCAAGTTCTAACACCTATATGATAGTCCTGACCCTATTGCTCTTATGACAACCCTTTTTATAATATATGTGCAAGAACGTGGTGTTTGAGGATATTAGTGTCCTGGATAGGATGTAAAACTCCATTTAATGGTGAGGTTCCAATTCTGTAGCTCTGGAAGTGTGTAGGGTACACTTCATTGTTTTAATCTCAGGTCCAATCTGACCTGGAGTAGTAGTACCTGTTAGAATCCTATCTATGGCTTAAATAGATCAAAATATGAGTTTTAAAAAATGTGCTTAAAAAATTAAGATTAAAAAAATTTGAATACCCAACAGGAAGGAAGGAAACAACACGTCATCGCCATAAAATAAGCCAATGGTTGACATGCCGTAAACTCCAACCAGTCAACCAACCAACATCTTACATTTTTTTAAAAACAAAATATTTATCTTCTCACCGTTTCCTTACAAGTCAATTAATTTCGAAGTAACTAGAAATAGTTTCTTGAGATTAAAATGCTTTACAAATGACTATAATTGTTAGTTACCTGAAAACATATAAACTGCTTAAAAAGACTGACTTCGGCATTAAATGACGTAACAGGAGTTGAGAAAAAATCGTATCATAAAACCAACTACTCAATTTTTAGTCTTTGCTCTGTTTGTTTGTTTGTTTTACGGCATATCAACCTCAAGGGGTCATCTAATGCCGATAAAGTTTTGAAATAAATCAATTCTTAATGGATAATACAATTTTTTATAAATACGTTTTTCTATTTAACCCATAGATGGGACCCTAACAGGTACTACCACTCCGGGTCAGAGTGGACCAGGGAGCAATGGTAATGAATGGGGTGCTCCACATTCCCCAAACCTTAAAAACTGGAACCTCACCATCAGATAGAGTTTAACGTCATTCCCAGGACATGTAGACCCGCAGCCACCGCCTTCTAGCACCCATATGATAAAAAGGGGTTGGGGCTTGCCATAAGGGTAATAGGGTTGGAAAATCATATATGTGCTAGGGCTTGACGTGACCAGCCGATTGATCGGAGGGGGCCTCTCCGACCGCCCGTCTAGCCCAAGATAGGGCCAAAGTGGAGTATTGCATGTCATGAACTGCTCGTCCACCTGGGCTCTATCCTTAAGCATCACGGGTCGCCACCCACGGCTGACAGGTGGCCCCATTGGGGGAGTCTTACCCCTCTGCAGAGGTGCAGTCGGTGCATTCTAACGCCCCAGCCGACAGGGCGGTCTGTGCTCTGTGTCTTGTTGACAAGACACGTAGCAAAATTGGCAACCGAAGGAGAATGAAATCGAAGCAACATATTTCGAATATAACCACCAACCATGACTGTACTTTATTAGAAAAAGATCAGAGAGTTTGCCAAGATGAATTTTTTATATTGTTATGACTATCACAGCTGGAGAGACAGAAACAACAAATTCTATTACTTAATGACTACTTTCTCTATATTCATAGTTAACGCAGGGTTTTTTCATAAACAACAACATGAGATTTGGGTTGGTTATTATTTCATGGCATATCAACTCTTGTGAGTTATTTAATGTCAAATCTTGTTTTTTCTGTAAATACGATTTGTAAGCAAATAATATTCAGGTAAATATTTTATATCTAAATGAACGCGAGACAAACGTTAGTAATTTTGCTTCACAGACGCATGCTTTGTAGTTGGTCTTCTTTCATCGACGCATCTTATATATATATATATATATATATATATATATATATATATATATATGGGAGTAGATATGGAAATAAATCCGACAATATTAACAAATTCGAAAAACGAAGTGTTCCAAAAATAAGATGAATTTATTTATCGACGCTTAAACGTTTCGGTTTCTTTAAACCTTCATCAGGATACATTATGGGATGAAGAAATTGATGGATGTTCTTGTAGATGACAGGAGTTAGAAAAATATTTATAAAAAGTTTGTAACTCTATTTGTTCAGCGTCTTTCAAAAAATTTAACGATGAACAAATACAGTTACAAAATTTTTATAAATATTTTTTTAACTCCTGTCATCTACAAGAACATCCATCAATTACTTCACTCCATAGTCTATCCTGATGAATGTTTAAATAAACCGAAACGTTTAAGCGTCGATAAATAAATTCATCTTATCTTTTGGAACACTTCGTTTTTCAAATTTCTTAATATATATTATATAATATATATATATATTAATATATTATATATCTTAGAAAGATATGCTTTGTATATAATCTAAAAAGATATTGCTCTGTATATAATATAAAAAAATATTATTGTATATAATATAAAAAGTTTATTATACATTGAGCTCTCTTTAGTGATTTAAAGATTCACTGTATTTATACATACTGGATCATACAATAATAATACAGTGTATCTTAGAAATCACATATAGAATCATCCCCTACTACCATGTTTTGGATACTTCTCATATATATATATGGTTCGGGGATTGGTTTTGGAAGCTATCACAATGTGGTTGTAAAGGAAGAGCAGGTATCGAGAATGTTGTTCATTTACCTGTTATTTAGTATTTTCTTCATGTATATGTGGATTAATACAAACAGCCGTAAACACCTCCTTTAACTGGCTTCAAATTCTTCTGACGAAGAGATGTTTCATCCCGAAATATTAGAAAAATATTACATAACAGGTATCTGAACAACGTCCACGTTGACTTCACTTTCCTTACACCCACATGGTGACAAACCAACCCAAACCAAATACACTCAGGGTTTCAAGCAAATTATAAAGCCTCCTCCACCCTCTCTGTCTCTGTCCTTCTCTCTCTCTGTCTCTGTCTGTCTGTCTGTCTCTCTCTCTCTCTCTCTCTCTCTTAATATATATATATATATATATATATATACGGATTTGATATTATTCAATTATGTTGTAAATTTCAATATCCACACTCTCTCTGATCTATTTAAGGTTTTGGTTGTATTTTATTTTGATCCTTGGAGTAATATTGTTTTGCTTTTTTTAGTCTTGTCTACTATCTAATTTTCTTCTTCTTTTTTTTTTTGATGTTGAGTGGTCTCTGGATTAAAATAAGGTGTTGATATATTCAGTTATTTATTGGGTATGATGTATTTTGGGTTCGGGCGAAAAGTTCAAGTTTGGTTTGGTTAATTAGAAAGTGTTTAGCTTTAAAGATATTTTTATGCTAATATTAGACGGTGTCAAAACCATAACAGAATAGCTTCATTTGAAAATTTATTCTTTCTTGTTTTATTCGGATATTTTTCAGGATTACTAAAGTATTTCGGATGTATGGTTTTCAAGATGACCAGATATTTCGGATATATTATTTTCAATATTACTAAAGTATTTCGGATATATTGTTTTTAAGAGATAAATCCAGTATTTTTCCCACTAGTTCTATAATTTGTGGTCTTTCATTGAAGTCTGACAGCAAGTTTCTCAAGTCCGCAGGTCTCTTTTAAGTATTCTAGCCGATCTAAACAATCCCAAATAATTGCATGCGGTCGCATTTCTGGGAACGGATTCTGGTTTTGTGCACAATTCCCTGTAGATCACATTTCCCACACAATCGTGTCTAGTCTTGTATTTATTTTTGTGTTAATCTGGAGATCTGGGAGCATGGAGCACCTCATCGTTGCTAATATTCCCTGATTCAGTCTGACTGAGTGGTACTACATGTTAGGGTCTGATCTACGGGTCAAATAGATCTATTTTAAAAATGATTTGTATTTGATAGGGCCATGTGCAAAAGATTTCTAAAGAATAAAACAAAAACTCTAAAAGATATTTTGGTTTGGTTTGTTTGTTTTACGGCATATCAACCCTTTTCAGGTCATTAATGCCGAAACAAGTTTCAAAAGTTTCTATGTTTCAGGTTCTAAATATCTTCAAATTGGTATAAATATTTTCATTTAACTTCACTTGATTTGGTTCAAATTGGTTTGTTTAATGGTCAGTGATGCTGATAGCTTAATTTAGTGCGTCCTGGGATGCATGTATTTGATTGAATGAGTTTCCTGGCAGATTTGATGAGTCCCAACTAAAGTTTCTTAAATAAATTATAGTCTTTATTTATGAACAACTAAAAACCGTCTACTCCTACATTG
>CM042137.1:116178003-116213003 GCA_023376005.1 Doryteuthis pealeii | reverse complement strand
TGATTCACTGGGAAATTCAATTTTCCCCATACAACTAAATGGTATATGCTCAAATATGAATATGTCCTGGAGAATGAGATGTACAAGCTTCTTTGGGACTTCGAGCTACAGACGGGTCACCTAATCTCGGCCAGGAAACCAGACCTAGTATTGATTAATAACAGAATTTGTCATCTCATGGATTTTGCCGTCCTGGTCGATCACCAGGAGAAAGGGAGGGAAAGCGAAAAAATAGACAAATACTTGGACCTTGCCAGAGAGCTGAGAAAACGGTGGAATATGAAAGTGAAGGTTGTGTCCCCAAGGGTCTGGAAAAGAGTCTGGATAAACTGGAAATCAGAAGAAGAATTAAGACCATCCAGACTACAGCATTATTAGGATCGGCTAGAATACTCAGAAGAGTTCTGGAGGCCTGAGGAGACTTGTTGTCACTGATAATATATCAGTTTATTAATACAGATTAAATTTACGAAAATTATTTCTACTATCTTCAATTACAAATCCTATATACAAATATAATTTGGCATTGAATTGCCCACAATGATTGATATGCCATTAAACAAAATTATTACTAACCAGCATAACCAACAACCAAATTATCGATATAATGAAGATAACTACGAAATCCTCATTATAACCTTTTAAAGATGTAAGAATCGTTATGGACTAATGAGTTCACGGGTTGTCTAGTAAATTAATAATATATGAATTTTTACATGATATTAACGATTATTGGCTGGTTTAGCTCAGTCGGTAGTGCGTCGGACTAGGAACCACAAGGTTCCGGTTTCGATACCAACCCACACCAACTCAGCGTATGAGTAGCACAGGGATCTTTGCGGTAAAGTGAGGAGCTGATGGTAAGTGTTGCGCTCCACCTCAGACGCCAAAAATAATGTCCTTGGTCTAGCGCTAGGGAAAGAGGATAGGCTTCTTCGCTATCTGGCTGATACCGACTTTAGGCCACCCCGACGACTTTACTTATTTATCAATTATGAATTTAGTTAAATATCTTAGATGAAGCATTGTCAGTATTTTTAACTAGTTTTTCTTTCATCTTATTTCTACTGCATGCTATTGCAACTCTTAGATCATAACCAGCCTGTCTATGAGGGTGTAGAATATGCTGGCTGGGTTCCCCTACAGAGGGGGAAAAGGGTTATGCTGAATTTAATACTAAACTGCATTTGATGGCAAGGCTTCAGTTCTGGAGATCTTAAGAGTAGCACTTCTTCATTGCTATTACCCCAGGTTCAATTGACCCGGAGTGGTAGTACCTAATAGGGTCTTATCTATAGGTCAAATAAATCTGTTTAAAATTATTCGTATTCAATGAGAATATTTGATGCCAAATAATTGTAAATTATTTGAAGTAAGAATAGTTACTTGAACCTAAAACTGTTTAGTAAGGATTATTATTAGTTACTTGAATCCATATAAATGTGTGCAAATAAAATATCATTGTTAAATAGAAATAATTACTCTGAACCCTATAATTATTAGTATTAGATGGGAATACTTGAAACCATACAACTGTGTGCAAATTATTTGTATTAGATCCGAATACTTTGTATCATATAACTGTATATATTTACTGAACCCCTTCACTACAGGAAGAGTGTGACAAAGGTCAATTTTTCAGGGGAGTCTAACGGGTTTGAATTCAGAGTTATACTTCTAGACAGGTTATCATACAATGTTTAAAGACTCCATTCTGCCCTACTATTTACTCATAGCTGGAGAGAGCATATTTGAATGTATGAATTTCTCAAGGGTATTAAAAGTATGTGAAATGAAAACAGCCTCGTCCAGAATTTGAATTCATAACTGTATATAAAAAACCACAAAACTCTTAAGAAAAAATTACACAAAAAATTAATTGTACAACATAGTCGGAAAGTCTTATCACTCCTACTTTACATATTGTTTTAACAATAATATTATATCATTATTTATAATACCTTGCTAGATAATTAAAAGAAACTGCGGAATATGAGGGTGGAAGTGATACCAATTGTTGTTGGTGCACTTTGAACGGTCCCGAAAGTTTAGAAAAAGGACTAGAGGAACTGGAAATCAGAGGAAGAATTGAGACCACCCAGACAACAGCATTGTTGAGATCGGCTAGTATACTCAGAAGAGTCCTGGAAACTTGCGGAGACTTATTTTCACTCAGACTCCAGTGAAAGATAATCAGATTACGTTGGTGTGAAAATCTCACGTGGAGTGAATAATAATAATAAACACTTCTATTTTATTTACACTAGTTTATTTCATGAAATAATAGTTGATCACTTAGAAGATATTTGGTAGGTGTGACAAGAATTTTGACCACACTTACAAGGAACGCAATCCCCTAAAATCTAAACAGAAAGTAAGCGAAGACAAGTTGACATGCCGTTAAAATACGTCAATCCATTAATCAAATCCTAGATCGTAATTTTAAGACCATTATGTCAATATGGAACATTCTAAATAAAGCCTGAACCTCCGACGAGATTTAAACTGCATATCTCTTCTCGTTGGAGAGCTGTGTCTCAGTGGAACGTCTTACTGGAGGCCAACCAGTTGGAGAGATTTCAAATTTAGCCATATGGCAGTTAGCTTGAATTTATGGCGCTACTTTACATGCCCCCAAATTTAAGACTTGAATCAGATGAATAAAACCGACTTTTATTTAATTACCTTATTTTGTTTCTTGTTTTTAAAGTAGCTTCAATAGCTAATAGCGAATAGACAATAAAATGAGTATTTTTCTCTTTTTTTATTAGTTGGAAATCTACGTAAGATTTCCAAACGTTATAAAAAAAGACTACAGCAGTGATATTTTTTTATCTTCTTTAGGGAAGAGTTCCAAATAGAAACCAATAAACAAGAATACTGACACTAAAAGTTTTACAGCTTTTTCTTACTTTAAAAAAAAATTTCTTAAGCTGCTTTTATTTGTGAAAATACGAGTTACTTTTTTTTTTATCTCTCAATGTTTACCCATTCGTTAAAAGCTTGGCGCCAGTTGCTTAACGTCTTCTATCATACGAGAAAGAATAAATACCATTAAATGTGTGGAGTCAAAATTAGCATCGCGTAAGCGCCTCAGATTTTCAGAAAAAATTAAGTAGTAAATATTTCGAAGTGGATTGGTGCGGCTGAGATATATACGAGTAACGTTCATTTTCTTGTGTAGAAATTCTTTACTTCAATATATTCGTTTTTTATATAGACATTTACTTATCTTACTTAGTAAACGTAATTATTTTACCAGGATCGGCCGTAGGGTTCTTGGCGTCCATAAAACAAACAGAATTTCGCAGCCTTTTAGAGTATACTATTAGCGGGGAAAACATACAGACATAAATATACAGATTGATTTATCGATTAATTTTAACGGCATGTAAACCCAAGCATGGTTATTTTATGCCAAGCGGTAAATTGTGATGGGTTGTTAGATTTATTATGTTTTTCCAAGGATCTTTCTAGATTTTGACAGTTAGTTGTCTGTAGTTGCCTGTTGCTATATGAATTGGGAATCGCTTTAAGGGATAAGTTTATAGGGTAAAGTTAAAGGTTATTGTTATATTTTTGGTATAATTTTATTTTATTCAGGATGGAAAAAATGTCATTTGAAAATTTTAGAAATATCTCTCATATTGTTTGTGTTGTGAAATCGTTGTCTGATAACAGTAAAATCACCATATTCTACTATAATGTGTTTAACAACGTATAGTGTTTGACACGCTATGCATTCTGGCTAGTTTTCTTGTTTAAGTAAAAAGAATGTTTTAGTTTTGTGTGACCTATACATAGTCGGGATATCGTGACTTTCTCCTTTTTGGCGCCGAGTTTACATTCTCCTATATTGGGTTTTATTGAATATAGTTTATTATATATGTTGTTAATCCAATTTTGTTGCCATTTTTATAGAAGAACATATTGATTTTGTTCTTCAAGTCAGTATACGGGATTTTGAGCCTGTCGGGGCCATTTTTAGTGCTGATTTGACTGTTTACAATAATAAGGTAAAATAAATAAAAAAATCGCTGTTTATGCCAAGAATTAATCTAAAGTTGAAAGTTGTTGGCTGCAATGGATTCTAAGACTTTGGCTGCGAGGGTAGAGAAAAGGTTCAGAATCGTTGGATAATGGGGACATTATATATAGGCAAGAGGCACTATATTTTTTTTTTGGGGGGGTTTGATTGGTTGGATTTTACAGCATGTCAACCCTTGTTGGGTTATTTTATGACGAAGACGTTTTGTTTTATTAATTCTTGATGGGTATTACAAAAAAGTTTTAAACTCAATTTTTAACACATTTTTAAAAGTCATATTTTCTATTTAACCCATAGATTGGGCCATACCATAGGCCATACCACTCCGGGTCAAAGTGAACCTGGGATAATGGCGATGAAGGGGTATTCCACACTTCTCAGAACTCCAGAATAGGAAGTTCACTATTAGATACTGTTTAACATCATACCGAGGACATACAGGGAGAGCTTCAGGACGTAGAGTGACTCAGCCAATTCAAAATTTCAATATTACAACTAAAATAAATGCGTAACTTTTTTTCAATTCATTTTAATTTTACGTTGGGCATTTAAGTGACATAAGACCATTTGGAATGTTTCATTTTCAAAATTACGTGAAATAAAATGGGACAATTAAGAAATCAGCGATTAAGCGACACCAGCTATCTGAATTTACATCTTGAACAATTTGGACGGTCTCATTTTTAACCAGAGGGTGTTGCTGGATGATAACGGATGGAAGATTTAGGAACAAGCGTATTAATATATAGGTGCATTGCATCTTGAACAATTTGGACGGTCTCATTTTTAACCAGAGGGTGTTGCTGGATGATAACGGATGGAAGATTTAGGAACAAACATATTCATATATATAGATAAGATGCACTATTTTCAGACCAAAAATTAGGGTACGTATTAACGGGTACTTCAACAACTGATAGATAGACACAAGGTTGCAATATGGGACATCCAGCGAGTAACGATTGTGCTATATAGTAGTAATCGATCTGCGATATTAGCTTGCTAACCATTACACTACGATGGAACGCCTTTATTTATCCATCTCGTTTCCAACGAGTAGAATGTTACTCAAGGTCGCAAGTATGGAATATCCAACGAAAACCGAACTCTCTTTTCAGTAGCAATATATATGCGAGACTAGCTTGCTAACCATTACACCACGATGAGGCGCCTTTATTTTTCAACCCGCTTGCCACAGGTAGGATGTGACACAAAATCGCAAGTATAGGGCATCCTTTGAGAATCGAACTCGCTATCCAGCAGAAATGGATCTGCGAAACTAACTTGCCAATCATTACACCGCTATGGGTCACCCTCGAGGGCAGAGATTGTAGTATAATCAGTCTTCATTTCGTACCTGACGTAGACGAGTATTTCAACTAGTGATAGATGTTTTGATTACATATGTATATGAGAAAGTTTAGTGATTAACCGGAATGAGAATTAATGTGAATTAAAATACCATGAGGATATTCCGAGTGTGTAAAACACTGATGACCGTTACGACTTTGACAACATTAGAAGATAAAAATAAACCGTGTCTGCGATTTCCTGGAGAGATTGCCTCATTTGGGATTCCGTGATATTTTAATCGACTCTAATCAGATTGATCTTATCTAAATTACCTTCAAATAGAGATCGATAAATCTGACGTGTTGATTCTTGTACTGATCGCGTCTGATTATAATAGTCAGTGGAACAGTATCAAAGTCTGTTCATGTAGAGGATGTGAGGAGAGGGTGAGAGAGAAAGAGAGGGGTGAAAGTGAGAGAGAGAGGGGGAGGGGAGAGGAGGGGAGAGAGAGAAAAAAGAGAGAGAGAGAGAGAGAGAGAGAGAAAGAGAAGGGGACCGGATAGCGACGGAAAGAGAGAAGGAGTCAATAAGAAAAGAAAAAAGATAAAAAAAGATGATAAAAAGCAGTATCAAAGTCTGTTCATGTGGAGGATAGAGAGAGAGAGAGAGAGAGAGAGAGAGAGAGAGAGAGAGAGAGAGAGAGAGAGAGAGAGAGAGAGAGAATAGTGACGGAAAGCACGAGAGGAAGTCATTGAGAAAAGAACAAATAAAAGATAAAAAGAAGATAAAATGCAGTGAAAAAGATACATCAACGTCCTAAAGATGTTAGGAAGAATAGAAATTAAAAATAAAATGTAAGGAGGTTGCATTCTGGGAAAGAAATGAAAATTAATGGTGAAAATTTTTAGAGTAAAAAAAAAAGTAAAAGAAGGTTGGTTGGTTTTTGTTTTACGGTATATCAACCCTTTCCGGGTCATTTAATGCCGAAGCAAGTCCTTTTGATATTTGGTTTCTTACGGTACCTGTTGATAGCTTAAATGGTCACCCATCAAAGTATTTAGACGGTTCATCGTTGCTAAACTTCAGCGAGTAAAATAAGGAGGGATATATATATATATATATATATATATATATATATATATATATATATATATGAAGCGAAGATGAAAGAAAGAAAAAGAAAAGGAAAAGAAGAAAAAGAGGAAAAAGAAAGGTAGTGCAAAGAAAAATGAAAAAGAAAAGATGAAACGAAGGGAAGAGAATATCAGAAAAAAGAAAAAAAAAAGGGAGCAAATAAAAAGAAAATATGAGAAAAGGAAAGAGAATATAAAAAAGAAAGAAAGAGAAATGAAGGAAAAAAAAGGAAAAAAATAGATACAATAAGGAGGAATGAAAAAGACAAAGAAAAACAAAAAGGAAGAGATCAAAGTAATGTAAGAAAAAGAAAAATTAAGAAAAAGAGAAAAATTAAGGTAGAGCAGAGAAAGCAATGAAAAAGAAAGAAAGATAAAGGAAGACTAGAAAAAGAAAAGAAAAAGAGAAAGAAAGAAAGATAGAGCAAAGAAAGCAATGAAAAAGAAACAACGAAAGAAAGGGAAGAGAAGATCGGAAAAAAAGCTAAGAAAAAGAAAAAAAAAAGAAAAGAAAAAGAAAAAAAGAAAAGAAAAAAAAAGAACGCAAAGAAGAAGAAAATAGGGAACAAGGAAAGAGAAGATAAAAAAAGAACAGATGGAAAGAAAAGAGATGAAAGAAATGAAGGTTATTGAAAAAAAGGAAATAGAGAAAAAGGAAGGAAAATAACCAAAAAAGTAAATATTGGAAAAGAATAAGCAATGAAAGAAAGAAAAAAGAAAAGAGAAGAAAAAAAGAGACACAAGAAAGGAAGGTCAAAGAAAGGAAAAGAGACACCGAAAGAAAAGAAAGAAAAGGAAGTAAAGAGACGAAAGATAGGAAAAATAAGCAAAGAACGAAACAAAAAAGAAGAAAAATGAAATGGTAAAAAAAAGAGGAAAGAAAGAAAAAAATAAGAGATGAAAGAAAGGAAAGAGAAGATAAAAAAGAAAGACAGGGAAGGAAAAAGACGAAAGAAAAAGAGCAAAGAAGAGGAAAGAAAAGAAAGAAAAGAAAGGAAAAAGTAATGAACGAAAGAGAAAAAAAAATGAAAGTAAAAAATACGAAAACAAAAAGAAAAAAAAGAAAAGGAAAGAAAGAAAGAAAGAAAAGAAAGAAAATAGCAAAAAAGAAAAAAAAAACTAAAAAGAAAGAAACACAAATAGAAAAGAAAAGAATGGGAAAAATAGACTAAAGAAAGGAAGTTTTTTTGCTGGGCATAGTGTAAAGCAGAAATGCTAAGATACGCGTCCTGCGTCCCTGACGCACAAAAATCTAAAAGGACGCAGTAGAATCGTATCCATGCGTCCCAGTGTTTTTCTTTTTTCTTCCCTCACCACATCCTGCTAACTGTAAATACATTTCAATAGTTTCTTAGAAACAAATTACACAGTATAGGTTACAAGGTAAGAGTTAGACTGCATTAGTTAGGACCCATAAATTTTCTCAGGGACTCGTTCAAAGCAAATATGTGCGTCTCAGTACGCACTAAATCAAAAAGCTATCAGCATCACTGGTAAAATTATTCTATGCCTCGCCGACAGGGCAGATATCTAACTCAGTTTGGCTAGAAATTTAATATTTTGACATCTGGTGATCTACAGTAATCTTAAATGCAGGAGCCCATGTAAGAAAAATAAATAAATAAAAACAGATCCCTTTTCGTTAAAACCATTGGACAGAAGAACACATACTTTCGCAGAGTAGTATACATATGAAAGAGAATGAAATAAATGACGAGTAGATGGATAGACATTTTTAATAAAGTACAAATGAAATAAAAGGAGGGGAAAAGTGAGAAAAAAATGAGTCTGAACAAGAGATTAAGGAAGAGTAATACATGAGCGTCCTCGTCGGCGATGGTGGTGGAGGAGAAGTAGCGCGGCGGTAGCGGGCTTGGCGGGGCTGGCGGGGCTGGCGGGGCTGGCAAAATCAGA
This sequence comes from Doryteuthis pealeii, assembly GCA_023376005.1. NCBI lineage: Eukaryota > Metazoa > Mollusca > Cephalopoda > Myopsida > Loliginidae > Doryteuthis > Doryteuthis pealeii. The sequence continues at coordinate 116,204,615 of CM042137.1, read as the reverse complement.
CTGGCAAGAATCGTAGATTCCATCAATGCCATGCCAGTTGATAATTCCAAGAACGCTTGCTAATGGAAAACTCATCAAAGCTGTTGAGAATCGGCAAACAGATAATGAGATTGGAGAGCAAAACGGCCTTCAAGTAATCAGGGCTTAAGATTGCTCTCACTTAATCGGTCGGATTAGAAGCAAATCTAAAATGAAAAGCAATTTTGATGCCAAAATGCAAACCTGCTGATGTCGGAAGCGGAAACCGGTCGCCATTTTGATTTTCATCTTTTACAATGAAGGAAAGCCCGAAAGTAAGACAAACTCACTAGGTCACGTGGTTTTACGTTTTCGGATGAGGGATACAAGTAATCGAGTGAGAAACTCCTGTTTGGTTTCTCTATGTTATGGTCACCCTATAAAAAAAACCCAGAGTTGTTCGTCTGGTACAGTAAGTTTACTGTTAGGGTACGGTGCATTGTGACAGAAGAGGGATCTTCATAACACATGGTTAGCTGTACATTTTATCTGGTCCCACGCAGTTTGAAGTTTAAATGTCAGTTTTGATACAAAATGCCTTTCATTAAATAAAAACCATCGATTTTTCTACTTACGAATCTGTCTATCATTCATTATTATTACAAGCAAATATATGCACCTTCCGGGTGCAAGTATTTACGTTTTAATGTAATAAAGTATATTAAATAAGAAAGCTTAATGAAACTAAATAAGAATGCAGATAAAAAGATTTGAAACAGAGGATGTATAATCGAAAAATGGAACAATTGAAGTTTACTCTTCAAGCACTCACCTCTTCCATTTTCCTAATTTAACTATTTCGTTAAAATAGGAAGTAAAGAATAAAATTACAGTTATTTCTTCTGGTTAATGGATTTCTTTTAAGATTTATCCCCGTGATTTTTGCTCATATTTATTAAGATAAAACCTAAGAATTAGAAATCAATAATACTAAGCACATGTGTATTAAAATCAAATGTTTAATATCAATATGAAAATTAGCCTTCCCGTTCACACTATAAACTGTTATCTTGTTGTATATATAACTACAATTGTATGTTATTAGTATGCAGATATGGTCAACATTATTAATAATGTAAAACAATCTTATTAATAATTGAGGTTTTAATTAAAATAAAATCATGGAGAATGTGACATAAATAACGAAAGGGAATTGTGACATGAGTAGTGATATAGTTTCGGTTACCGACAGACAAACACAAAATCTTCATTATAATTATTATGTCACAGGATATGAAAATAAAACAAAATAGTAATCAATTCAAATATGTATATATATTATATATATATATATATATATATATATATATATATAATAATGGACTCTCCCGTCGATTTTTCGACGTATGAGGGTTCATACACACAATGAACTCCCACACAGGGATTTGTTTATAGTGGTGAAGGCTTGTGTTGGACCATCCACACTTTTTGGCACAGTCGATAGGAAAGAATTTGTGAATCAAGGTTTGCCACAAACCCAATCAACGACCGACATCAGGAATTTTTAATTCAGAGTTATCTCTCTCCTAGACTGGTTACCTACCCAAGGCTGAAGGGCCCAGTCTGTCCTACTATCTAACCCATAGCTGGAGGGAGAATATCTGGATTCATACCTTTCCCAAGGGTATTAGCACTATCTGAAATGCCAACAGCTTCGTCTAGGAACTAAACCACTAGCCCACGCGCCTCCATATATATATATATTATATATATATATATATATATATATATATATGTTTATTTTTTTATATGGCTTAATATATATATATATATATGTTTATTTTTTATATGGCTTTATATATATATATAATATATATATATATATATATAATATATATGTTTATTTTTTATATGCTCTCTCTCTCTCTCTATATATATATATGTTTATTTTTTTATATATATATATATATATATATATATATATATATATATATATATATGTATATGTTATATATATATATATATATATATATATATTATATATATATATATATATATATATTATATATATATATATATATAATATATATGTTATTTTTTTATATGTATATATATATATATATGTTTATTTTTTTATATGGCTTTTATATATATATATATATTATATATATATATATATATATATATATGACTTATAACCTGTTACAAATCATTTTTATATTATATATTGATATTATATCATATTGTGTGAAATAGATACAGATCATAAATAAATAACATATAAATACGTGAGCCAAATGTGTGCGAACACGTAACACAGTTAATTTACCATTGCCGTACATATGTTGGTATTATACTATATCAGAGGGGCATGGTACATTATTGACCCACTAAGTGTACCTGCAATACTTTCAAAACTGATGCAATAAAGGAAATGTAGCAACGTCAGTGAGGACAAACTGCCATTTGAGCAAACGTAGGCAACGTGTTAAATGAACCGAAAAATATAGATGTACATTAAACGGAAATTAGCACCTATGCAAATATTACAAAATCTTTGAATCACGCTGGTAGTATAAAGGTTCTTGAAATTTGTTTGAATGTAATTAAACGGGTAAAGACTGGATGAAAGAAAACTAAACGCCAATGAAAAAGAAAAGAATGGACAAAAAGAAAGGTACCGAATTAACGGGAAAAAGAGAGGGAAAGGATGAACGGACAAAGAGAGAGGGAAAGAGCGAACGGATAGAAAGAGAGTGAAAGAACGAACGGACAGAAAGAGAGGGAAAGAACGAACGGACAGAAAGATAGAGGGAAAGAACGAACGGACAGAAAAAGAGGGAAAGAACGAACGGACAGAAAGATAGAGGGAAAGAACGAACGGACAGAAGAGAGTGAAAGACGAACGGACAGAAAGAGAGGGAAAGAACGAACGGATTAAGAAAGAGGGAAAGAATGGATGCACAGAAAAAGAGGAAATGACTGAATGAATAAAAAGAGAGAGACAGAATTACCGGGAAAAAGAGAGGGAACGGATGAACGGACAAGAGAGACGTAAAGAACGAACGGACAGAAAGAGAGGAAAGAACGAACGGATTAAAAAAGAGGAAAGGATGGACGCACAGAGAAAGAGGAAAAGAATGAATGAATAAAAGAGACAGAATTACTGGGAAAAAAGAGGGAAAGGATGAACGGAGAGAGAGAGAGAGAGAGAGAGAGAGAGAGAGAGAGAGAGAGAGGGGGGCGAAGGGAAAGAAGGAACGGACTAAAAGAGAGGGGAAGAAGGATCGGATAAAGAGAGAAGGAAAGGACGAACGGACAAGAGAGAGGTTAAGAAAGAAACGGACAGAGCGGGAAAGAAGGAACGGACTAAAAGAGAGTTAAAGAATGGATGCACAGAAAGAGAGGGAAAGAATGAATGGGAAACAAGAGACGTAAAGAAGGAACGGACAGAAAGAGAGGGAAAGAACGATGGACAAAAAGAGAAGGAAAAAACGAACGGACAAAAAAGGTAAAGAATGAACGGACAAAAAGAGAAATAAGAATAAGCAAATAATAGAAAGAAAGGCTAAAGGAAGAAAATGGCTAATCCAAACAAAAGACTGAGTGTAAAAAGAAAAGGTAAATGAAAGAATTGACATGAGTAAGAAAAAAGAAAAGAAAGAAAGAAGTGGAAAGAAAAAAAACAAAAACAAAGATAATGGATAAAAAGAAACAATGGATAAAAGAAAACAAGAAACAATGGATTAAAAGAAACTAAGGAAAAGACGAGCTTTGAAATAAGTAAAGGCACGATAAAGAAAGAAGTTACACGAGTATAATGTAAAGAAATAACTAAATGGAAAGAAAATGAGAATATTCAAACTAAGATAGAAAAAAATAAATATGTAACAAATCGAATTCTCGCCTATTGATTCCCGTTTTCTGATTCGAAAGAAGATGTTTACACTATGAGCAATTTTCCATCAACATTCACTCGAGCTTCTTATCTCTTAAGGAAGTCTATGATTAAAAAATGGTATTAATATATACTGACGAGACAAAGGAATCAAAATTGCGAAAAAAAAGATACGAGCCGCACTAGAAGTTAATCACTTTCAATAAAAACAAAATGTGTCTATACATTTAATTATATATATATATATATATATATATATATATATATATATATATGAAGATAATTAATGACAGTGAAAACGACAGTTAATTACTTAATAGTATTATAATTCTTGGAGTTTATTAGCGTGGAGAAATGCCGTGCCATTTTAAAAAGATCTTTAAGCTCATTGTTCTATTGCGAGTAATTAAAAAAAAAGTTTGGTCTTCTATTCTCATAAAGCACCGATGGTTAGACCACCATGGACAGACAGTTCTACCGCTAAAATCAATAATTATCTCCCGAGAGTGACTGTCTCGGCTTTCATGCCTCCTCAACGGTCGAACCACTCCAACCAACAGGGGGTGAAAGAAGCCTTACAAAGAGTCACTACTCACAACCTGAAAATTACTAGTTCAATCTGTAGCCTCGCGAGGCAATTCCCTTTACTGTGGTGTTCAGGTGACGTCCCACCAGTCATGAACCATCGACAGAAAACGGGGCACTTCCGTTTTCCTTTTCCGAGACCGATTCACACAACAAAGCTAAAGAGCTTCGTTTTTCCATAATCATGATCAAGCCGTTCCCAGATTTCCATGATTCTCTCTCGCCACCCGTCCCTATCAGTCCTGATTCCTTGGAAATCTTCAGCATGGCATCTATTATCTGCAAACGGAGCTGTTGTCAGTTTCCTAGCGCTGTTGACTTCATGTCTTCGCCACCCTAATTAGATATACATACTCTATCAAGATATTGAGCATTTTCATATATATATATATATATATATATATATATATATATATATATGTGTCTACGCTGTATATATATATATATATATATATGTCTACGTTACCATCATAATATATTGTGTGTGTGTCTACTCCACCGTAACAATATATATATATATATATATATATATATATATATATTATATATATATATATAGTTACCGTAGGTGGGTGTATAGTCATCGTCCCTTTGTAGTTATCAGTTTCTCGTCTACACTTTTATCAAACCAAGTAATTTGACACACGTTCATATTTCTCTTTATATAGGTATGGCCACGATGGTAAGCGTAGTTTAATTTGTGGGACATCATGGGAAGTGTTATATATATATATATATATATATATATATATATATATTACATGCATATATATGGAACTGAAAGTGATGTCAATAAAAGGGGTACTTCACACTTCCAAGATCTCAAGAACTGGATCATCATTACCAGATGTAGTTTAGAGTCATACCCAAGATACCCACATTTTGATGGGTTGTAGGTCTCACCCCCTCTGCAAGGGATACAGTCAGCGTATTCTTAACCTCGCCGAAATAGTCTAAGACTATAACTGGCTAAAATTATGAACATAAAACCAACCAGTATGAAGACATTAGTCAGAGTATGTCTGAAAATAATAAAGTGTATCTCGTTACCAGAATGTCATGGAGATTCAATCTATTGGTTCAGTGTAATATGGTTTTGCCATCTGGCCAACATTAGAGGAACTGTTTGTATCTCAAAATTCCAGAGAAAATTCGGCGAGGTTAAGAATACGCTGACTGTATCCCTTGTAGAGGTGTGAGACCTACAACCCACCAAAATGTGGGTATTCTTTAGGATTGCTTCTGATTTGCGCATATATCCTTTAATAGTATCGTCAGATTTAATTTCTTGCACAATACATGTTGGATTTTTATGATATAAGGCATGGGGCAAATGGTCACTTCTACTTATAGACTCGCCTATAAACACGTGACCTGAGAAGGCATTTCTATTGTCCAATCACTGGCACTGCTGCTGGTGCTTCTGCTGTATTAATAGAGACCATATTCTGAGCTTATGTCATTGATACTTGGATTATCTTGGACGACAGACTTACAAAGAATACCCTAACACCGGATTCTTATTGGCTAGCTTACTTACTTATTACATCTGGAACTAAGGATGCCGACCAGATACTTAACAATACATAGTTGATTACCTTTCCCAAGTCATGCCTAGTCTTGTAGCTATTTTGCGCTGGTTTGCAGCATTCGCGTATTATGTAACTGATCGTATTTGAAATGAAAATATTAAGACAGTAGCTACATGGATCTATCAATACTACTTGTCTTAGTTCAATTGTACCACAAAGGTGACAGTTTAAATTATGTTCTGCCGCTTGTTGTACAATGTCAAACAATATGAAAACAAGTGTCCGTATTCGTTAGTGTATAATGATGATGATACTTCCTTATTTGAAAAATTCAGACAGGAAAAATTAATTTAAACATTTTTGTCAAATATCTTGAAGCTCGAACACGAAATTCATCGAGTTGCGTCGCTACAAAATTAGAGAAGCCATTTGCCAGATATTAGGTAGAAAAATATTTAATTATCATTATTGGCCTTCAACAAGAAAATTTAATCAACCTATTTACGTCAGAAGAGGGATCTACTGAATAGAAACATACAAATGCATTATTTCATACATAATTTCTCCCTCTCCCCCTCCTCTCTCTTATATATAGATGTACATATATAATGTAATTTGATAATTTGCTTTCGAAGCATTGTTAAGTAAAGTATATTATTATTTATATTTTTTGAAGGCAATTACAATGTGCATATCGTATAAAATTCGATGATTATTGAAAATAATTATGACAAGCAAACTCGGCGAATAACGCGTGCGACGTGGAACACCGTACAGCTGTTTCAACTTCATTAAGTCTCATCAGCGGTGTATACCTACGATCTCGCTCCGACAGAGTATATATATATATATATATATATATATATATATATATATATATATATATATATATATAAAGGGTAGCACGGATACAGAGTCAACGGTGTTTGGAGGCTGTCACTTTCTCACTCATGAAATCATCATACCAAGGAGGTACCACGTGGTGTGTATCGCTTTATTATATTATTATTATGTGGGGTATATGCGTTGGGTGTATTTATACTGCATGTCTTTTTCGTTGCAATATTATGTTAATTTTGCAATTTCTTATATTTACTCTATTATGAATGATTTATTCTATTATGAATAATTTTTTATATTAGATTTTTATCTATTTATCTATTATTAGTTTATTCTTATTTGATTATTTTTATTAGTCGTTGGAATAGTTAGTTTTCAAATGTTCTAGCTGGAGTTTGTTCACATGCCTACATTTGGATATAAGTACTGATATCTTAATCAGAGTTTGTATTTGTCTGTTTTGAAAAGGTAAGTATATCTATTTTTTTTTTAAATTCTTGATAAAAATTACAGTATTATCAGTTGTTTTTGGTACGTTCTCTTTTGAGGTCCTAAATGTGATTAGAAAATATTCCGCTCTGTTTGTAATTTTAATTGATATATATATATATATATATATATATATATATATATATATATATATATATAAGGTGTGTCATAAAAGTATCGAGATTGAAACGGAGTTTACCAAGATAGAAATGAACAATGAATGGAACATTAATTTTTTCCGAATACAAGGTGTGTCATAAAAGTGCCGAGTTTAAAGTTGTATTTGCTCAGATAGAAATGAACAATGAATGGAATTTTATTTTTTTCAGAATACAAGGTGTGTCAAATTGTAAAAAAAATCTCGATAGTTTTTTTCCGAATACAAGGTGTGTCATTTTTTTTCCAAATACAAAGTGTGTTATAAAAGTGCAGAGTTTAAAGTTGTATTTGCTAAAATAGAAATGAACAATGAATGGAACTTTAATTTTTTCAGAATACAAGGTGTGTCAAATAGTAAAAAAATCTCGATACTTTTTTGACACACCTTATATATATATAGTCCTGTGTATGATTCTAAACTACATTTGGCGATGAAGCTTCAGTTCTGGAGCCCTGGGTAGTATGGTGTACATCTTCATTACCATTATTCCCAGTTAATCTCTGATGCGGATAAATAGTAACTGTTAGGGTCTCATCTATACAGTAAATAGACGTTTCAAAACTATTAGTATTGAATGGGTATACTTGAAACTAAAGGAAAATCATGTCTATAAAATCGCAATAGTTAGTACTATTCAGTTTAACTCCTTCATCGTCCGTGAAAAGATAATTTTCGTTTCTTGGTTCAATTTTGATGCTTTAAAATATTTGCTTTAGTAAGATGAGGTTGTCTAAGATATTTTTTTACAGATCCTCAATTCACAAAATATTCTACAGATGTTTCTCCTTCTTGACTCATTTAATTCCACTCTCTTCAAAGATCAGAGCGTTGGTCAAATGTGGTTGTTTTGCTATAACTTGCTTTAGCCTACTGGCATTTCAAGGAAGCAAGTTCTTAAAGCCCTTTCCTTTGGTTTGAGTTCTCAATTTACTTATACTTTCAGCAGCCGTCGATGTAAAGTTTGTTTGAACATTTCCTCACTCAATAACTTTGTTATTTTCTATTTTTTTAAAGAATTTATTAGATCCTACCCATGTTTCAAGAAATAATATGTACAAAATGAAAGAAATAGTTTTTATTAGATTTCAGAGGTCTTAAACTAATATTACTTTAATCTGAATACTAACATCAGTCAATCCCTTTTCGGGAATTCCAAATCTCTAAAAAAAAATAAATAAATAAATAAAAAAAAATAAAAAACAAAAAAAAAATAAAAAACAAAAAAAACTAACCAATAAGAATAGGAGAAAATTTAGTTTGATATTTTACTAAGGATGGAAATGGAAGAGTTTAAATTTAACAAATATTGGCTCAGAACATTTTTCAGTTATTTCTTTTATCTAATTTGTGTAATAACTTTAGACAGATTGTATATGTTGCTTTAAATATATATATGCATTAATACCTGGGTGCCACACTGCTGTGAATGTATATCAACCACCACTTACTAAATAACCATTAACAAACAGCATTATATAAGGTGTGTCAAAAAAGTATCAAGATTTTTTTTACTTTATAACACACCTTGTATTCTGAAAAAAAAATAAGGTTAAATTCATTCTTCCTTTTAATCTTGGTAAATACAGCTTTAAACTTGGTACTTTTTGACAGACTTTGTGCTCCGAAAAGATTAATGAACGAAATGTTATTTTTTTTCAGAATACAAGGTGTGTCAAAAAGTACAAAAATATCGATACTTTTTTACACACCTTATATATATATAACTTTACATAATTTAGACGACAATGTATCCATCGTACACTCTTTTTAGATGAATTGATAATATAGTTTGCTATATTTATAAATAAAGCGTGCTCAATATCATTTAGACATTAAGAAATTACTCAAATTGCCTATTCAGTTGAAAATTATATTTTTTAAAATGATTTAAGTTTTCATACACAATGCATTATCTGATGTTTTCCATCGTGTTGTAATGGCTAGCAAGCTAGTCTCGCTGATCTATTACTACTGAATAGTGAGTTTGATCTCTGGTGGATGCCCTATACTTGTGATCTTTTGACACAACCTATCCAAGGCGAACGTGTTCGATAAATACCTACACTGCGTATTAAATATCATGTTTTTGTACCTTTTAATGTAGATCCGTTTGTGTATGTCTTTCTCCATCACACACTATATATATATATATATATATATATATATATATATATATATATATATATATATGAAGATAGGAGAGTTGGAGTAAAATCCGACAGTATGAGGTGAGGTAAAAGGAAAAGTGAACAAAAATAATGACTCAAACAAGTCCAAGTAGGAGAGAAATATTTCATCCTTCTGACGCGAAGAACATCCTCAGTTTGACTTTATTAATAAAATCAGACTGAGGATGTTCTTCTCGTCAGAATGGGTCAGACTACTTGAGTCATTATTTTTGTTCACTTTTCCTTTTACCTCACCTCATATATATATATATATATATATATATATATATATATATATATATGTATATATAGGTTGATGAATGATGGTCGATTGAGTATCATTTCCTCAAACGTTATGATGTATAGGCTGGAGGTACATTATTTAATAGTTAGAGTCGTAAGAAATAGACTGATTTTTCTGTACTATATATTTATTATGTTGCTTTTAAATTTTTTTTCTTTTTTAAAAATACCTTTATGTCTTATAAAGTTTGTCCAAATGTAAAAAAAAATGTTTTTTTAATGAACGCTATTGTTTTTGATTTTTTAGAATGTTCTCATGACGCCACCACTTAAAAAAAGAAAGACCCACTCTTAATGATAACCAAATAAATCTGTCACATTTTTTTGGCTTCATTTTCACTTGAAAATGACAGCCCTCCTGATAAGGTTTTAATATTATATATATATATATACATAACAAAAAAACACTCGAACGTAGGAAAAAATATTCATTCATTCATAGATAATTAAATAAATACATCCTCTTAATATTTGTTTTTTTAAATATTTTTACACTTACATGCAGTCGAATTTATTTTACTTTTTATTATATATCTTTATATATATATATGCATGCTCACAAAAGCACATATGCACACACACATAACAATACCAAACATATACACAAAGGCGCACGTAAACACAATGATCAATTTTGAAACATGAAACTCACATATATATATATATATATATATATATATATATATATATATATATATATATATATATATATATATATACACTTGAATGCTCATAAAAGCAGATAAACTTTATCACGCACTTATACATAAATACCGCTTTTTTATCCCCACAGTGATACATATAGAGACACATACAAACACATACAAGATATGTTGCAATCTCAATGCAAGTTCATTCCTTGTATATAGGGTGTCATTCGATAATTATAGAGAATTTGAGGGGGGGGGCAGCAAAATATTTTTTGCATTATTTGGATTTGGTTTGTTGCAAATATTCTAATAATCTGGCAAATTTATAGTTTTGCGGCTTTTCCCAATGGCTTGAAAAGTTCTCCAGGTTTGATCAGAATTTGTCGTCAATTGCTGGCGGCTGAGAAGTGCAAACCATGTGAACGTTACAAACGAATGTGTGGTGTGCACGGGAAAGCAGTTAATATTTAAGAAAATCTTTACAAATGAGCTAAACATGGGTTTGCAACTACGAGCCTGAGTCGAAAAGACAGTTCATTGAGTGCAAGCACTTTTCAAGAAAGAAGAACAAAATCAGGGGCAGCGGTCAATAAAAAAGAACATATTGACAATGTTCTGTGCCAGAGAAGGACCCCTCACTATTGATTTCCTTGAAAAAGCTCCAACTGTAAACAGCGTTTTCTATTGCCAACTCCTAAGGCAATATTTCACTTGATTTATTGAATGAACCTCGTACTTATGAAATTTTACTTTTTGTTACATGAGTTTCAACTTTGTAAAATTTAGTATAATAAAAATATTTAGAAATAATATCAGTTTTCATTTGTCCTGCAGGTGGGGATTTATGTATCCCAGTAAATAGGTAAGAGCCACCCCCTCAAATGAGGTCTTCAGGGTGTGACACTAACTTGCATCTGACGGTTAGGCTCTAAACCTGGAGCTCTGAGTGCGTACGGAGTACTACTTCTTGCTATTACTACCAGGTTTCCTAATACAGTTGACAGTATCTGTTAATATCCATAGGAAATGCATGAACTGCTATAGGAAGATTATTATGTAAGCGCATGGTCTAATCATTAGAGTGGTAGGAAATGGACTCGTCGACTCGAGTTCAATTCCTCGACGAAACTGTTTGCATTTCACAAGGCGCTAATACCCTTGAGAAAGGTATGAATACAGCTATGGGTAAATAGCAGGACAGACTGGGCTCTTTAACCATGGCTAGGTAACCATTCTAGGAGAAAACTCTGAATTCAAACTCTACTTAAGAAATTGACCTTGTGTCACACCCTGCTCGTGCGGAGGGGTTGGTATATATATATATATATATATATATATATATATATATATATGGAGATTATCAATCATATGAACATTTGATTTCACTGATAAAATGTCAATATTTAAAACGAATCTTAAAATGGCACAATGCCATTATTATGCAAACACGTACTCACTATATTAATAATAATGTTTTCGCTAGACTGTTAAACCAGAAGGCATATCCACACTGGTTTGTAAGACTCTAAAATCTTTGGAACAGTTCCCGTACCGAGGCAGTAATATTTCATCCAGTAAGGGATATTAAATCACGCATAGAAAAGGCAGATTATTAATCATATGGAAATCTGATCTCACTGATAAGTTAAAGCAACACTTCTTCCTAGCTGTAGTTGTGTCAGTGCTATTGTATGTCTGCACCACTTGAATCTGAAACGAAGAGCCAAAGTGTATAAACTAAATGGGAACTGCAAAAGAATATTGGGTGCTGTCTTGAACAAAGCGTGGAAACAGCCCCTTAAAAGAAAGATGTACGGTCACTTGACCCTATAACACAAACCATCCGAAGAACATGAACAAGACATGCTGGAAACTGCTGCATAGGACGAAGAATACTGGGTGATGTCTTGAACAAAGCATGGAAACAGCCCCTCACAAGAAAGCAGATGTACGGCCACTTGCCCTCTATCACACAAACCATCCGAGTAAGACGAACAAGACATGCTGGACAGTACTGCAAGGGACGAACTCATAAGTGACTTTTTCCTGTGGAAACCTGCACATATCATTTCAGTGTGGTCTTTCCAGAAAAGACCTACATCGATCAGCTCTGTGCCGATTCCAGATGCTGTACAGAGGATCTCCTGAGGGTGACGACCAACAGACGGTTGGAGAGAGATTGTCATTGGATATCTGTGCTGCAAGCACGGCCTGATGATGATGATGTTAATCAGTATACAAAAAAATCGAGGCACACGAAACAAACATATCTGCTCAATATAAAAAGAAAATCTATACGCGAGTACGCAGTTATATAAAAACAACATTACTCAAAGATATTTACCTTCATCTAGAATTTTTTTAATAAATGGAAAGAAAAAAAGAACAATGAAAGCTACGGTCAGCCATTTCTAACTATTTTATTCAAGCCAGTAAATAAATTCTGCACTTAAGGACTCCCCGCCCTTCTCGTCTAAAACAGAGCTGTAAGAGCTTTTTCGCTTTCTACCTCCTTTTAAGTCTGTAAATGCATTAATGGTGGAAAAACCACATTTGAATGACAGGTTTGCAAAAACGCAAGTCTTTGCAGCAACAGAAAGCATTGCAGGGTATTCTTTTCAGTAAAAACCCGGTTCACTCTCAGTCTTTAGCCAATATATGTATATACGTTCTTTTTAAGTCACGACAAATGAGGTTAAATTACTAAAGAAAAATACTGCTATCGAATTCATTAGTTCCGTTAGAATTCAACAGGAAAAAAACATTTTTAGGTCTAAAGAAACCATTCATTCATCATGAACTATTATTTGTAAACTTCTAAAATCTGTCGTCGAAAAGCTGGATTTACTTGAAATAAAAACTGGGTGTCCCATCGTGGAATAATGGTTAGCAAGCTAGTCTGACAAATATATTACTACTGAATATATCTTAATGTTCTGGGTATGACGTTAAATTCTATCTGATGGTGAAGTTCCAATTCTAGAGCTCGGGGGAATGTGGAGTACCACTTCATCACGATTATTCCCAGGTTTCTTATGGCCCGAAGAGTTAGTAACTGTTAAGGTTCCCACTATGTGTTAAGTAGTAAAAAAAATAGCTTTAAAAAGTGTTTTAAAAAATTGAGTTTCAAGAAGAAAATTGTCTTTGAAAAAATATTCAATGTCCATCAAGAATGAATAAAACAAAACAAAAAACCCAACAAGAATTAACATGCCATAAAACCCATCCAGCCAACAACTACTGAAAAGAGAGTTCGATCCACGCTGGATGTCACATACTTCCGACCTTGTATCAAATCATACTCGTGGCGAACAGGTTGGGTAAACGAAGGCGTCCTATCGTAGTGTAATGGTTAACAAGCTAGTCTCGCAAATAACGAATTCTACCCTCGCTGGACGCCGTATCCTTGCAGCCTTGTGTCACATCTTATCCGTGGTGAACGGGTTGGGTAAATACCTATTATAGGTTTAACATTTACGAGTTGATGGGGGTTTAAAAACAGTCAAAAGGATAATGAAAGACTTTTTGGTATGACAGTCTAGTGCAGGAACTTCTCAAACTTTTTACTTACACAACTTGATTGGTTTAGTTTCTTTGTTTAATGCCATATCAACCTTCATGGGTCATTAAATGCCAAACCCAACCTTGACGAATAACAGTAGTGGTAGTAATTAACCAATAGCTGGAGATATGAGGTAGTTCATACCTTTTCCAAGGGAATTGATCCGAATGTGAACGTAATAGCACGATTGGAGTTCAAAATCGCTTACACCTATTAATTCCTTTAAGTCAACCAATTTATTGGCTAGCACACGAAATAACAAACAACAATATAAAGTCCTTCCTGTATATAAAGTTGAGTTTAAGGGACTTACCGGCGCGTTGGAGAAGATATCTTATGGTGATTTCTTGGAGCCCTTCAAATCGCTGCCTCGTGGTACCGCTGTTGGAATCTACCTGCCTGGGCTTTTTGGATATTGCGCCTAAAACTCTGGGCTATCACGTGATTGGTATATCCAATCACAGAGCCTCTCCCTCACTCACTCTATATACAGGAATAACCATTTTTACTGACCCAACACACCGATGTAGCAATCCTGAAAATTAAGCACGAGACCACAGAGACTCACAGCATCGTCGTGTGTGAAAATTATTTTTTTTACTAGCAAGGATATGCGCCCTCCGAGCGTAAGTATTTAAGTTTTAAAGTTATGAAATATATTAGATTAGAAAAACTAATAAAATTACATTAGAACACATATACAAAGATTACACTTATTTAAATTATATTTTAATTAGTTTTTATATGAAATCATACCTAGGATTGATTTTAAAACGCCCGTGAATAAAACAATAATATTAGAGATCAATAACACCGAGTAATTATTCATTAAACCCGGTTTTATTAAAACCAGTGTGCAAATTAACCACACCATATATTTACGTAAACCTTTATTTCATAGTGATATATACGACACATTGCATGATTTTAAACGCACTAATAACATGGGCCTGTTTTGTTGTAAATCTTCCTCAGATTTTCACAGACATTCTTAATAAATAAGATTTATTCAATTCTATGGATTAACTATTCTGACGATGAATTAGATACCCATTGATAAATTTACACAATTACTGAGTACATTGAGACGTAAGCAGTGACGTATTTACAGTTACAGACAGACACTACATCTTCATTATAATAAAGATTAGGCTTGGTTTGGTTTGGTTGTTCTTATAGAAAAAACAGTCGAGGTACAATTTAACCCAAAGCTGGGGCAGGAGGGTTTTATGCCTTTCCGAATTCCGAATGTAGATGTAATTGCGCGATTGAAGCTTGCTACAAAGTTGCAGTTCAGTACGTTAGCCAATACACCACAGAAACCCCTTACACATGTAACCAAATTTGATTTCAATTCACTCCAAAATAAATTAATTGATCTAGCAAAAATCCGGGTGCAAGTATTTAAGTTTTAATGTAATAAAATAATACATTAAATTAGAAAGGCTAATGAAACTAAATAAGAATGCAGATAAAAATCATTTGAAACTGAAGTGGGTAAAATTTAGTTAAGATAGGAAGTAAAGAATAAAATTACAGTTATTTCTCCTTGTTAATAAATTTCTTTTAATCTCCGAGATTTTGCCCATATTCATTAACATAAAACCCAAACAATTAGAAATCAATAATACTAAGCACATATTTATTAAAATCAAGTCTTTAATATCAACATTCAAATTTGCTTTCCCATTCACACTGCAAGCCGCTACTTTGTTGTATATATTAATTCATTTGCATGATATTAGTACGTAGATATGGTCAACAGTATAAATAATGTAAATGTTTGTGGTTTAAATAAGAATAAAATCGTACAGAATGTGACATAAATAACTAAGGGAATTGTAAGATGAGTAGTAATATAGTTTCGGTTACAGACAGAAAAAAACACAATGAATTATTTTTGTATCTTAATATCTTCTTATTATAAGAAGATATTAAGATACAAAAATAATTCATTTATCAGTGTTTAATAGAAGTTACTTGAGAAAATAATAAGTAAGCTACAAATACAGACACAACTTGAAATTCTTGAATTATATTTTTTGATAAGAAGAATATGTTTGTCGGGCATTGAGGAAATCTCGAATATTAGGTTTCAGATTTGTGAGTTTGAGCATTCAATATTCAATTTACTTCTCTTTGTTGTGGAGTAAAAATATATATATATATATATATATATATATATATATATATATATATATATATATATATGCCTACAAGAAAAAATGCTGCCTAAATACACACACACACACACACACACACACACACACACACACACACACACACACACATATATATATATATATATATATATATATATATATATATATATATATATATATATATATATATATAGTGATAATCATAAAATAAGTTTCGTTACACAGTCAATATTAATTGTTAAAACCTACCTTATATGTACAGTCGTCCAAAAAATCCACAAAAATGAATACTCCTAAAGACAACGGTAAGTTGACGAGGCTCTGCAAAGAGATACAAAATAGGATATGTTGAAACATGACAATTTTGCAACAAACAATTCAGTACATTAAATACACTCGTATAAAGCATGCACAGCTAATTAGATGTCATGACCTTCAGTTGAGTCATATTGTCCTTCCTATTTTTAATAGTCTCTAACCTCACTCTTTAGCTGGAATATAATATGTTTAATCGTTGTAGAGTGCGTAAATTATTTTCAAAATATTTGCAAAATAAAGGGAATGTTCAAACAAGTCAATCATATGAAAATGAAATGTTGTAACAAAAGTTACTAAATGAGGAATAACCAAACGGGGGCTGGAAATGAAATGGAATCTTTATAACATCATTTTTATTAGTGAAATAGATCACTAATTAGAACTGAGCCTATTCTAGTAGGGGCCACCCCAATCGGAGTTTAACAGGTTTGAATTCAGAGTTTTCCTTCAACTAGACAGATACAAACCCGACTAATCTTCCTCCAGCTATGTAAATAGTTGGACAGACTGGGATCTTTAACCTTGGTATGGCAATCAGTCTGGGAGAAGGAACACACTGAATTCAAACCAAAGGGGCTCTCTTCTTGTTAGTCAAAAATTACTTTAAGAGCCCCTAATCCCATAATGGTCCACAAATTTCTTCTATCGGTGTTGCAGCACATGAATCCATTGGT
Organism: Doryteuthis pealeii; assembly: GCA_023376005.1. Taxonomy (NCBI): domain Eukaryota; kingdom Metazoa; phylum Mollusca; class Cephalopoda; order Myopsida; family Loliginidae; genus Doryteuthis; species Doryteuthis pealeii. The sequence continues at coordinate 116,187,316 of CM042137.1, read as the reverse complement.
CAAAAGACTCAACAGCAGATATGTATGTACTCATATGAACTTTTCAGCCCACACTTATAAATACCCCCACCAAAAAAACAGTTATTTGATCAGCAATTATCTGCCATAGTATAATAGTAAGAAAAATAGCACTCATTTTTATTTGTATTTTGCAAAACAACGTTTACACAACCCGACAACACAGTGGGACCTACTAGTGATGTTTCTATATATTGACATTGAATTGGCCAAAGAGTCTAGGAGAAGGAAAACTCCAAATTCAAACCCGTTAAACTTCACTTAGAGTGGTCACTACTAGAATAGGCTCAGTCCTACTTAGTGATCTATTTTCACTAATCCGGTTTTGTTAGGTGCAGCGAGCGTATTCTCCGGCCCAGCCGACCGTGTGGAAAGCACAATGTTTGTTACTTTTGTAGAGTTGTGTAGTTAAACCGAATTAGATGAATAAGAATCTGGTTTATGCATAGCAAGTAGAAATCGAATCTGTTTGCAAATTTTAGGAGCATTTAAATCAACCGCGTAACGAAGGTCATAGATTTATGGAATCGTTTGGCCCTTGTCTACCGATCAGTTGGGATAATTAGCCGTAATTAATCATTTGATACAAAGAGGATAGCGCATCTGATCTATGATTTAAGATAACGCACTGCGTGTTTAACCTCTATATATACTAGCAAGAGACGCGTAGCATAATGGTTAGAGTCGTGGGAAATGGACTCGTCGACCCGAGTTCAAATCATAGACAAGACTGTTTGCATTTCACATAGCGCTAATACCATTCGGAAAGGTATGGATCCATATATTCTCCTCCAGCTATGGATAAAAATAGTAGGGCAGACTAATCAGTTAAGGAAGGAAAACTCTGGATTTGAAAAATTTGAGGTCAGTAATTGATTGTGTATGTGTCATTTTTTGTGCACCAATTCTTTCCTATCGATTGTGGCAAAAAGTGTGGATGGTCCAACGCAAGCATTCACCACTATAAACAAAACACTGTGTAAGTTGTTCATTGGATGAACTCTCGACTATTTATTGAGTTCGATTTGTTAAAACCAGTATGCAAATTATCAACACCATATACTAAATAAACCATTATTTCTTTTTTTTGGGGGGGGGAGATGGATTTTCCTTTTTGCAGGAAGATACAGTCAGTATATTCTGCGCCCTGCTGAGATATCAAAAGCTGCGATAACCTGTTCAGTAATCAGATGTGTGTCCACTTTGTAAAAGCAGATATTGGGAGCAATCTGAGGCATGTGTACCAGACTCAGCAAATCTTAGTAGACAATAAAGAAACATTGAAACTTATTCCCCTACCACCGAAATGAAAAAAGAGGCCACAACCGGTTAAATCTACATAATCTAAAGCCTATCAGAAATTAAATTAGGAATATTTTCTACGGATTTATAGTCATGACAAAGTTCAAAGACAGACAGACAGACAGACTGACACACACAAACACATATATATATGTCTGCAAACATACATATATACACGCACGCAAGTATATATATATATATATATATATATATATATATATATATATATATATATATATATGCCCATACAGAAACATATATAAATACATATATATATATATATATATATATATATATACATACACCCATATATATATATATATATATATATATATATATATATATATATATATATACATACACCCATATATATATATATATATATATATATATATATATATATATCGCACACAATATATATATACATACACCCAAACACACACACATATATATATACATACACCCACACACACACACATATATATACATATATACACACATATATATACACCCACCACACATATATATATATACCCCTACAGATATTTATACACGCACACACATATATATACACTCATATAAATATATATATGCACATATACATATATATACGCACATATAAATATATATGTTCACACATACATATATATACACACATATAAAATATATGTTCACACATATAAATATATATATATATGCACACACACACACATATATATATACACACATATAAATATATATGCACACACATATAAATATATATATACATATGCACACACATATATGCACCGAGACACACACACACACACATATATATATGCGCACACACCCACAGAGGTATATATGCACACACTCAAACACATATATATGCAGGCATATATATATATATATATATATATATATATATATATATATACGTGGACAAATATAAATATATTCACGCATACATATACATGTACACATATTCATACATACATATATATGTATATATAGATACGCGCATATATATATATATATATATATATATATATATATATATATATATATATATACCACACACACCACATATATATACCCACACACACACATACACACACACACATATATATATATATATACATATATATATATATATATGTGTGTGTGTGTGTGTGTGTGATTTTAGAACTGAACCAACTTTGACAAACTAATTTTGATTAGGCATTTACCAAAAATCTCACTTTTTGAATAACAATATCAAATGATTAGAATTTTTTTCACAGACAGCATCGACGTTTGGATGTCGGGTGAACAGCCAGACCAAGAAGATAAAAAAAATTAAAAGTAAAACTTTAATCGTCAAAGAATACATTTCTTTCTCTCTCTTTCTCATATATATATATATATATATATATATATATATATATATGCAATTTATAATCATAAAAAGTAATAGCAGACTGAATGTAAAGATATGAAATAAGATCTATTAAGACAGAAGTCATTGATTGATTTATCTATTTTTTTTCTTGGTTTATCAATAGTTAATGGCTTTGATTAATTACCTGAGATGGAAATATTGGAGCTTAATTGGCTTCGACTTTAGTATCACTGTGTAGCATTTGCTCTTTTCTTATGTACATTTTTGAAAATTACACACGCCTTAAATCCTAGATTTACCACTGCGCAGTCGCAAAGTCAGATCAGGATAGTAGAGCAAGTTGAAAACTTTGACAATCAAATAAACAATTGAAGTTCTGATTTTACCCAGACAAGGTGATTAAAGAAAAAAAAAAAAAAAAAAGAACAAAAAAAGGAAGAAACGCAAATTTTATATGACCCCCTTCTATATGGCACATAAAGTGGAATCAAAAGGTATCGGATGTAAAACTTTAATATTTGTAGGTATTTACCTGACCTGTTCGTGCCTTTTCGGCTTGGGTAGTATAATACGGCAACTGTACCCCTGCAGAAGGGTAAGACCCTCACACCAATGGGGTTCCCTTGTTGGCTGCGGGTGGTGACCTGTGATGCCTACGGACGAAATCCTAGTGGCTGAGCAGTCCCTGACAAGCAAAACCCCACTTTCGCATTCAATTGAGCTAGACGGGCAATCGGAGAGGCCCGTCAGTTCAATCGCCTAATTACGTCAAGCTTTAGCACCTATGTGATTATCCCGATTGTATTCCCAATTTTCTCTCTTGGCAAACCCATACTCTTTTTATTAGCTAGCTGTTCCTGACTGAGGATATCTGTATTCTGGGTATACCGTTAATCTGAATCTAGTGGTGGATTAGTATTCTGGGTATACCGTTAATCCGAATCTAGTGGTGGATTCCAGTTCTGGAGCTCTATGAAGTGTGGAGTACATCTTCATTGCCATTACTCTTGCGTACTCTCTGACCCGGGTGGCAGTACCTATTACGATCCCAATTATTAGTTAAATAGATAAAATGGTTAAAATGGGCAAGAAAATGAATACCCAACAAGGGTTGATAAAAAAAACTAACTAACATTATTAATAACCATGAAGTTAATGAAAATGATTTGGCATTAAATAATCTAGAATGGTATGATATTAAACCAAACAACCAGCCAAGCAACTTTTTCAATAGACTTTCTATTCATAAAAATATAAATACTCCCTTTTAATTATACCATAGACAAAAGATAGTAAGAAATTTAGATAATGTCTATTTGTTTTATGCATTAGAATCTACAGCTAGAATGCTCGTCTATTGTCAATTGTTTCTGTTTAAGAGTTCGCATTAAAATGGATTCAAATGATGTAACATTGAGCAGAGTCGTTTTAATTGTTTCTGGTCACGTCATTTCTTTAGGAATACCGGAGCATTTTTTTTTGTAACGAGTCTCTTGTGAAGTTTTGTTTAATAAAACCTGAAATGAACTCAATTCAAAAATCTGATTCGATTTTCTTATTGACTGCATTAAATGCAACCATAAAGCATGAGATTTGACATAATTATTGAGATGGAACAGCGAATATAAAACAATGACCCGCAGAAACGACACGGAAGCTCCAAAGCTGATTGCACTATGAAAGAAAAAATATGCGCATATTTTAGTTTGGCACTAAAGTCGTATTTAATCTAGAAACAATCACCGACCTTATTGTTTGTTTATTTTTAATGTTGTGTTGTTGAATTTTAAGATTCTTTATTTCAATCGAAAGCGCGATGCTGTACCGGTTTGAGTCGTAGGAAATGGACTCGTCGACCCGAGTTCAAATCCTGGACGAAGCCACATTTACATAGCACTAATACTCTCGGGAAAGATATGAATCCAACCATTCCCCCTACAGTTATGGGTAATTAGTGGAGCAAAATGGGCTCTTTAACCTTGTTTAGGCAACCAGTCTAGGAGAAGGAAAACTCTGAATTCAAACCTCTTAAATCTCGGCTAGATGTGGTAACTACTAGAATCGGCTCAATCTTATTTAGGGATCTATTTCAATTTAAAAAAAAAAATAAATCACATTTTTTACCCTTTGAAATAAATTCTCATTAAAATTCATTTTTTTTCAGATGACTAGCTAAGGTACCCTGCGTTGGCCGAGGAAAGAGAATCAAGAGGTCGTTAAGTAAATTCTAACATAAATTCACAAAAGAAAGAAAAAAGAAAAAAAATAGGCGAACAAATAAAGTATAAAGTATAAAATGTGCATAATTTTCTTTACGCAAAGAATAGATTTGAATAATGGACATTGAAAACTCCTTTATTTTTTAATCACATTTACCCCACTCCATCACCATAAAGTAATTCTGATAAAGATTTACTTTATCAGAATACCAGCAAGGGTACTGAGCGTTGTCTTGGATATGGTAATCAAGACTATAAAAAGATTACTGCGTGAATTATAGCATAAGCAAAAAATAAATAAACAAACAAAAATCGAATAAAGAAAAAATAAACAAATAAATGAAATAAAATAAGTGAATATAGAATAAAAAAACATAAAACTTTCAAGAATAATATCTGAATATTTTTAGACGAAAATTTGCATATTTCTAAGATGTGGCTTGGATATGTAGTGTGTCACATTCATTCTCTGGTCCCATCAGAAAGATGTTTAAATACTAATGGCTCATGTGAACGGTTATCTCTAAGTCCAGGTTCAATCCTGGTCAAGGGCGACAGTAACATAGAATAATAATTAACACAGCTTAACACCTGTACCCCAGCTATGTTTAGCGGAATGAGAACGGGTTACCCCCATGGATTGAATAAAGGGTTGGATTCAAAATTCCATGATGGTTCCCGATTACGCAAGATGTTTCCCGAGTTCGAAAAGATTCCCGAGTTCGACAAGAAATACCTGAAGGAGGCCGGAGAGCATATCGACCAAAACGTTGTACAGCTAACAATAAAGATGAGGGCAATAGTCCGAATAATCCAAATAATTCTAAAATCAATTTTGCATATTCCTTTATCAAAAAAGGTACATTTTAGTCATAGTTTGTTTTATTTCTTTAACGGCATATCAACTTCTTTAGATTATAGTAGGGGTCTCGCACCCAAAGATTCAAAAGGGTCATTACGTCGTGGGGGAGTGGTGCAGCTGACCAAAAGTAAGATGAGGTGTGGTGCGATTTTCAGGCTATAATGTTAATATGCAATAAAGCTTATAGGCTGCTATTTCTTTTAATCAAAATGCTGATAGTATGTTTGTAATCTACACATAGTTATACGATATAGAGTATTCCTAATTAGGACAAATAATTTACGAACAGTCCAATACGTTGGCCACTACACCACGGGTATTCCCCCACTAGACGGGTTGACATGACGTTAAAATGAATGACACCATCATATACAAGGTGTGTAAAAAGTATCGTGATTTTTTGTACTATTTGACACATGTTGTATTCTGAAAAAAATAACGTTCCAGTCATTAATTTTTTTCAGAATACAAGGTGTGTCAAAAAGTACAAAATATATTGATACTTTTTTGACACACCTTGTATATCTCTTTCACTGGTTATAAAAGGGTAAAAACATTCTGTACAAATGGCAAAAAAATCATGTCCATTTATTCAGACGAAGAGGTATACAACCAGTATCATTAAGAATCATAATTATCAGAACAAAAACGATCAGGATACTCGTCCAAGAACACCAACCAATGATGATGATGATTATGATGATGATGAGGATGATGATGATACATCGTCAGAAAAATTCAGAGGGGAAAAACAAAAAGGAAATCAAACTGAAAATTTTGTCAGGTATCTTGAGGCTAAAACTCAAAATGCATCGAATTACGCCAAGACAAAATTACCTGAAACCATTTCAAGTCAATTTCCAACATGGCAACACGTATATTGAATTAGTGATACTTGCATTTCACTCTATGGATAGAGCTTTTAATCATTTTGTTTACGTAAGTTAGATCGGTAAGAAAGAATATACAAGTTTGCATAAAAATATGCCCTTCCCTTCGAAAGCTGTCTTTTTAATTATGTATGTATATGTCTATCAAATAAAGTATATTCACACACACACACATACACACACACACACATATATATATACACAAGATGTGTCAAAAAAGTATCGAGATTTTTGGTACTTTTTGACACACCTTGTATTCTAAAAAAAAAATAACGTTCCATTCATTCTTCATTTCTATCTTGGTAAATACAGTTTTAAAATCTGTATATTTTGACACCTTGCATTCTGAAAAAATTACCGTTCCATTCATTCTTCATTTCTATCTTAGTAAATACAGCTTTAAAATCTTTACTTTTTGACACAACATGTATTCTGAAAACAATGAACGTTACATCTATTGTTCATTTTATTCTTGGTAAATACAGCTTCAATCTCGATACTTTTTTGACACACCTTATATGTGTGTGTGTGTGTGTGTGTGTTAAATAAAGAATATATAAAAGACCTCGTAAAAAAGGGGGAAAATAGATTCTACTCAAAATCTAATTTTACTATACGAAAGAAACATATTTACCGTTTTTTATTTTTATTTATTGTAATCAAGTTGTTTTTAAAGATTATATTGTTCAAATTCTTGCGCTAACCAGCTAAACACAATCTTCACCCTGAAGTTAATACAGGGTTCGGTAGAATGATCTATTGGGTTTGGAGCGTAAATAAAAAAAGGCAAAATCCTTCCTAATCAAAATTTAACTTGTCTATATGTCATAATGACTAAAAGGAGACACTAGCGTTTGAACACCGATAGCCGGGTAAACAAAAATGTCAAACATCCTGATAGTATAAATAAATCTAACTTACTGTTAGAGAAGGACTTCGATCATAATTTTGCCTGTACACTCTGGGTTCGAAGTGATTAATGTTCGATTCAAACAGATCAGCGTTAACGATTCGGCGTGTTCTCCCCCCTCTCTCTATCTTTCCCCTACTCTTTCGATCTTTCTTATTTTATTTTTCTGTGTTGCATGACCTTTCTAATCCCTTTCTTTATTTATTTATAATAAAAACAGAATGGTCCATTATTCAGCTGAGGTGACGACATACATAAGAAATAAGAATTCGACAGATAAGTAACAGCAGATAATCAAGATTTACATTTTTTTCATTTCATCTTGGCGATTCGGACAGTCTCATTTTTAACCGGAGGGTGTTGCAAGATGACAACGGTCATACAATTAAGAAACACAAGTATTGATAAATAGATTATCATCACCTTGTTAACATTTTTACAAAGTCCAATTGTTTGCTCTCTAAGACCTTTCATTTCTGTGCGGTCAAGTGAGCAGCTGATGGAAGGTGTGGCGCTCCGTCCAGACGCTAAAAACAATCTCATTGTTCTAGCGCTAATAAAAGGGGATAGACTCCCTCACTGTCAGGCTGATACTGACTTTAGGCCACCCAAACGACACTACTTTTACTTATAATAAAAACATCCTTAGGCATTTTTTGTTAGTGTAGTCACCAGTTTAAAAGATTATATTCTTCAAACGCATATCCTTACGCGCTATACACCCCTGAAACCTCACCCTAAAGTCCTGTAGTGCTCGCCTGGCCATTGCCGCTGTGATTGTGGAGATTTGATGACGAATAGATATTTTCCATTCGTCATTTGTCTGCGGCTTACGTTTAAAGACTTTAGGCTGCAGATATTTCTAGAGAGAAGGAGTCCCGTGGCGTAACGTGATTGGTTATGAAATCGGAGTAAGCGAGTTCCAGCTCAAGTCCTGCCACTATGTTCCATCTCTGACTAATACCTTTAAGAAAGATATAAAACTTCCCAGCTATGGGTTCAATAGTATCACTACTGTTCTTATATAAGTATGGCTTTGGCATTAAATAACACACAGGCTGATATGCTATTAAGGAGAGAAAGCAAACTAAACCTATTCAACAAAGCCAACACAGTCTCTCACCTAAGCGATTTTCAAACCAAATTATTGGTTTAAAAATCGCACAGGCAAAAATTGACAGTTACTAAGCGCCGTTGACTTTATATATTTGATATCTCAACTTATATTAGTTTACACTTCCCTTAAAAAATAACGGCATATTTTTTTTATATATCTAATAGCATCGTGCTTATAGTAAATGAAAAACATTATGTTGCTGGATATTTTCAAGTTTACGTTCAATATTGCTGAAAATGAGACTAAAATTGGCAGTACTGAGAAAAATAACCTAATTATCATGAACAGCGGAAATAAAACACCTTATTCTCGTGAACTGCGTTTGAAATTCACAAAGGAGGACAAACTCTGATACACGCCTGAAGAAATCCGAAGAGTAATAAAGCCGCTTAAACAAAGCGTAAACAACCATAATGAGACTACTAGTCAAAGTAAATCAACAAATCTCCCAAATTAAGATATTGTTTTGTTTTACGGCATATCAACCCCTTTTGGTCATTTATACCCAAATCAAGTTATTTTTAATATTCGGTTTCTTACAGTACCTGCTGTCGCTTAAATGGTCACCAATCGAAGTATTGAACAGGCTCATCGCTATTTAAATTTGGTGATCCAACAGAAACCTATGCTTTCAA
>CM042137.1:116163003-116170503 GCA_023376005.1 Doryteuthis pealeii | reverse complement strand
AAAGATCCCCTAAATACTCCCCTTTTTTGCCTCAGACATTGGGACAGAGGGAGATGGATTTCGAGACAACCAGCTTAAGATGGTGTACGATACAGTGACTCCCACTTCCATTCAGCCACACTGCCTGGCTAAAGACAACGAACCAATAACCTAGAAATAAACTGTTACTACCATTAAGCCCTGAAGATGAGTCGTAGACGCATATTACTACTTGCTGTCCATCGTATCCGATGAGGACACCACGCGAATCATTTAACTCCAATCTAATCGGTCTCTGGTTGCGTCTTGCCAACTGCCTATGGGGATATTCAAGTCCTTCTGGTTTTTTTTGATGTTGTCTTGTACTGAGCTTTGGTCTACCGATTCTACGTGATAATACCCATCTCTCAGTTGGCCAGAGTATCTATGGATCAAATATGTGCTCTTGGAGCGTTGAGTCGTGAGTGGTTCGATATTAAATGTGTGCTCACTCAGGGTCAGATGCGGTGTCGGGTGGCAGCTGGATGTTATATAGGTGGATGTTGAGTCATGTGAGGTCAGCGCGAATTTCAAGTATGGGACGTCGTGGGTATTGCAGTTAAGAGTGTCTGTATCTTTGATGATCTAGTGCAGTGAATCATATGTAGGTAGTGGTAGTACATGTTCAGCGATTATTCGTCTCTTCAAGGATGGTACCTGGTTAAAATGCGTGGAGGAATTAATACATATATGGATATATGAGGATTTGTTGGCATGCGGTAGCGATGTCCGTGTGTAGAGTTGGCCACCATGAGATATTTAATAATGGAGAGCAGTGCTCATGCGATTGGATACAGATCCTAGTGTGTCATCGACATCTGAGTAGGCATGTAGTAGTGATCGTCGCAGGTGAGTTGTACGTAGTTGGAGGATGATACAGTGTTAGCATTGAGGTATGTATCGGGTAAGACGCCTATGAGATATATAGCGGGTACTACTATTATTAGATCACACCGACGCTTGTCTTGACGTAAGCTCATGTCTTGTTCCAGTAGTAGGCAGCTAACGACTTTGGATCGAGTGGGCTGGAGCATACGCTTAGAGAGTGATGGACCTGGTACTTGTAACAGTTGTATTTACTCTTACAAAAAATACTAACTTTGATCTTGGGGGTCAGGAGTGATGTGCGTTTTTTTAACAGTAAATTACTGTCGAGAATTTGGCGGTTTTGAGTATGTGTAGAAATGGCAATTGGTAGCATTATACCTGAGTATATTGGGATTAAGTGTAGAATAGTGGTTGTATGACTGGCCATTTAACTTCAGATAGTAAGCTAGTGGCGCGTGTGCAACTTGCCGCTCCGCTAAGGCTCTGATTGAAAGTGATTGAGTGGACGCACATCGCGTAACTACTATGTTCGGAGTTTAGTCACCTATAGTTTATGAGACTGTATTGTAGCGAATGCCGATGGGATATCGATGAATGCGGTAAGACTATGTGGAGGAGTAAGAGATATTAATCAGGAACATGCTACGGGTTTAGAGGGATATTGAGTCGATTTCTGACTTCGGAGCTGATGTATGGGTAGAAGTCAGATAAAAGTGAGTAGTGATATAATTTGTTAAAAGCACACGATAGATATGCGAGAGTTGTATGAAGGTTTGTGTAATGTAGTTGCGTAGATAGGATATCACGATAATTATCGTTTTATTTAATATGTTTGTGTGCGTGACTCTCTGGCGCGCTATTAGAAGTTAATTAGTTATTGTCTCAGATATTGAAAAACTTTTTTAAGTTGATATAATATGGAGTGAATGTTGATTTGATGGATAGATAGATATAGTGAGTAAGTTATGAAGTATGACGAGGAGTGAAAGTGCTAGAGAGATAGTGTATGAGTGCCACCTGATATGATTAAGTGTAAGGAAGCTTATGATGAACGTATAATTTCATATAGGTCGTATTGATTCTGACACATACGACGGGACGTCGACAGGAAGTGTTATCGTAATTTGAAATAGAGTTTGGTGTAGTTTGATCTAGATCATGAGATAGGGTCTTATGCCGCGTTAGTGTTTTATGACTGCGTGTTACGTGTGGAGCTCTGGGTTCTGCTCACGTGAAGCACTGAGCGGAAGCATTATTTAGGAGAGTAACAGTGAAACTTTCGAGTGCATAGCGCTCAATTTGCTATGATCTTTATTAGGTAGATCTAAGGCTAAGTAATGCCTGGGAGAGCTCGGGGCGCTCGTTTGTAGTAAGAAGTTCTCGAGCTAGTGTGTGGTGAATTTCCTCAGTTGGAGACTTCATTCCAAGGGTAATGTTGAGCGACTTATGCGATCGTGGAGAAGATTCTGAGTAAGGGGGGTTCCGTCTCCAGGATTGGTAATCATGGAGAGTGCTCAGATTCGAGGAGCAGAGCTCTGCAACGCAAAGTCCGTACTCGTGGTATATAATATATATGAGCGTATGGTTCATTTGTTGAATAGCGCGTATGATTGTTTTATCAAAAGGACGAGAAAGTTGATTGTTAGCGGAATGCAGTCCTGTACGCTGCTGGGTGGGATACTGTTATTTTAGTCTCCTGACGTGGACAAAGACTTGATACTAGTTAGCGCGCTATTCTATTGGAGGTGGGATTTGGAGCTGTGGTTTCTCGTTCTTGGATCTCGTTTTATTGAGCATGTTGTAGGATATGAGGTGCATTGGATTTGTCAGAGAATAGTGAATTTCGATGAGGGTCTTGCAGGTTTATCAACCATCATAGTTCATAACGAAGGCGCGTAGTGCAGTAAAGGAACTTTATATGGGAGTTCTAGCTGCAAAGTTGAAATGACTAGAGTACCTCTCTTGCGATCGATATTAGGATGTTTGAATTAACTGATCCGCTCTCGCGACTTGGATAGGGGTAGAGGTGAGACTCATAGGGCGAGTAATTGGGTGACACCATACTGCTGTCTGATGTAATCGATCGTGAAATCGGGCAGGTATTGCGATATTTTAGTGTAAGTTGGATAAGTAGGGTGATCTGGTGTGTTCTCAGACAGTGGATAGAGATCTGTGTTTGAATCCTTAATCTCGGACATGATGTAGGTGGATTGTATGTAGGTATAGAGATATTATTAAGAGGGTCTGAGGACGTATACAATATAGGTTTGAAGTATGTAGGATGCGTTCCTGGGAGAAACGTAAATGAACTAGTGTTAGATTTGATTCAAATTGTGGGAGGTAGTTTGTGATTATGGCGAAAATTTGCGATAATTATGCTATGTGAGGATGGTTATGTCGTTTAGCAGTCAGAGGGGTGCGCGTTGTCTTTAGAGAATATAGGATAGCTATAGGAAGGATAGACGCATAGGTCGGATGGTTCATGATGGTATTGACGTTCGACTAAGGAGTTTTAATTAATCAGATAGCTTTTTAGGTATATGAGATTACGCTGCAGATGGCTGTAGTTGAAGAGTGTATTAAGGCCCGGTCGACAGGTAGTTATGGTAGAGATGATGGTATCTTTGGCTGTGTTGTTTATTCTTGTTTAGTGTGTGTTATGGTGTATCAGTATAAAGTATCCATATGATATGTGTTAGCTAGATGTCGAGGTTTTGAGTATAGAGTGCAGCGTGTTCTCGCTTGTAGGAGATGCTACCGCACGTCATACTCTCGTAGCTATGGTTCTGTTTGTAAGAGGAGAGAGATATTGGCTTAGTGAATGTTTATAATGTATGTTATATACTCTCAAGGGATCATTTGATGGGGTAAGGTGTTTGGTATGGAGTAATGGTTTCTAATTGATGGTTGGGGTCGATCACTCAGATTAGTCGAGGATGGAGATAGAGTTCATTGCGCTTCAAGGGTATAAGGAGTGTCACTACGTGAGGAAATACACTACGAAGTTAATCTATGCACGTACTCGGAGCGATAATGCTTGAGCTCATGTTGTCACTAATCACTCTGAGTGCGTGAACGATTGACCGTGCATGTGACAATAAGGAGAGTACTAGTGGTGAAATTCGGTAAGTAGATTTCTTGAGCGGACTACTGATTCAGTGGTCTCGCACTAATGTGTAGTTGGAGTTGAATTATGTGATTTATATTAATAGGATAGAAGGGTGCAACTGTGAGATAAGCATCTCGTCTAGTGGTGACTTCTTGCGTTTAAATTGGTTGTTACGGCTAACGACATAATTGGTTTCTACGTGTGTATTATAGATAATAAGATATCTTGAGTGGAAGTATATATATATGATAGTCTTGAGCACTGCATGGCTGAGTTGAAGTTAAGCTGAAGCTGAGTGTGTGACATCTAGTCTAACATTAAAGTGATGTACGCTTTTAATGGATTGTGACTTGGTTGATTCGTTTGGCGGTGTCTTAGATGATGTTTGAGAGCGCTCTAGTGTATGTTTATGATGTGTTAGGTGTCTCTTAAGTTTGAGGATAGTATCAATTTATGAATTGTAGATCAGTACAAGAAAGTAAATTCGTGGCTAATTTGCGCACTATTAGGATATATTATAATGTAGGCCGGATTGGTGTGAGAGTGTGGAGTATGATCCTGGATAAGTTGTGTATGACATCATTTGAAAGTCATATGATATTTCATGTGTATATTTGTTTATCAGATTGACTCTAGCGGTGGGTGGCTCACTTGATAGAGATAGTGAGGTTGCTACGTGAGTATTTATATAGGTCGATAGGAAGATTACCGTGTTGCCTTAAATTGTAACGCCCGTTATCATCTTGCAACACACTCTGTGTGTAGAGATAAGTGAGAGAGATGGAGTTCTCTCTAAATGTCCTCACGGTCAATGTGATGAGTTGTGTATTGGTATATTAAGCTAACGCGTCATACATCGTAACATTCGCATTATTGCCGCTCTCGCTTCGCGTGATAGCGTATGTTATCGAGATGTATGCACTCACTTATTTTCTTATGAGTGCTCGCGAGCATTTCACTAAATGAGTTGAGTCAGTACGGCATTACCGAGTTCTAGATTTATGTATATTAAATCGACATAATGAGAGGTGTAATTGAGGAAATACGAGTAAGACAAGAATTACACAGAAAGATATAATGAAGATAAGAAACAGGGGAAATATATAAAGAGGTCGGTGAGGCACGCAAACGCGATAATGCTACGCTGTCTCATTCGAACATAATGAAAAGAAAGGAAAGCATAAATATGACGACTGAGCAGAGGAAGTTGAGCTATCAAGAAATAGCTATACGTTTTTACGTATGTGAAGCGCTTATTAGTCAATAGCTCTTAAATACAACATATCAAACATTGTCATAATTAAATCATCATGAATAATTATACGTAGTCCAGGTAGTTATCATTATTATTTCATCACTTTTGAGTTTTCGCCGCACACCAGCGATTGATTGTCTGTCACTGGGATGATGAATAGTGACAAAGAGTTCCCCTGAGCATGTATTCTAGGAGATGGTTCGAGGTTCGTGAGTAGTTCTTAGTCGATTTCCGAAATGCAGTGTCTTTGATCGTATAAATTCGTCGTCTGATTTCAGTTTTCCTCAAGGTTCTTTTTTCCAAGCTTTTTCGGACTCGTTCCTAGTGTTTATCAATTACAAGTGGTATGCCTTTTACCTTCATATTCCACAGCTTTTAAATATTCTCTGGCAAGGTCCAGGTATTTGTTTATCCTTTTCCTTCATCTTTCACTCTGTGATCTGCTGGTTTGGTTTGTTTGCCTTTTACGGCAATTCAATCTCATGGGTCATTATGCCGATAAAGTCGAAATTTAAATCAATTCTTAATGATAATTACAATTTTTGATAATACATTTTTTCTCATTTACCCATAGATGGGACCCTAACAGGTACAACACTACGAAGTCAGAGTGGACCTAGAGAGCAATGGTGATTGAAGGGGTACTCGCACATTCCCCAACCTCCAAAACTGGAACCTCACCAATCAGTATAGAGTTTAAACGTCATTCTCAGGACATGTAGACGCTCAGTCATGACGCCTCTAGGCAACCTGTATGTATAAAAGAGGCTGGGGCTTGCCATAAGGGCAATAGGGTTGGGAAAATCATAATAGGTGGCTAGGGCTTGACGTTGGACAGCCTGGTTGATCGAAGGGGGCCTCTCCGACCGCCCGTCTAGCCAGAGAATAGGGCTAAAGTGGAGTATTTGAAAGTCATTGAACTGCTTGCATCCAACTCAGACGTGATTTATTACGGAGTATAAGCTTAAGCATATCACGGGTCGCCACCCACGGCCACAGGTGGCCCGCCATTTGTGGAGATCTTAACCCTCTGGGCAGAGGTACAGTCCGGTGCATTCTAACGCCCCACCGACAGCGGCTGATCTGCTGGATCATGCATTATTATTATTATTGATAACAATATAACACAGTCAGACGAGGTTCATGCAAATAAGGTAATATGGCATTAATATATATAGTTATTATATTCCCTTTTTAGAAAGAAGAGAATGATGGAAAGGAATTAATTATTTTTTCTTTCCTGACATAGATCTATGGCTTCATTGCTTCAGGGAGTGAGATAACAGCTGGGAAAAAAATGAACCATGTCAAGATCATAAGAGACGCAAGAACTTAAATTAAAAATATGCTACTTACATACACAAACATATACACTCACAGTCTACTTATATAATCTACTAGTAGAGATTGATAGATATAGACATGTTAAATATATACGCAATATTATGTAATACCAGAACACTGATATGATAATATGTAGGTCTGGGCTGTGGTACAGAGGATTCCACTGTATGGCTCTTTGTTGTTTATCAGATGAATCTAATTTTCAGTGTAAAATATTATTCATGATCTATCTATGTGTGTGTGTGTGTGTGTGTGTGTGTGTGGTCCTGAGTGTGTTGTGTGTGTGTGTGTGTGTGTGTTTGTGCCTGAGTGGTGTGTGTGCGCGTGAGTGAAGTGTGTGTTGGGTATATGTATGATATTTGTAATGCATACTTTTGGGATTTAGTTGCTAAGCATGGGTATTTGTGTGAAATAGAAGTTGGATGTTATGTACTGAAGTTCCATTTACTTCATCCAATTTGTAAAAGAAGGAGCGATTCCTTCGAAATATTGGATCAAATAATAATAGAATTTAGAACATAACACCCATCACAGTTTCGCATTTATTCACGCATTAACCGTGCTTCGCAACTAAAACCCCCAAAATATATATAGGTCATGAAACACATACACACATGCTCACAACACACCCACACACGACACACACATCACACACGACTACCAGTGCGTCACACACACACACACCATGTTTTGTCCACACACATTATATATAGTATATATAATTATATGATAATTTTTCATAAAATTTTCTAGAAACTATTTGATGCCCTATGTTATGATATATTGAGTACTCTTTGGATAAATACTAATGATGCTAAAATACAACGAATGCTAAAGCTGGGGCAGTAGGACACACGCACATCTGACGCACACCCCGACCCACACATGTACGGATAATGATATATAGTATATAATCTAGGTGCTGCTATATATATAGGTAGTTATA
>CM042137.1:116161013-116162903 GCA_023376005.1 Doryteuthis pealeii | reverse complement strand
TTTCGTATTGGCTCAAAAGTAGATTACACGTTTTCCACAAACACGCACAGCAAGACACATACATATTTGCTGCGCTGGGCATTCATCAAGGAGTTACATGGGGGAGTTTTTATTCTCGATCATGCGATCTTTTTCAGGCTGTATCACGTATATACAAACCAGCGATGTAATTATTAGCGAAAAGTGGATCGATCCAAATGTCGACCCGCCTTTTCGCTCTCCGATGACAAATAGTAATTTTCTGTGCCTCCGTCTCGACCTGTCTTTCTTCACGATAAAAATCAAGTTTCCGTTAATGAAGTCTAGTCTTATTATCTAAATGTCTTTCTAGTGTTTGTTTTTATTGTCAACAGCTGTCTCTTGAACGGTCTAAACTCATCTCAGGTCTATTTCTTTGGTTGTTACTCTCTTCTCTCTCTCTCTCTTCTCTATGCTCATCTCTCCTCTCTCATCGCTCTCTCTCTCTCTCTTCTCTGTATATATAAATATGTGTGAGATTGTAGTGTTTATGGAGAAAGGCATCTCTCTCTCTCTCGTCTCTCTCTCTACCTCTCTCTCCTCCTTCTCTCTCTCTCTCTTTATTATATACTTAGAGAGAAATTAGAGAGACTTGAAACAACAATAAAGACAATAACTGGGATGAGGTGTAATATATTATATAATATAGTATACATATATATATATAGATATTATTATGTATATATACGTTTATGGCACGTAGGCATCTCTCTGTCTCCTCTCTCTCTCTCATCTCTCTCTTCTCTGTCAGTTATATATAGGGAGAGAGAAATAGAGAGAATTGAACAACAACCAAAGAAATAACCTGAGATGTGAGGTGTATAATATATATATACTATATATATAGTATATATATATATATATATATTTATATATAACCTCATCTTAGTTATATTCTTTGTTGGGTCTTCTCTCTCTCTCTCTCAATATATATATATATAATATATATATTAGTATATAATATATATATATATGACGTCAGCATTACTTATATACATATATTACATGTATTATATATATATATATATATATTATGGACGTAGGCATCTCTAATAATATATATATATATATGGACCGTTAGGCATCTTATATATTATATATCATAGTATATATATAATATAATATTAATAATTATATATATATATGGACGTAGGCATCTATATAATATATATATATATATATATAATATATGAACGTACGGCATCATATATAATATAGTCATATATGTATATATATATATACTATATATCATATATATGGAGATGGAACAACAACAAATAGATAACGTGAGATGAGTGATATATATAGCTATATATAGTATAGATCATATGTAAAAGTAATGTCGTCGCGGTGGCTAATTTCCTAGTATCAGCAAACAGTGAGGAGTCTATTCCTTTTCACGTGCGCTAGACCAGAGGCAGACTTATTTGAGCATCATGAGGTGGAGCACCACACCTCCCATCAGCTCCTTACTTTACCCGCACAGATCCCTGTGCTACATACGCTGAGTTGGCGGGGACCAGTTTCGAACAAGCACTTGAGATTCCTAGCTGAACACTCTACCGACTGAGCTAAACCGGCCCCTGAATGAATGAATGAATGAATGAATGCACAAATAAAAGGTTTAGCTTTTATTTATTTACATGGGAACAATATTTACAGCCAATGGTTTCTTGCTAACGCATTCTTCAGGTAAACGAAATAGTTTTTTTTTTTTAAGGATAGAAATGGTATAAATGGTTAAATGTGTGCGTTTTTTAACTGCATTCTCGTGTTGCATATTTACGTGTTTACGTGATGGCGAATGCGCTTTTTGTTTGAGCGTGTGCGTATTTTTTGTTTTGTGCGTGAAGACTGTGATGTTATGATATA
>CM042137.1:116121013-116156013 GCA_023376005.1 Doryteuthis pealeii | reverse complement strand
GGAATGACGTTAAACTCTATCTGATGGTGAGGTTATAATTTCGGAGGTTTGGGGCATGTGGAGCAGCCCTTCATCACCATTGCTCACATATCCGTTCTGACCTGGAGTGGTAGTACCTTTTAGGGTCCCATCTATGGGCTAAATAGAAAAACATGAGTTTATAAAAAAAATTGAGTATCCATTAAGAATGAATTTATTTCAAAACTTTGTCAGCATTAAATGACCCACTGAGGTTGATATGCCGTAAAACAAAACAAGCAAAACCAAATTAGCTGATATTGTTATATATTGTTTATATATACATAAATAGAATGCGCCGACTACTACTATAAGTATCAGAGACAATTGTGGTTTGGGACACAAGCAACGCAAGTCAGTTCGCAACTGTATGGTCGGACGCAACTCCACTTTCTTTTCTGTAATTTCTACTCATTTTTGTTCAATACATCTGTATCCATTTTCATCAGTCATTTGTCTTATTTTTTAACCTTAAAAACCGTACAAACGTTATTAACACCATGTTTGCCCGTCTAAGGTTATTTTATGCCGGGAGGTTACTAATTCGGGTTCATCGTACATTCATATGTACACTTTTTGAGTAATTATGTTCTTTAGAGTTTATCCTTCTTGAGAGAAAAGAAAAATATATTGAAAATTATGAATCAGATATAAAGTACATTCACGAATTACATCTACAAAAATACACCTGTAAAAGAAATTTAAGTACCAATTTTTGTCTCGAGTTCTGAAAATTTTTGGCATTAAATGACCCACAAATGTATTATACCATTCAGAGATGCTGATAGGTACGTATCCTGCGTCACTGACGCATAAAAATCTAAAAGGACGCAAAACATCGTATCCATGCGTCCCAGTGTTTTTCCCCCTACCATTTCCAGCTAACTTTAAATACATTTCAATATTTTCTTGGAAAATAACTACACTGTATGGGGTACAATGTAGGAGTTAGACGGTTTTAGTTGTTCATAAATAAAGACTATAATTTATTAAGAAACTTTAGTTGGGACTCATCAAATCTGCTAGGAACTCATTCAAATCAAATACATGCGTCCCAGGACGCACTAAATTAAGCTATCAGCATCACTGACCATTAAACAAACCAATTTGAACCAAATCAAGTGAAGTTAATGAAAATTATTTATACCAATTTGAAGATATTAAGGATCTGAAACAGAAACTTTTGAACTTGTTTCGGCATTAAATGACCCGAAAAGGGTTGATATGCCGTAAAACAAACAAACCAAACCAAAATATCTTTAGAATTTTTTGTTTTATTCTTTATAAATCTTTTGCACATGGCCCTATCAAATACAAATCATTTTTGAATAGATCTATTTGACCCGTAGATCAGACCCTAACATGTAGTATCACTCAGTCAGACTGAATCAGGGAATATTCGCAACGATGAGGTGCTCCATGCTCCCCAGATCTCCAGAATTAACACAAAAATAAATACAAGACTAGACACGATTGTGTGGGAAATGTGATCTACAGGGAATTGTGCACAAACCAGAATCCGTCCCAGAAATACGACGCAATTATTTGGGATTGTTTAGATCGGCTAGAATACTTAAAAGAGACCTGCGGACTTGAGAAAACTTGCTGTCAGACTTCAATGAAAGACCACAAATTAGAACTAATGGGAAAATACAGGATTTATCTTAAAAACAATATATCCGAAATACTTTAGTAATATTGAAAATGATATATCCGAAATACTCTGGTCATCTTGAAAAACATACATCCGAAATACTTTAGTAATCGTGAAAAAATATCCGAAATAAAACAAGAAAGAATAAATGTTCAAATGAAGCTATTCTGTTTATGGTTTTGACACGTGTCTAATATTAGCATAAAAATATCTTTAAAGCTAAACACTTTCTAATTAACCAAACCAAACTTGAACTTTTCGCCCGAACCCAAAATACATCATACCCAATAAATGACTGAATATATCAAACACCTTATTTTAATCCAGAGACCACTCAACATCAAAAACAAAAAAATAAGAAGAAAGTAAATATTAGACAAGGCTAAAAAAAAGCAAAGACAATATAACTCCCAAGGATCAAAATAAAATACAACCAAAACCTTAAAAAGATCAGAGAGAGTGTGGATATTGAAATTTACAACATAATTGATAATATCAAATCCGTATATATATATATATATATATATATATATAGAGAGAGAGAGAGAGAGCGAGAGAGCGAGAGAGAGAGAAGGACAGAGAGAGAGAGAGAGAGAGAGAGAGGAGAGAGAGAGAAGGAGAGAGAGAGAGAGAGAGCGAGAGAGCGAGAGAGAGAGAGAAGGACAGAGACAGAGAGAGAGGGGGAGCTTTATAATTTGCTTGAAACGCTGAGTGTATTTGGTTTGGATTGGTTTGTCACAATGCGGGTGTAAAGAAAGTGAAATCAACGTGGACGTTGTTCATATACCTGTTATCTAATATTTTTCTAATATTTCGGGATGAAACATCTCTTCGTCAGAAGAATTCGAAGCCAGTTAAAGGAGGTGTTTACAGCTGTTTGTATTAATCCATATATACATGAAGAAAATAATAAATGACAGGTAAATGAACAACATTCTCGACACCTTCTCTTCCTTTATAACCACATTGTGATAGCTTCCAAACCAATCCCCGAACCATATATATATATATATATATATATATATATATATATATATATATATTTCTTAATATATATATATATATATATATATATATATATATATATATATATATTTCTTAATATATATATATTTAAATTATATATATATATATAATATATTAAGAAATTTTGAAAAACGAAGTGTTCAAAAGATAAGATGAATTCATTTATCGACGCTTAAACGTTTCGGTTTATTTAAACCTTCATTAGGATAGACTATGGAGTGAAGTAATTGATGGATGTTTTGTAGATGACAGGAGTTAGAAAAATATTTATAAAAATTTTGTAACTGTATTTGTTCATCGTTAAATTTTTTTGAAAGACGCTGAACAAATACAGTTACAAACTTTTTATAAATATTTTTCTAACTCCTGTCATCTACAAAACATCCATCAATTTCTTCATCCCATAATCTATCCTGATGAAGGTTTAAATAAACCGAAACGTTTAAGCGTCGATAAATAAATTCATCTTATTTTTGGAACACTTCGTTTTTCAAATTTCTTAATATTGTCGGATTTATTTCCATATTTACTCCCATATATATATATATATATATATATATATATATATATATATATATATATATATATAAGATGCGTCGATGAAAGAAGACCAACTACAAAGCATGCGTCTGTGAAGCAAAATTACTAACGTTTGTCTCGCGTTCATTTAGATATAAAATATTTACCTGAATATTATTTGCTTACAAATCGTATTTACAAAAAAAACAAGATTTGACATTAAATAACTCACAAGAGTTGATATGCCATGAAATAATAACCAACCCAAAATCTCATGTTGTTGTTTATGAAAAAAACCCTGCGTTAACTATGAATATAGAGAAAGTAGTCATTAAGTAATAGAATTTGTTGTTTCTGTCTCTCCAGCTGTGATAGTCATAACAATATAAAAAATTCATCTTGGCAAACTCTCTGATCTTTTTCTAATAAAGTACAGTCATGGTTGGTGGTTATATTCGAAATATGTTGCTTCGATTTCATTCTCCTTCGGTTGCCAATTTTGCTACGTGTCTTGTCAACAAGACACAGAGCACAGACCGCCCTGTCGGGTGGGGCGTTAGAATGCACCGACTGCACCTCTGCAGAGGGGTAAGACTCTCCCAATGGGACCACCTGTTGGCCGTGGGTGGCGACCCGTGATGATTAACGATGGAGCCCAGGTGGATGAGCAATTCATGACATGCAATACTCCACTTTGGCCCTATCTTGGGCTAGACGGTCGGTCGGATAGTCCCCCTCCGATCAATCGGCTGGTCACGTCAAGCCCTAGCACCTATATGATTTTCCCAACCCTATTGCCCTCATGGCAAGCCCCAACCCTCTTTTATCATATGGGTGCTAGAAGGCGGTGGCTGCGGGTCTACATGTCCTGGGAATGACGTTAAACTCTATCTGATGGTGAGGTTCCAGTTTTGGAGGTTTGGGGAATGTGGAGCACCCCTTCATCACCATTGCTCCCTGGTCCACTCTGACCCGGAGTGGTAGTACCTGTTAGGGTCCCATCTATGGGTTAAATAGAAAAATGTATTTATAAAAAATTGTATTATCCATTAAGAATTGATTTATTTCAAAACTTTATCGGCATTAAATGACCCACCGAGGTTGATATGCCGTAAAAAAACAAAAAAACAAACAGAGCACAGACTAAAAATTAAGTAGTTGGTTTTATGATACGATTTTTTCTCAACACCTGTTACGTTATTTAATGCCGAAGTCAGTCTTTTTAAGCAGTTTATATGTTTTCAGGTAATTAACAATGATAGTCATTTGTAAAGCATTTTAATTCCAAGAAACTATGTCTTGTTACTTCGAAATTAATTGACTTGTAAGGAAACGGTGAGAAGATAAATATTTTGTTTTTTAAAAAAATGTAAGATGTTGGTTGGTTGACTGGTTGGAGTTTACGGCATGTCAACCATTGGCTTATTTTATGGCGATGACGTTTTGTTTTATTCCTTCTTGTTGCGTATTCAAATTTTTTAATCTTAATTTTTAAAGCACATTTTTTAACTCATATTTTGATCTATTTAAGCCATAGATAGGATCCTAACAGGTACTACTACGCCAGGTCAGATTGGACCTGAGATTAAAACAATGAAGGGTACCCTACACACTTCCAGAGCTACAGAATTGGAACCCCACCACTAAATGAAGTTTTGCATCCTACCCAGGACACTACTATCCTCAAACACCACCTTCTTGCACATATATTATAAAAATGGTTGTCATAAGAGCAATAGGGTCGGGACTATCATATAGGTGTTAGAGCTTGACATGACCACCCGATTGATTCAAATGCCCGTTTAGTTTAAGGACTAAAGTAGAGTGTTGCATGTCACGGTCTGCTCAGCTATCAGAATTCCGCCCTTGAGCATCAAATGTCGCCACCCACGGCCAACAAGGGAAATCTTAGCTCTCTGAAGAGGTTCAGTCGCTGTATCCTACAGCCCCAGCCGACAGGGTAGGGTGAATCTTAGATACTCACGAAAGACGAAAGGGCTAGTAATAAAAAATATACATTACAATGCTTTAATTTTAAACTTATATATATATATATAATCATTGTAAATATAACAGAAGTTGAAATATAATCTTTTACAGGCTGTAAAATACATAACAAAAAATTAAAAAATTCTATAATATCATTTTTTACATACATACTTTTGCAAATACAAATTAACTACAAAAAATAAATGAAAAAGAAATAAAATAAAAATGAATTTCATGTGAATTTCTTTACAGGAATTGGAGTCGGATTCGGAGTCGGTATAGTTTTACTTAGCACCCTTCTGCATGAGAAGGATATGACACACAGTCAATTTTTAAGTAGGATTAAAAGATTTGAATTCAGAGTTTTCTTCCTTCTAGACCGATTGCCTAACCAAGATTAAAGAACCTAGTCTGCTCTGCTATCTACCAATAGCTGGGGGGAGAATATTTTTAATGCATAGGTTTCCCAAGGGTATTAGCGCTGTCTGAAAAGCAAACAGCAACGTCCAGGATTTGAACTTGGGGTGACCTTACCCATAGCTTTTCATCGGTATAGAATACTATGGTATTTTGACCAACAGCCATGTAATGTTGTTCTATTTCTTTGAAAAAGAAATTTTAAAAAATAGTTGATTGATTGGTTTAACGGCACATTAACCCTTGAGGTTTATTTGATACCGAATCTTATATTTATATATATGATTTTTTTAATGTATTAATAAATTGGCAGAAATAATGTTCATTAACTTCTTGTGTTTTTATAAATATTGGTGTTTGACCCTGAACCACCGCCTTCGAGCACATACTGGTTGGCGTTTGACATAATTTGAAGAATACGGACGGGACAATCATAAAGTTGCTAGGACTTGATATGACCAGCCGATTGGTTGGCTGGGGCTTCTTCAACCGTCTAGCCCAGTTTAGGACCAAGGTGATGTGTTGAATGTCATGGGGCCACAGTACCAGAGTCACAAACCGTTCAGCCACAACAAAGCTGTCCTCTGTCATTACGAGTCGCTACTTACAGTCAATGGATTCAGCAGCTCCAGATGCTTTTGCCAACGTTGTGAAGGTGCCGATACTACCGTTGACTCTGAGATGCCAATCTCACCAGATTAGCATTTATAGTTTGGAGCAGAGAGTCGGAATCCACGGTTTAGGCTTATTGTTATATACCCAACATCGGGTATATAAACGGTGAGAGAGGGCGAGTTCATCTCGCATGATAGAGAGACAGAGACTTAGATTAGAGAGAAGATGGTCTTACTTTATTACACGTTGCTGGTTCCTGCTATCTTGTCTGGTCGCCATTTTGTTTTGTCTAGTTGACTTTCCTTCTTCTCGGGGTTAATCTTCCTCTTTGCTAATTTTTCTAACTTCTGGACCGGTTCGGGCATCGCTGGTCTCCATCAACCAACAAGACTCCAAGTTTGCTTGATCAAATTTTTATTACTTATCTAGCCCATATTTGATTCACCGCGGGAGACAGACCCCGGATCCCGTCCAAGCTCCCTGGTAGCCGGGACAAATCTAAACTCACGTCTAAACTAACTGTCACGTGTCTGTCATGGCGCGTGAAAACCGCGCCTCTATGGGTCAAGGGTTACCAACAGTCCCGGTATTTTCCCATGGGGACTAAATTTAATTCTTGCTACAGGGTTTGTTCACAATTCATGATCTCTCATGAATTCTAACACTATCTGAACTTGCCTGATCAAGTTGAAGTTCTAATTTTGGAATTGACACGAAATGGTAGTACCTGTTGGGGTCATATATGTGGGTTAAATAGAAAAATGTGTTTAAAAAATTA
The DNA here is from genome assembly GCA_023376005.1 of Doryteuthis pealeii. Classification (NCBI taxonomy): domain Eukaryota; kingdom Metazoa; phylum Mollusca; class Cephalopoda; order Myopsida; family Loliginidae; genus Doryteuthis; species Doryteuthis pealeii. The sequence goes on along the minus strand of CM042137.1, from coordinate 116,148,997 downwards.
AGTTTAAAAACAAATTGAGTACACATCAAGAATGAATCAAACAAAATGTCTTCGGCATAGAATAACCCACTAAGGGTTGACATGCCGTAAAATTCAACCAACCTGCAGAGGTGGAGTCGGCGTATTCTACTGTCTCAGTTGACTGGACAGAAACAAAATGTTAGACTCAGTGTGAAGATTATTGACTATAAATTAAAACATGTTTGGCTCGTAATATATCGAAAAGGTTTGTTTTTTTAAACATAAGCCTATATTGTAATATATTGGTTGAACATTTCGAGAAAATTGCATGTGTCGAAGTGTGATGGTTTTGAATGTTTTCTAGATAAAATATTCTAAGAAAAACGAACCACACCTTCAAAAATTGAAAGAAAGAAAGAGAGAAAAAAAGAATTGAAAATCTTCTGAAGTGCTGTCAAACACTTAGCTACTAACAGCAGGTTTGGTTGCTAAAATGCAGCTCCTTTGTCAAAGCTGAGGATGGTCTACCAATTAAAAACGTCTTTCTTCTTTTTCTTCTTCCTCTTCTTTTTCATTGTGATTTAAAATGTTTGCAGCGCAACGCTAAATCAAATCATGTAAACCTACGGCATGTGATTTGTAAGGAACGCGGTTAAGAAAAGAAGACATCAGAAGCAGTTAAAATGGCCGATGTTTTAATTTTCTTGGGAGGCAGACGATTTGAATCAATAGTTAAATGAAATCCGGTTGATAAGTTTTTCTCTTCAACAGAATTTTCCTCTTTGAAGTAAACAATGGTTTGTATAAGTTTCCGTTTAACGGCATTTCAATTACTTATGGATTATGTAATGTTGAGATTTTTGTAATATAAGGTGTGTGTTAAAAGTCCACTCCTGCTTATAGACTCGGCGAGAACCATGTGATTAAACGCTTGGCCAATCGCTGGCAGTACTCTGCTGCTGATACAATACTTAAACCGAAAGTACTGGCCATAACTACTTCGACTTTCATGGACGACAGCCATAAGATTAAAACACTGGACCTTTAACAATACGCAGGATAGGACTTATTCACTTACCAAAGGATTCCATAATTCAGGACTTACTTACTTTAAGCCCTTTTCAACTGGCCAAGGATGGCATTTAAAAACTTAACATGTAATGCCAAAATTTGATTCATGAGTTTAATTTGGTTTAGTTTAACATATCAACTATTATTACTTTAGTTTGGTTTATATGTTTAACGGCATATCAATTCTTTATGGGTTATTAAATGCCAAAATTTGATTTAGTTGTTTTTTGTTTATCTGTTGGGTTGTTTTACGCGGGAGATATTTTCTTTTATTCATTCTTGATGGGTATTGAAAATTCTTTTTTTAACTCGATTTTTTAACACATTTTTTAAAATTCATCTTTCTATTTAGCCCATTGAGGGGATCCTAACAGGTACTACCACTTCGGTCGGGGAGAGCTGGGGAATAAGGGCAATGATGGGGTTCTCCACAATCCCCAGAACTCTAGAACTTGAACCTCACCATTGGATGCAGTTTAATGTTACCCTCAAGACACTGGCTAACACGTTATTGGCCTGTAGTTGCTTGGGATGGTTATTTTGGTGGGTGTTTTTGGATCAGGGTAATTTTCCATTTTGTCATCCAGTCGGGATTTCTTACCTCTTGAAGGCATTTACTGAGTTAATTTGTTCTGGATAGTTGAGAATTCTTTCTTAACCAGGGCTGGGTTAGCTCAGTCGGTAGAGCGTTCGGCTAGAAACCACATGGTTCCTAGTTCGATTCCGGTCCTCGCCAACGCGTATGAGTAGCACAGGGACCTGTGCGGTAAAGTAAGGAGCTGATGTAGGTGTGGCGCTCCACCTCAGATGGCAAAACAATCTCCTTGGTCCAGCGCTAGTGAAAAGGGGATAGACTCCCTCGCTGATTGGCTGATACCGACATTAGGCCGCCCCGACTTTACTTTATATATACCATCATTTCCTGATGGCTTCCAATTTGCTACTTTCTTGAGTGTTATTTTTAGTGAATTCACATGAATTACAGCCTCTGGTTTTCTTTAATTCCTTGCAATTAATTTTTTCGGTTTACTTTTTTTTTGTAGCCATTTCAGATGTTATGTTGATTTCTTTCTGTTCCTCTTATTTTACAGAAAATGTTTTGTTTCGTTTTTATCATGTTGCTCGGGTTGTTGTGGATATACCACAGTATGATAATTTAATTTTATAACGTTTGATATGTTTACTTAAGAGCTATTACTAAAAAATTCAATATGTAAAAATTATAATAATCTTGATTTAACTCTCTCTCCTCTCTCTCTCTCTCTCTCTCTCTCTCTCTCTCTCTCTCTCTCTCTCTCTTGTTTTTTCTTTCTTTTTCTTTTTTTCATTTTTTTTCATTATGTTCGATTGAAACAGATTAGCGTTATCGCTACCACGCGCTCATATTCTCTCTCTATCTTTCCCCTACTCTCTTTCTTTTGTCTTTCTATATTTTTTGTATAGCATGTCCCTTTTCTTCCCTTTCTTTCTTTATAATAAAACGGAATGATTCGTTATTTAGCTGAGATGACGACACTCATAAGTGATAAGAATTAAAACGGATAAGCAACACGAAACAATCAGGATTTACATTTTTGGATTTTAATCTTGGACAGTTTGGACTGTTTTCATCTTTAACCAGAAGGTGTTGCAAGATGACAAAAGTCGATCAAATAAGGAACCAGTATTGATATAGAGATTTAATCTTATTATAGGTATTCTTTAAGCCCTGGCAGCTAGTGCTGTAGAATACACGGACTGTACGTCTGCTAAAGGGTAAGACGCTACATGACCGTGAATGTGACGTGATGCTTAAGGACAGAATCCGGGTGTTGAGCAGTCCATAACATGCCACACTAACACTTTGGCCGTTACTTAGACTAGACGGATGGTCGAAGAGGCCGCTTCCGATTAATATTACAGACCCGTACGAAATTCAGGAGTACCTCAACCATATGGACCATAGATGGAAATGAAGTCCTCTTAATTCAACTGGTCTTAGCTGGCTAGATTAAAGTTACATCTATCTCTCTATTTTAGTCACCTGACATTAACTCGTCAATGAAAGCAAAGCTTTCAACTGACCTTAAACTATCAATCCACTGAGTTGACATCAACGGTTCCGCTTATTGGACAAATATTTGAATCTTTTTAAACTATTTCTACACTATGGGTAAATTGGACAATTTGGACAGACTCATTTTGTAACCAGAGGGTCTTGCAAGATTATAAATCGGTACTTTTAAGGAATACGAGATTAATATATAGATTTATTAGTAGAATTTTTCGTTATTTTTGATATCCCTGTTTGCTTTTACTAGAATTCTTTCTTTTTATTCAGCTAAAGTTGATTTTTTTTTAAAAAGCAAAATCTTCGAGCTAGATGTTTGTGAATCAGTGCTAATGATAAGTGTGGATCGTTGTATTAGATACCGCAAAGCGATAATATTCAGACTAAAATGTAATTCGGCACGTGGCGGTCATCTGTTGATAAAATTAACAGCGAAAATATGTAGACACAACCGCTAGCTTTATTTCGTGCTCGTATCGTGGGTTGTAATCAGAGAGGAGGAAGGCAGAAGAAAGAGAGAGAGAGAGGACCTGTTAAATTACTGTACCATATAGGCACCAAGCCCGACCGTACCTAGACGGCGGAAAGCAAAAGAGACCGGGACCTTTCTCGGTGTTCCCACGTCAACGTGACTTCGGTTCCGGTCAGCACCGATACTTGTTACAACCAATTCCACGTTCGGGGGTCCGCTTCGGTAAATCATCGTTCAACCTATTTTTGTGCTCATCACTATTTTTAAAAAGTTATCATCTCTTATTCTTCTTCCTCTCTTTTCTAATATAGTAGTTCTAGCTCAAAAAGTCAAGGACTTCTTGTTCGTTCACTAATTTGGTATGCATCCGTACAGTGAATGAATTGATTTGGTATGCCAATCCTACACCTTACCATAACATTCACTTAATTTTGATAATTTTAATAATAATTTTTCTATTATTAAACTCTTTTACTTGTATTTGATCTATATATTAATTTGCTTATAATTGCATGAATTTTTCAAATTTGTAATAGTTTTTTTTCAATAATGTATAATAGTAAAAAATAGTAAATTTTCGGATTGTCTATTGCGGTAACAGTGTACAGTGAGGGTGTTTATGCCATTTTCACTATGCCTTATTGTTTTGTTCTAGGGGAAGCACCACACCCACATCAGTGTTAGTTGTCTACTGTGCGCTGATTGGCAAGAAGTCGGTATCGAACCCGGATCAGTCGATGCTCTACCGACTGAGCTAAGCTGTCCCTTGCTATGAAAAATGATATATGTAAGATCACATCTAAAGTAATTTTACGTTTTAGATCACGTACATAGTACGATCTATGTGAGAATAACTTGAAAAAAGATTTACTTCCAGTTAAATTCACTGATTGGTGTTAGTGTGTCAATAAAGATATACATCGCTAGAAAGAGCAAAGTAAATAGGCAAATCCAAATAGTAATACTGTCTTCTCCATGCAAGCCGTCACACTAATGCTTAAAGGAGGCACATAGTGTTATAATCATCGTCGTAGGATATTAATGTACTACCATTGAGAAAAGTATAAATCCAACTATTTCCTCCAGCTATAGTAATAGTAGGACAGATTATGTTCTTTAACATTGCTATGGCAACCGGTCTGGAGAAGGAAACTCAAACCTGTTAAACTCCGCTTAAAAATTGTGTACATCTTGCGAGCGTAGGGGTTGGTAAATATATACATGGGCGTTTTTAAAAAATAATGTTTAGATGATTTTTTTTACTAATATGCACGTGATGGTTATTTATTTCATATAGTAATTGTTTTAATATAAAAAGATACTTTAAGAAAGATTGTTAGTTAATATGTTCAGACTCTGGGCAAAATTAATCCGAATTATTGAATGTCTATCAGTAGATCCACACAGACAAGTATATGATATTTACTTGTCAGGCGAACTAAAAGAGTTTTACTTTAACGGAGGTTTAAAAAAATATTCAGCGAACGAGGTAATATCATTTGGTATAACTGAATAAGTGCCCGGGCTGGTTTTTCATTTCTACGTAGGTACTCAGTGTATCTAAACGATTAAAAATTGATCGTCAGACAGAGATGGTCAGTGATTAATGGAAGCCACGACTTGTTTTTCGAGGGTTGCATTTATATTCGAGATCTTTGTTCCACCAGTAATTGTGAAATCGTGCGGACGAACGACTCAAAGGATCAAAACAAATTCTCTAAAGCCCCATTATCTGAATTGGATTCGCCCAGGTTTATAGCTTTTATCACGTTCGTCAATTTAAGACACATTTCGTTATTTCGAAACGGCTTTTATACAGCAGTAAGTAAAGCAAGGCTTTATCAAAGGCCAATAAAAGTATTGATGTCTAAATTTGAATTGGTTTCGAACAATTGGAGATACACGCTGGATCGGACAACGCGTACGCCGAAGAGTTTTGGTCGTAAACTGTTCAGTGACAGACCTAAGATATGGCAGTTACGGCACGTAGCCTCACCACAGCAAACAATTCTATCGTCAAACAGCGCATTCTAAAACTGCCATGTGTACACTCTCTTTTGATTATTTAGTTACATATACATCATCGCACCAATGAACTTCTACACATAGGAAACGCGAAAAACCTCCAATAAACAACAGTCTTTAAATGTGATTCCATTATATATAATATATATATATATATATTGTGTGTGTGTGTGTGTGTGTGTGAGTGTGTGTGTGTGTGTGTGAGAATGGGAATGAATCCGACAATATGAGGAAAAAAATGAGTAAAGAAAAGAAATGTAGATGGATAAAATGAATTTTTTATATCATTTTAATCGATATCACTTACACATGTGTTCGCTCTGTTATCAAAATGTATACGGATTTACTTTATTACTAATTATTAAAATAATCAGATGAGTTGAATGATGATGATAATAATATAGGAAAAATGCATAAATGTTCGTACACAGATTTTGCCGACTTCATCAGAGTAGAACTCAAAAATAAAATTCTACTCTGATGAAGGTCGGCAAAATCTGTGTACGGAACATTTTTATGCATTTTTCCTATTATTATTAACACATCATTTCAACTCCGTATGATTATTTTAAATATATTAATAACGTAATCCGTATACATTTTGATAAACAGACGAAACACTGTGTGAGTGATATCGATTAAAAGTGATATGATAATTCATTTTTATCCATCTACATTTCTTTACTCATTTTTCCTCATGTATATATATATATATATATAATTATGTGTGTGTGTGTGTGTGTGTGATGTGTGTGTGTTGTGTGTGTGATGTGTATCGGAATTGATAATCCATCTATCTCAACCACACACCACACATAGACACACACACCACACACCACACACACTACACACACACACATAAATATATAATATATATATAATATATATATATATATATATAATATATACGTCGGACTTACTTCCATTTTCCTGATATCATATGTATATTGAATACATACATAAACGCATAAATGCATACTAATTTTCACGATATATCTGAGATATGGTGATTTAGAAATAAAAATTGCTTACGTCGTCATAAAGGAAAGGATTGGCACATATGCTAAAAGTATGGAGCCTTAGTGAGGATCAAACTCACTATTTTGTTGCATTAGATCTGCATTAACCATTTTTAGTACGACATAGGTTTGGAAAAAAAAGAAACAACCCCCTCCCCAAAAAGTCACATTGCTTTTATTTGCACAGGCAGCCAGTATGAGACACCCATTGAATTAAATTCCTTGTCAGGGATTGTGAGACTAGCTTGGCAACCATCACACACACGAGGCGCCCTCAAACTAAGCATAGTCGTAGATTTGCGTACTTACCAACTCCTCCGCACGAGCAGTATCGACACATTGTCAAATTTCTTTAATCAAACTTTTCTTCTCCCAGGCTAGTTCCTATGCAAGTTTAAAGAGCCATTCTGCCTACTATACGTAGTTGGTTGGCTGCATATTACGGCATATTAAGCATTTGGTTTATTTTATGCCAAATACTTTTTATTCATTCTTGATGGTATTCAAATTTTATTTTTCAACTCATTTTTCCTCCTATTTAACCCATAGATGGAATCCAAACAGGTACTATGACACTGCCCATACTGGAGGGAGAATAGTAATATCACAACTTTTCCAAAGGTGTTAATGCTATGTGAAATGCAAACAGCTCATCAGGATTTGAACTTATCTCGCCGAGTTCATATCCTACGACGGTAACATTACACGACGTTTCTTTATTAGATTTAAGGACATATGACCTTTAGGCACCCCTTCTGATATCTCGATTCATGGGGATACTTTTCTCATTTCTACCTTCAAAATCCGTTTAATTGTTAACAGACGATTTTTAGAGGGTTTTTTTAATTATAAACTAACCTCTAACCTACCCTAACCCTAACCCTAACAAAACACGTATTTTGACGGTGTAAAGAGAAAAGTGTCTCACGAATCGAGATCTGGAAGGGGTGCTAAAGGTCATATGGCCGATTTAACATACATGATTCGCATGAGATGAATAACGGGGTCAATAAATCTTTTGCCCAGGGACTCAGATCAATGTTTCAGTCTAGCGGATTGTAATGCAATGCTTCAACACGTAATACCTTTAATCCAGTTGAATGATTAATAATTATCAAACTCGTACGTATTGGATTACTAAAGCCTTATTATCGTGGATTACATATCGGCAAATTCAAGAGATTAAATGGTGATCCTTCTTGATTTCGTCTTCGATAAGCAATTTCGGATGTCAGGAAAATCTGAAATTCAATGCCACGTTTCATTTTAAGAGGTTGAGATCAGTTTCGTGGAATAGTGTTATAAATAGCGCGGCAACAACGTAATGCAAAAAAAAGAAGCAAGAATTCTCCGACTGGTGACAAAAAGGAACACCCCGATCCAGAAAAACACCACAAAAAAATAACGTATTCATAGCAACTACAGGAAAATAGACGTATTTGCTGTCCTGGTATGATGTTAAAACTGCATCAATCGTGAATTTCCAGTTCTGAAACTTAGGGATGTGGAGTAACCACCTTATTGTCCTTACTGCCTAGGCACAACTGAGCTGAAGTTTTAGTACTGTTTCGGATCCTGCTGTGGGTTTAAATAGAAAAAATGAGTTTTAAAGAAGGCGTTTAAAAATTGATTTAAAAAGATTTCAATACCTCAAGAATAAATAAACAAAATGTGCTCGGCATAAAAAACTACACACAGTGTTATATGCTTGTAAAATCCACCAACCTACGTATTGCAAATGATATGGAGAGGATAATGTACTAATAAGAGAAGAAATCTATTGCACACTAAAAACTTCGTGACTATTTTCTGAAGATTAAAATGGATATCGCAAAGGAACGACAAGCCAAATGAATATGACACACCGCTAGATCCGATCGTAAGACGCTACGTTCTAGAAATTGTTTGAGTAGAGTACCCATTTAATACTATACTACTACCCAGGTCACTTTGACACATGAGCCGTAATAGCTGTTGTCTTCAATGGGTTTAAAAGATCTGTTTGAAGCATTATCAATATTGGATAGGAATAGGTGAAACCATTATTACTGTTAAAAATTTATACTTACTTAAAGCTCTAATTGTCTTACTAAGGATTAAGGATAAGTATAGTGGCAAGATTTGGGAATTCTGATCTTTCGTAAAAGTGGGAGCGACAGTAGGTGTGACGCTCCACCTCAACAAAAATAATCTCCTAGTCTGGCGCTAGCGAAAAGGAATGACTTCCTCGTCTGTGGTTGATACGACTATATGCCACTCCGCCAACTTTACTTACTTATTATTAGTTATTAAGATATTGATTAATTAGTCTCTATATAGAATATGAAATGATTGATTTATTTAGCTTATCAAAATAATTTGTTTTTTTTTTTTAGGACCCATATTAACAAAAGAGCGTAGCTGTATCAGCCCTACGTATGGAAGCACCACTTGGATCCCAATAAAAGTCTAGGTCTATGTTTTTTTTATTTTTTTAATTATGAAACCATTATTTCCACAATTACGTCTTTAATTAGCTGTAATAGAGCAATGATTTATTTAGTCTTTTTCTCCACAAAAAGAACGTATTGTTACCGATGGTCATGTGTAATTAGGGGACTTATCTGTAACGCTTCGTAAAAAAACATATATAAAAACTGACCGATACTTACCTTACTGACAGTCAATATATAATTTAATATTCCAGTATTTTGTACATTACTGCAAATCACATAATTTTTGTGGTAGTTCTTGTACTGTCGGTTTTCTTTTTCTATGCTAACAACACCCACCACACACACACACAACACACACACACTATATATATATATATAATATATATAATATATATATATTCTGTGTGCTTTTATTTCTTTTCACTGGAAACAATAGTCAGATATGGAAGAAATGTCGACAAAATAAAATCCGGCAGAAGAAAGGCCGAATAATGAGACAGTTTTATTTTGCAAGATTTTTTCTGACGTCTTTTCTGTTAAATATGGGACAAAGCATAAATGCGATTTTAATTTGGAGTCGAGTTTTTCCTTTTAAATTACCAGAAAAAAGCTTATTCATCGTGCCTTGGACTATGAGTAGCCCAACTTTTTTTTACTTAGGAACTTGTCATTCGATCGAGTTTTTTGCTTAGTGTTGGTTTAAATTGGGGTATGAACGAGCTTCAAATGACGCTTTGGCTAATAAGTTTACTAAAGGTGGAGTTTTCACATTTAAAACGCATAAGAAAAATATTTTATAACAATAAATATTAAAACATATACAGCCATAATTATGTACATCTATTTTTAATACATTTTTATCTATATTATTTTTTATTAAAAAAACGTAACAAGTTGTTTGTGATGTTAATTCACAGTAAAAAAGAAGTCAAGTCGAGGTAGGGTAAAATAGCAAGTGTATTTACATAAGGTACAAGAACGGCTAGCCTTGCCACTAAACGGTAACAGTACAAAACTTTTCACTTGGTGTCTCATGATTTTAGTGAGAACCGGTGTATATTCTCCATGGTAGGAACGCTGGCGGTACACACAAGTATAGGATGTTTTGGAGTGTGATGGAATGGAATAGGACATTTTATTTCAATGGAAAAGTTGATTTGATATACGAAGAATATGAGATAACGAGCTTAAATAATTAAAGTGGAAGTCAATATACACGAAATATATATCAAAGTGTGTCAAAAGTATGAATTGTTTGTACTTTTTGACACACTTTGTATTCGGAAAAAAAATGATGTTCCATTCATTGTCATGAACTATCTTGGTAAATACAGCTTTTAGTCGGCAACTTTTATGAACCTTGATTTCTGAAAAATTAACGTTCGCATTCATTGTTCATTTCTATCTTGTAAGTACAGCTTCAATCTCGATACTTTTTATGACACACCTTATAATATATATATAAATATATATTATATATAATATATATATATATACTTAGGTTTCCGCCTTTACCCAGGCGACGCTAAGTAGCCGCTCTCGCTTGATTTTAAAATGTATTGTATAATAAGCATATGTAGCATATCAGTTTTTGACACTATCTCGCCCTGTGGGTGGGCGTTAGGAATGCACGCTGACACCTCGCAGAGGGGTAGACTCCCCTCAATGGGGCCAACCTGTTGTCGTGGGTGGCGACCCGTGATGCTTAAGGATAAGAGCCCAAGGGAGAGCAGTTATGACATGCAATACTCTACTTTGGCCTATCTTGCGTTATGACAGGCGGTCGGAGAGGCCGCCTCCGATAGTCGGCTGTCACGTCAACGCCCTAGCCTATAATGATTTTCCAACCTATTGCCTTTAGCAAGCCCCAACCTTTTTATCATATGGGTGCTAGAAGGGTGGCTTGCAGTCTACAATGTCCTGGAATGAGTAAACTACTAATCTGACTTGTTGAGGTTCCAGTTTTGGAGGTTTGGAATGTAGAAGTACCCCATTCATCACCATTGCTCTCTGGTCACTCTGACCGGAGTGGTAGTACCTGTTAGGGTCCCATCTATGAGTTAAAAGGGTACTCTACTTCCCCAAACCTCCAAAACTGGAACTCACAATCAGATAGAGTTTACGTCTTCCAGGAATGTAGATGCAGACACACCGCCTTCTAGGCCCATATGATAAAAAGGGGTGGGGCTTTTGCCATAAAGGAATAGGGTTGGGAAAATAACATAGGTGCTAGGGCTTGACGTCGACAGCCGATTGATCGGAGGGGCTCTCCGAAAACGCCTGTCTAACGCACAGATAGGGCCAAGTTAGGTATTGCATGTCATGAACTGCTTCATCACTTGGGCCTCTATCCTTAAGCATCACGGGTCGCCACCACGACCAACAGTGGCCCATTGGGGAGTCTTTACCCTCTGCAGAGGTGCAGTCGGTGCATTCTACCCCACCCGACAGGGCGAGATAGTGGTTCAACCTGATATGCAATCATGCTTTTATTTATACAATACATTTTTAAAATCAACTAAAGCGGCTACTTAGCGTCGCCTGGGTTAGGGCGGGAACCTAATTATATTATATATATATCATAATATATATATTTATATATATATTTATATATAAGGTGTGTCATAAAAGTATCGAGATTGAGCTGTATTTACCAGATAGAAATGAACAATGAATGGACGTTAATTTTTTTCAGAATATAAGGTGTCATAAAGTGCGAGTTAAAAGCTGTATTTACAGATAGTATGAACAATGAATGGAAATCATTCTTTTTTCCGAATACAAGGTGTGTCAAAAAAGTACAAACAATCTCGATACTTTTTTGACACACTTGTATATATATTTCGTAGTATATTGACTTCCGACTTTAATTAGTTAGCTCGTTATTCAGTATTCTGTATTCAATCACTTTTTCCCATTGAAATAAAATGTTCCTTAATCCATCACTCACCTCAAACATCCTATACTTGTGTTGTCCGGCCGTTCCTCCGTGGTGAAATAACGGTCTCACTATAAATAGTGAGACACCAGTGAAAAGGTTGTACTGTTACGTTTAGTGGCAAGCTAGCCGTTCTTGTACTTATTGGTAAATACACTTGTCTCATTTAACCCTACCTCTGACTTGACTTCTTTTTAGCTGTTGAACTTAACATCACAAATTTTACGTTTTTTTTAATAAAAAATAATATAGAAAAAATGTATTAAAATGATGTATGAATTATGTGCTGTATATGTTTTATATTTATTTGTTATAATAATATTTTTCTTTGCGTTTTAAATGTGAAAACTCCAACCTTTTTAGTAAAGCTTATTAGCATAAGCGTATTTGAAGCTCGTTTCATCCCAAATTTAAACAACACTACGCAAAACTCGATCGAATGACATTCTAAGTAAAAAAAGTTTGGGGTTACTCATTAAGTCAAGGCAGATTGTAATAAAGCTTTTTTTCTGGTCAGATTTTAAAAGAAAAACTTCGACTTCAAATTAAGATCGCATTTATGTTTCCCATAGTTTAACAGAAAAAAGACGTAAGAAAAAATCTTGCAAAATAAAGACTGTCTCCATCATTCGGTCCTTTCTCTGCGATTTTATTTTTGTCGACATTTCTTTCATATCTGACTATTGTTTCCCAGTGAAAGAAAATAAACGCACACAGAATATATATATATATATTTATGTATATATAATATATGTGTTGTGTGTGTGTGTGTGTTTGTGGTGTGTGTGTTAGCATAGAAAAGAAAACACGACAGTCCGAAGACTCCACAAAAAATAATGGTATGTTGATTTTTGCAGTAATGTACAAAAATTCATGGAAATTATATATTATATATTGACTTGTCAGTTAAGAGTAAGTATCCGGTCATTTTTATTTATATGTTTTTTTTTACTGAAGCGTTACAGATAAGTCCCATAATTACAATTATTCATGGACATCGGCCATAAATCAATAGGGTTCTTAGTTGTTGTGGGAGAAAAAGACTAAATAAATATGACTCTATTGACAGCTAATTAGAAGACTAATTTGGAAATAATGGTTCAGTAATAAAAAATAAAAAACATATGACTATGATTTTATGGTCCAAGTGGTGCTTCATAAGTAGGGCTGATACAGCTACTGCTTCTTTTGTAATATGGTCCTAAGACAATTATTATTGCTAAGCTAACAATCAATATTTCATATTCTATATTTTAGAGAAATTAATCAATATCTATATGATATAATAAGTAGTAAGTTGGCGAGTGGCATATAGTCGGTATCACCACAGCGAAGGAGTTCATATCCTTTTCGCTAGCGCCAGACTAGGAAGATTATTTTGTTGAGGTGGAGCGTCACACTACTGTCACTCCACTTTACCGAAAAGATCAGATTCCCCAATCTGTGCCACTTATACTTATTCTTAATCCTTAGTAAACATTAGAGCTTTAAGTAAGTAATAAATTTCACACGTAATTGGTTTCACGTATTCCTATCCAATATGAAATGTTCAAACAGATCTATTAATCCATTGGAAACTACAGCTATTACGGCTCTGTGTCAAAGTGGACTGGAGTAATAGTAATTAATGGGTACTTATAATTTCAACAGATTTCTAGAACTGTAGCTTACGACGGATCTAGGTTGGGTCATATTCATTTGTTTGTCGTTCCTTTGCGATATCCATTTTAATCTTCAGAAAATAGTCCGAAGTTTTAAGTGTGCAATAGATTTCTTCTCTTATTAGTACAGTTATCCTCTTCCATACTCATTTGCAAATACGGTAGGTTGGTTGATTTTACGCATTTAAACTTGTTTCAGTTATTTTATGCCGAGACATTTGTTTTATTTATTCTGATGGTATTGAAATTCTTTTTTAATCAATTTTTTAAACGCCTCTTTAAAACTCATTTTTTTCTATTTTAACCCACAGACAGGATCCGAAGCAGTACTAAACTTCAGCTCAGTGGTGGACCTAGGGTTAAGGACAATGAAGGGGTACTCCACAATCCCTAAGAGTTTCAGAACTGGAAATTCACATTAGATGCAGTTAACATCATACCAGGACACAGCAAATACGTTATTGTTCTGTAGTTGCTTGGAATAGTTTTTTTTGTGTTTTTCTGGATCAGGGTTGTTTTCTTTTTGTCATCAGTCGAGAATTCTTGCTTCTTTTTTTGCATTTACGTTGTTGCCGCGCTATTATATAAACTATTCCACGAACTTGATCTCAACCTTTAAAATGAAACGTGGCATTGCAATTTCAGATTTTCACTGACTCCGAAATGCTTATCGAGAGACTAAATCAAGAAGGATCAAACCATTTTAATCCCTTGAATTTCGCGTATGTAACCACGATATAAGGCTTTAGTAATCCATACGTACGAGTTTGATAATTATTAATCATCAACTGAATTAAAGGTATTTACGGTTGAAGCATTGGCATTACTAATCCGCTAAGCTGGAGAAACATTGATCTGAGTCCTGGCAAAGATGTTTATTGACTCCCGTTATTCATCTCATGCGAAATCATGTATGTTAAATCGGACCATATGACCTTTAGGCACCCTTCCTAGATCTCGATCGTGAGGACACTTTTCTCTTTTACACCGTCCAAATACGGTTGTTTTGTTAGGGGTTAGGGTTAGGGTAGGGTAGAGGTTAGTTTATAATAAAAAACCTCTAAAAATCGTCTGTTAACATTAAACGGATTTTGAAGGTGTAAATGAGAAAAGTATCCCATGAATCGAGATATCAGAAGGGGTGCCTAAAGGTCATATGGTCGTTAAATTAATAAGAAACGTCGTGTAATGGTTACCGTCGTAGGATATGAACTCGCGAGATATAGTTCAAATCCTGGATGAAGGCTGTTTGCATTTCACTAGCATTAACACCTTTGGAAAAGTTTGTGAATATTACTATTTCCCTCCAGGTTGGCAGTGTCATAGTACCTGTTTTGGACTATCTATGGGTTAAATAGGAGGAAAATGAGTTTGAAAAATAAAAATTTGAATACCATCAAGAATAATAAAAGTATTGGCACTAAAGATAACAAATGCTTAATATGCGAATATGGCAGCCAACAACTACGGGTATAGTAGGACAGAATGGGCTCTTTAAACTTGCATAGGTAACTACTGGGAGAAGAAAAAAGTTTGATTAAGAATTGACAATGTGTCGAAATACTGCTCGCGCGGAGGAGTTGGTAAGTACGCTAAATCTACGACTATGCTTAGTTGAGGGCGCTCGTGTGATGTGATGGTTGCCGAAGCAGTCTCACAAATCCCTGACAATGGAATTTCAATTCAATGGGTGTCTCATACTGGCTGCCTTGTCCAATAAAGCATGTTGACTTTTGTTGGGGGAGGGGGTTGTTTCTTTTTTTTCCAAAACCTATGTCGTCATAAAATGGTTAATGCAGATCTAATGCAACAAAATAGTGAGTTTGATCCTCATAAGGCTCCATACCTTTTAGCATTGTGCAAATCCTTTCCTTTATGGCGATCGTAAGCAAATTTTTATTTTAAATCACCATATCTCAGATATATCGGAAAGATAGTATGTCATTTTATGCTCGTTTATGTATGTATCTATATACATAGTATCAGAAAATGGAAGTAAGTCGACGGTATATATTAATATATTATATATATATATATATATATATATATATATAATATGTGTGTTGTGTGGTGTGTGTGTGTGTGTGTGTGTGTGTACTATGTGTGTGTTGGTTGAGCCATAGATGAGATTATCAATCCGATACAACACAACCACACCACACACACACCCACACACACACACATATATTACATATATATATATATATACATGAGGAAAAATGAGTAAAGAAATGATAGATGGATAAAATGAATTGTTTCGATATCACTTTTAATCGATATCACTCCACACATGTGTTTCGATCTGTTTATCAAAATGTATCGCGATTTACGTTATTAATTTATTAAAAATAATCGACCGGAGTTGAATGATGATGTTAATATAAAGAAAAAATGCATAAAATTTCGTACACAGATTTTGCCGACCTATCAATCAGAGTAGATTTTATTTTTGAGTTCTACTCTGAGAAGGTCGGCAAAATCTGTGTACGGAAACATTTTATGCATTTTTCCTATTATTATTATCACATCATTTCAACTCCATCTGATTATTTTAATAATAGTAATAAAGTAAATCCGTATACTTTTTGATAAACAGAGCGAAACAATGTGTAAGTGATATCGATTAAAAGTGATATAAAATTCATTTTTTATCCATCTACATTTCTTTCTTTACTCATTTTTTTTTCCTCATATGTGGATTCATTTCCCATTCTCACCACACACACACACACACAAACACACACACACACACACATATATTATAATATATATATATTATATAATGGAATCACAATTTAAAGACTGTTTTTATTGGAGGTTTCGCGTTCCTATGTGTAGAAGTTCATTGGGTGCGATAATGTATATGTAATAAATAATCAAAGAGGGAGTGTACACATGCAGTTTTTAGAATGCGCCGTTTGACGATAGAATGTTGCTGTGGTGAGGCTACGTGCCGTAATGCATATCGTAGGTCTATCACTGACATTTACGACCAAAATCTTCGGCGTCGCGTTTCCGTATCCAGCGTGTATCTCCCAATTGTTCGAAACCAATTCAATTTAGACATCAATACTTTATATTGGCCTTTGATAAAGCTGCTTTACTTACTGCTGTATAAAGCCGTTCGAAAAACGAAATGTGTCTTAAATTGACGAACGTGATAAAAGCTTAAAACCTGGGCGAATTCCAATTCAGATAATGGGGCTTTAGAGGAATTTGTTGATTCCTTTTGAGTCGTCGTCCGCACGATTTCACAATTACTGGGTGGAACAAAGATCTCCGAATATAATGCAACCCTCGAAACAAGTCGTGGTTCCATTTAATCATGACCATCTCTGTCTGACGATCAATTTTAATCGTTTTAGATACACTGAGTACCTACGTAGAAAATGAAAACCAGCCGGGCTACTTTATTTCAGTTATACCAATGATATTACCTCGTTCGTTGAATATTTTTTTTTAAACTCCGTTAAGCGTAAAACTAAGACTTTTAGTTCGCCTGACAATAAATAATAATTTACTTGTCTGTGTGGATTCTACGTGATAGAACATTCAATAAGTTCGGTGTAATTTGCCCAGAGTCTGAACATATTTAACTAACATAATCTTTTAAAGTATCTTTGATATAAGCTATAAACAATTTACTATATGAAATAAATAACCATCGACGTTGCATATTAGGTAAAAAGAATCATCTAAACATTATTTTTTTAAAAACTGGCCATGTTATATTTTACCACCCTACGCTTCACCAAGATGTGACACAAGGTCAATTTTTAAGCGGAGTTTTAACAGGTTTGAGTTTCCTTCTCCAAGACCGGTTGCCATAGCATGTTAAAAGAACATAATCTGTCCTACTATTACCTATAGCTGGAGGAAGAATAAGTTGGATTTATACTTTTCTCAATGTATTAGGGTATCTAGGATTTGAACTCTGGTCGCCGTGTCTATATCTACGACGATGATTATAACAATACTGTGCCTCCTTGTAAGCAAAGTGTGACGCTGCTGCATGGAGAAGGAATTTTGGCCGTGCTGTATTACTATTTTGGATTTGCTATTTGGAACTTTTGCTCTTTCTAGATTTAATGCTGAACTGGATTGTAAATCTTTATTGACACAACTACACCAATCATTGTGAGTTACTGGAAGTAAATTCTTTTTACAAGTTAATTCTGTATATCACATCAGATCTACTAGGTACGTGATCTACAAAACGTAAATTTACTTTAGTATGTATCTAACATATACTCATTTTACATCATAGGCAGGGACAGCTTTAGCTTCAGTCGTAGAGCAATTCGACTCGGAACTCACAAGAATTCCGGGTTCCGATACACTTTTTGCCAACTCAGCGCACGAGTAGACACTTGGAACTATGTGGTAAAGTGAGAACTGATGGTGGTGTGGTGCTTCCCCGTAGAAGCAAAACAATATCTAGCGCTAGTGAAAAAGGCATAAACACCCTCACTGTAGACTGTTAACCGCAATAGACAACTCCGAAAATTTACTATTTTTTTACTATTTTATAATTTTTTTAAAACTATACATTTGAAAATAATTCATGCGAATTTATAAGCAATTATATATAGTCAAATACAAATAAAAGAGTAGATTAATAGAAAAATCTATATAAAATTATCAAACATAAAAATAAAGTGAAAATCGGTATGGTAGGAGGTAAGATTGCCATACAAAATCAATTTCATCACTCGAAGATCGCATACCAAATTAGTGTAACGAAAGACAATGAAGGTCTGACTTTTGTGGCTAGAACTCTATATTAGAAAAGAGGAAGAAGAAATAAGCGTGATAAAGGTTTAAAAAAATAGGTGTGAGCACAAAAATGGATGAACGATGATTTGACCGAAGCGTGACCCCGACGGGGAATTGAGTGTCAACCGGAAGTTTCGGGTGTGACGGACCGAAGTCACGTGTGACGTGGAACGAGCGAAAGGTCCGGTCTTTTGCTTTCCGCCGTCGTGGTACGGATCGGGCCCTTGGTGCCTAGTATGGGTCACAGTATTTAACAGTGTCCTCTCTCTCTCTGCTTCTCTCGCCTTTCCTCCCATCTGAGTCGAACCCACGATAGAGCACGATAATAAAGGCTAGCGTTGTGTCTCCATGATTCTCGGTGTAATTTTTATAACAAGATGACGCCACGTGGCCGAATAATTTTAGTACGGTGATATATCGCTTTGGGATCGGTGATAACAGATTGCACCACGTTACATTAGCACTGATCACACCATCCTAGCTTCGAATGATTTTGTTCTTTTGATTTAAAACAATACCAACTTTAGCAGAGAAAAAATAGATATAAAAAGAAAGTAATCAACCAAAAGAAAAAAAAACGGAAAGAGGAAATCTAGCAATAAAGCAAAACAGGATTCAAAATAACCGAAAAATTTACTAAAAAATCTATATATTATCCGTATTCCTTAAAAGTACGATGTTTAATCTTGCAAAACCCTGATTAACAAACGAGTCTGTTCCAAATTTGTCCACTTTACCATGCTTTAGTAATATAGTATTAAAAGCTTCACTCGTTTGTCAAATAAGCGAACCGTTGATGTGAATCTGGGATTGCTAGTTAAGTCAGTTGAAAAGCTTTTGCTTTCATTGGACGAGTTATGTAGGTGACTAAAAAGTAGAGATATATGTAACTTTACTAGCCAGCTAGATCATTGAATTGAAGAGGACTTCATTTCCTCTATGGTCAATGGTGAGGTACTCCTGATTTCGGTACGGTCGTAATAATTATATCGGAAGCGGCCTCTCGCATCGTCTAGTCTAAGTCACGGCAAAGTGTAGTGGTGGCATGTTATGGACTGCTCAACCCCGGATCTCTGTCCTAAGCATCACGGGTCACTATGCACGGTCATGTAGCGTCTTACCCTTAGCAGAGTAAAGTGGTGTATTCTACAGCCTAGCTGCCAGGCTTTAAAAATACCTATATAAGATTAAATCTCTATACATTACTGGTTTCCTTATTTGCACCTCGACTTTTGTCATCTCGCAAACTTCTGGTTAATAAATGAACGTCAAATGTCAAGAAAATCCAAAAATGTAAATAACGATTATTTCGTGTTTGCTTATCCGTTTAAATTTTATCCTATGAGTGTCGTTCATCTCAGCTAAATAATGACCATTCCGTTATAATTATAAGAAGGAAAGGAAGAAAGGGACATGTAAAAAAAATATAGAAAGGACAAAAGAGCAGTAGGGGAAAAGATAGAGAGAGAATATGAGCGCGTGGTAGCGATACCTGATCTGTTTCATCGAACATAATGAAAAAATGAAAAAAAAGAAAAAAGAAGAACAAACAAGAAGAGAGAGAGAGGAGAAAGAGAGAGAGAGAGGAGAGAGAGAGAGAGGGGGAGATCAATCAAGATTATTATATTTTACATATCTGAATATTTTTGTATAGCTCTTAGTAACATATAAATCGTTATAAATAATTAAATTATCATACTGTGGTATATCCACAACAACCCGAGCAACATGATAAAAACGAAACAAAACATTTTTGTAAATAGAGGAACAGAAAGAAATCAACATAAATCTGAATGGCTACAAAAAAAAAAAGTAAACCGAAAATAATTGCACGAATTAAAGAAAGACAGAGGCTTGTCATTCATGTGAATTCACTAAAAATAACACTCAAGAAAGTAGCAATTGGAAGCCATCAGGAATGAATGGTTATATAAAGTAAGTCGTCGGGCGACTCAAGTCGTATCAGCCAATCAGCGGAGGGAGTCTAATCCCCTTTATTAGCGCTGGACAAGAGATTGTTTTGCCATCTGGGTGGAGCGCCACACGCTACCATCAGCTCCTTACTTTACGCACAGGTCCTGTGCTATCATTACGCAGTTGCGAGGACCGGAGAACTAGGAACCATGTGGTTTCTAGCCGAACGCTCTACCCGACTGAGCTAACCAGCCCTGGTTAAGAAAGAATTCTCCTATGCAGAACAAATTAGCTTCAATAATGCCTTCAGAGTAAGAAATCCCGACTGGATGAACAAAAGGAAAATTTACCCTGATCAAAACACCCCAAAAATAACCATCCCAAGCAACTACAGGCCAATAAGTGTTAGCAGTGTCCTGGGTGTAACATTAAACTGCATCAATGGTGAGGTTCAAGTTCTGAGTTCTGGGGATTGTGGAGTACCCATCATTGCCTCCCCCAGCCCTCCCAACGAATGGTAGTACCTGTTAGATCCATATGGCTAATAGAAAGATGAGTTAAAAAAATGTAAAAATCGAGTTAAAAATAATTTTTATAGCCATCCAAGAATGAATATAAGAATATCTCCCGCGTAAAACAACCCAACAGATAAACAAACAAACTTAATAAATTGGCATTTAATAACCCATAAAGAATTGAATATGCCGTTAAACATATAAACCAATACTAAAGTAATACTAGTTGATATGTTAAACTAAACCACATGAAACTCATGAATCAAAAAAAATTTGGCATTACATGTTAGGTTTAATGCCATCCTTGGCCAGTGAAAAGGGCTTAAAGTAAGTAAGTCCGAATTTGGATCCTTTGTACAAGCAAATAAGTCTACCTGCGTAAAGTCCTTATCCTGCGTATTGTTAAAGGTCCAGTGTTTTATCTTCTGCCGTCGTCCATGAAAGTCGAAGTAGTTATGGCCAGTAACTGTGGGTTTAATAAGTAATTGTATCAGCACAGAGTACTGCCAGCGAGTTGCCAAGATTTTGATCACAGGTTCTCGCCGAGTCTATAAGTAGGAGGGACTTTTAGCACACACCTTATATTACAAAACATTCAACATTACATATGCTAAGTATTGAAATGCCGTTAAACGGAAATAATACAAACCATTTGTTTACTTCAAAGAGGAAAATCTGGTTGGAAGAGAAAACTTATCACCGGATTTCATTAAACTATTGTTAAATCGTCTGCCTCCCAAGAAAATTAAAACATCGGCCATTTTTAACTCTTCTGATGTCTTCTTTCTTTAACCGCGTTTTACAAATTCACGATGCCGTGAAGGTTACATGATTTGATTTAGCGTGCGCTGCAAATTTTAAATCACAATGAAAAGAAGATGAAGAGAAAAAGAAAGAAAGACGTTTTTAATTGGTAGACCATAACTCAGCTTGACAAAAGAGCTGCATTTAGCAACCAAACCTGCTGTTAGTAGCAAGTGTTTGACAGCACTTCAGAAGATTTTCACATATCTTTTTTCTTTTCTTTCTTCATTTTTGAAGGTGTGGGTTCTTTTTCTTAGATATTTATCTAGAAACATTCAAACATCAACACTTCGACACATCAATTTCTCGAAATGTTCACCAATATACAATATAGGCTTTGTTTAAAAAAACAAACCTTTTCGATATATTACGAGCCAAACAGTTTTAATTATAGTCAATAATCCTTACACTGAGTATACACATTGTTTTCTGCCCAGTTAACCGAGACCGTAGAATACGCCGACCCAACTCTGGCAGGTGGTTGATTTTACGGCATGGTCAAACTCTTAGTGGGTTATTCTATGCGAAGACATTTTGTTTGATCTTCTTGATGTGTATCAATTTGTTTTAACTTATTTTTCAACACATTTTTTCTATTTAACCCAATATATGACCCAATGGTACTACCATTTCGCATCAATTCAAAATTAGAACTTCAGCTTGATCAGGCAAGTTCAGATAGTGTACATTCATAGAGGTCATGATTGTGAAAGACCTTAGAAGAAATTAAATTTGTCCTATGGGAAATACCGGGAACTGTTGGTCACGCTGTACCCATCGAGGGCGGTTTTCACGCGCATGACAGCAGTGACAGTTAGTTAGAGTTTGATTCGGTTCCGCTACCAGGAGCATGGACGGGCTCCGGAGTCTGTCTCCCGCGGTGAATTAAATAAGGGCTAGATAAGTAATGAAATTTGTTATCAAGCAAACTTGGAGTCTTGTTGGTTGATGGGACCAGCGATGGCCCGAAGGTGCCAGAGTTAGAAAATTAGCAAGAGAAATTAACCCCCGAGAAGAAGGAAAGTCAACTAGACAAAACAAGATGGGACTCAGAGCAAGAGAAGGACAGCAAGTGTAATAAAGTAAAGACCTATATTCTCTCTAATTCTAAGTCTCTGTCTCTTCTATCATGCGAGATGAACCACCTCTTCCCGTTTATATACCCGATGTTGGGTATAATAACAATAAGCTAAACACCGTATTCCGTTCTCTGCTTCAAACTAGTAATGCTATCTGGTGAGATTGGCAATTCAAGTCACGGTAGTATCGTCACCTTAACAACCTTGCAAAATTATCTGAGCTGCTGAATCCTTGACTGTAAGTAGCGACCCGTAATGACTAGAGACAGCTTGTTGTGTCGCTGAACGGTTTGTGACTCGGGTACTAAGTGGCCCCAGAGTTCAACACACACATCGGTCTAAACTGGGCGTAGACAGGCGGTCAAGAAGCCCAGACAACCAATCGCTGGTCCTATCAAGTCCTAGCAAGTTTATGATTGTCCCCGTCCGTATTCTTCAGAACTATTAATGTCACCGCCAACCAGTATGTGCTGCGGGCGGTGGTTAGGTCACACCAATATTTATAAAACAGCAGAGTTAATGAACATTATTGTTGCCCAATTCATAATACAACTGGAAGTTAATGAAAGATACTTCTTAAAAAATCACATATATAAATATAAGATTCGTTCAAATAACCCTCAAGGGTTAATGTGCGTTAAACCAATTAATCAACTATTTTTTAACATTCTTTTTCAAAGAATAGAACATTACATGGCGACAAAACGCTATGGGTAACGTCGCTCGAGTTCAAATCGGCGTGTGGTAGTTTGCTTTCACACAGCGCTATACCTTGGGAAATCTATGCATTAATAATATTCTGCCCCCTATTGTAGATTAGCAGAGCAGACTAGGTTCTTTAATCTTGGTTAGGCAATCGGTCTAGAGGAGGAAAACTCTGAATTCAAAATCTTTTAATCCGCTAAAAAAATGATTTTTGTGTCATATCCTTCTACAATGCAGAAAGCGGGCTAAGTAAGAAACTAACGACTCCGAATCCGACTATCCAATTCCTGTAAAGAAATCAACATGAAATTCATTTTTAATTTTATTTCTTTTTCATTCATTTTTTTAGTTTAATTGTATTTGAAATATGTATTAAAAAGTGATATTATAGATTTTTTTATTTTGTATGTCTTTACAGACTGAAAAGGTTCTATTTCAACTTCTGTTTATATTGCAGATGATTATATATACTAGAATATATGCCCTCGGGGTGCAAGTATTTAGTTTTGATATAATAACATATATATAAATTAAAAGGCTATAAAACTGACTAAGAATGCAGATAAAAAGATCTGCAACAGAGGGGTAAACGAGAAATAGAACAACTTTGAAACTAACTCTTCCATCATTTTCATTACTCCCCCTTTCATTGGTAAATTTTTCCTAATTAACTATTTGTTAAATAGGAAAGTAAAGACTTGAGTAGTAAATAGTTCGGTAAGACAGAAAAAACACACTCATCATAATAAGGATATATATCTATATATATATATATATATATATATATATAAGTTAAATAAGCATTTATGTATATTTTTTTTTTTTTTTTTTTGTTTTTTGTTTTTTTTTTTTTTTTTTTTTTTTTAATTATTAGGCCCTCGTTTTCGTGAGTACTCTCTAATGATTCACCCTACCCTGTCGGCCGGGGCTGAGGATACACGCACTGAACCTCTTAGAGAGCTAAGATTACTTGTTAACCATGGTGGCGACATTTGATGCTTTCAATGGACGGAATTCTGATAGCTGACGACCGTAATAATGCCAACACTGCTACTTTAGTCCTTAGGCTAGACACGGCATTTGGATCAATCGGGTTGGTCACGATCAAGTTCTAACACCTTATGAAGGCCTGACCCTATTGCTCTTATGGACACCTTTTATAACATATATGTGCAGAACGTGGTGTTTGAGGATATTATGTGTCTGGATAGGATTGTAAACTCATTTATTGGTGGGTTCCAGCTTCTGTCGCTTGGAGTGTGGTAGGGTACACTTCATTGTTTTAATCCAGTCGCAATCTTGACCTTGGAGTAGTGTTACTGTTAGAATCCTATTATGGTAAATAGACTCAAAATAGAGTTTTATAAAAATGTTGCTTAAAATTAAGATTAAAAAAATTTGAATCGCCACAGGAAGGAAGGAAACACACGTCATCGCATAAATGAAGCCAATGGTTGACATGCGTAACTCCAACCGTCAAACCAAGCAACATCTTAACATATTTTTTAAACCACAAAATATTTATCTTCTTCACAGTTTCCTTACAGTCAATTAAATTTCGAAGTAACTGAGAAAAGTTTCTTGAGATACAATGCTTTACAAATGACTATAAACTTGTTAGTTAGCTGAAACATATAAACTGCTTAAAAAGACTGACTTCTGCATCAATAGTAACAGGATTGAGACAGAATCGTATCATAAACCACTACTTCAATTTTTAGTCTTTGCTCTGTTTTTTGTTTGTTTACGGCATATAAGCCTCAAAGGGGTCATCTAATGCCGATAAAGTTTTGAAATAAATAATTCTTAAATGGATAATACAATTTTTTATAAATATCGTTTTTCTATTTACCCATGATGGGACCCTAACAGGTACTACCATCCGGGTCAGAGTGGACCAGGGAGCAATGGTAATGATCGGGGGTGCTCCACATTCCCAAAGCCTTAAAGAACTGCGAACTACCATCAGATTCAGAGTTTAAACGTCCATTCCGCAGGAATGTAGACCCGCAAGCCACGCCTTTAGCACCCGCATATGAATTAAAAGGGTGGGGCTTGATAAGGTAATAGGGTTGAAAATCAGTATATTGCTAGGGCTTGATGCGTGACAGCCGATGATCGGAGGGGCTCTCCGACCCGCCCGTCTCGCCAAGATAGGCCAAGTGGAAGTATTGCATGTCATGAAACTGCTCGTCCACCTCTGGGTCTATCCTTAGATCACGGGTCGCCACCCACGGCTTGACAGGTGGCCCATTGGGGAAGTCTTTTACCCCTCTGCAGAGTGAGTCGGTGCATTCTAACGCCCAGCCGCAGGGCGGTCTGTGGTCTGTTTCTGTTGAACAGACACGTAGCAATTGGCAACGCAGGAGAATGTAATCGAAGCAACATATTTCGAATTGAACCATAACCAGGACTGTACTTTATTAGAAAAAGACTAGAGAGTTTGCAAGATGAATTTTTATATTGTTTATGATATCACAGCTGGAGAGACCAGAAACAACAAATTCAATTACTTAATGTACTTCTCTATATTCAAGTTAACGCGGTTTTTCATAAACAACAGACATGAGATTTGGTTGGTTTATTATTTCTGGCATATCAACTCTATGTGAGTTTTATTTAATGTCAAATTTGTTTTTTCTGTATAATACGAATTTGGTAAGATAATATTCAGGTAAATATTTATATTAAAGAACGCGAGAACAAACGTTAGTATTTGCTCACAGACGCATGCTTTGTAGTTGGGTCTTCTTCATCGGACGCATCTTATATATATATATATATTATATATTTTAATTAATATATATGGATAGATATGGAAATAAATCCGACAATATTAACAGAATTCGAAAAACGAAGTGTTCCCAGAAATAAAGAATGAATTTATTTATCGCGCTTAAAGCGTTTCGAGTTTCTTTAACCTTCATCAGGGATACATTAATGGGTATGAAGAAATTGCTGGATGTTCTTGTAGATAAGGAGTTAGAAAATATTTATAAAAGTTTGTAACTCTATTTGTTCAGCGTCTTTCAAAGAAATTTAACGATGAACAATACAGTTAAAAATTTAGTAAAATTTTTAACTCTGTATCTACGAACATCCATTCAATTACTTTCCTCCAGTATGTCTATCCTGATGAATGTTAAAGTATAACCGAACGTTTAAGCGGTCGATAAATAATTCATTTACTTTGAACACTTCCGTTTTTCAAATTTCTAATGATATATATATATAATAGATATATATATATATGTAATATTTCTAAGAAAAAAGGAAAATAATTTTTTCTTTTGGTTTATAATAATTTAGAAAAATATGGCTCTGTATATATATAAAAAATATATTGTATATAATTAAAAAGATTATTATACATTGAGCTCTCTTTAGTGATTTAAAAGATTCCTGTATTTATACATACTGGAATCATGACAATAATAATTACAGTGTATCTTAGAAATCACATATTTAGAATACCTACTACCATGTTTTGGATACTTCATATATTATATGGTTCGGGGATTGGTTTTGGAAGCTATCACAATTGGTTGTAAAGTGGAGAGCAGGTATCGAGAATGTTTGTTATTTACAGCTGTTATTTAGTATTTTCTTCTTATATTGTGGATTAATACAAACAGCGTAAACCCTCCTTAACTGGCTTCAAAGTTCTTCTGACGAAGAGATGTTCATCCAGAATATTAGAAAAAATATTACATAACAGGTATCTGACAGACGTCCACTGTTGACTTCACTTCCTTTACACCACATGGTGACAAACAACCCAAACCAAATAACTCAGGTTTAGCAAATATAAGCCTCCTCCACCCTCTCTGTCTCTGTCCTTCTCCTCTCTGTCTCTGTCTGTCTGTCTGTTCTCTCTCTCTCTCTCTCTCTCTATATATATAATATATAGCTATAATATATACGGATTTGATATTATCATTTATGTGTAAATTTCAATATCCACACTCTCTCTGTCTATTTATAGGTTTTGGTGATTCTTATTTTGATCTTGGAGTATATTGTTTCTTTTTTTTTTAGTCTTGTCTACTATCTCAATTTCTTCTTCATTTTTTTGTTTTTGATGTTGAAGTGTCTCTGATTAAAATAAGGTGTTTGATATATTCAGTTATTTATTGGGATATGATGTATTTTGGGTTGGGCGAGAAAGTTCAAATTTGGTTTGGTTTTAAAAGTGTTGTAGCTTTAAAGATATTTTAGCTAATATGAGACACGTGTCCAAACATAAACAGAATAGCTTCTGTTGAAATTTATTCGTTTCTTGTTTTATTTCGGAATATGTTTTCAGGATTACTAAAGTATTTCGGATGTTGGTTTTTCAAAGATGACCAAGTATTAGGATATATTATTTTCAATTATACTAAAGTATTTCGGATAATTGTTTTAAGATAATATCAGTTTTTCCACTAGTTCAATTTGTGGGCTCTTTCATTGAGTCTGACAGCAAGTTTTCCTAAACAAGTCCGCAGGTCTCTTTTAAGTATTCTAGCCGATCTAAACATATCCAAATAATTGCATGGCGTCGCATTTCTGGACGGATT
>CM042137.1:116101079-116120913 GCA_023376005.1 Doryteuthis pealeii | reverse complement strand
GCCACATACATAACATGGCTAAATTTCAAATTCTTTTCAGCTTCGCACTGACATCGTTCCCACATTAGCAAAGTTAAAACGACCTGACGCAGTCGATCTTGTAGACATTCCCGCTCTCGCTTGCCGATTACCCCAGTCAGCCACTAAAGAATGACAATCAACCCCCCACCCAAGAATACAAAAAATGGCAATAAAACGATGCCATGGTTCTGCCTCATATTCTTTGGTGTTTCAAGTAAACAAGATTAACAGAATAGGCCAAAAAGTAATATCCTTAGTATTTCTTAATTCTTGAGATGAGGCTTGATAATTAGTATTATTTAGGTTATTCGGACTATTGTCTCTCTTTAAACTTCTTTTCCAGGCTATATATTATCCTTGAAATAGTAAAAAGAATGACAATAAAAGTCTTTTACACTGTATATTTGAATTCTGATCTGAAAAATTAATATTATTTAGATTATTCGAACTATTGTCCTCATCTTTATGTTGTCTATACAAGGTTTCACTTCCATTCAGTCACACTGCCTGGCTAAAGACAACAAACCAACAAATAAACTGTTACTACCATTAAGCCCCACTACGTGTTGTCCCGTTAATAGGATAAATCATCTTTGAAGATGAGTCGTAGACGCATATTACTACTTGCTGTCCATCGTATCCGATGATAACACCACGCGAATCTTTTTCCTCCAATCGTATCGGTCTCTTGTTGCGTCTTGCCAACTGCATATGGGGATATTCAAGTCCTTCTGGTTTCTTTTGACGTTGTCTTTGTACCTGAGCTTTGGTCTACCGATTCTACGTGATCCCTCTCTCAGTTGAGAATACAAAATCTGCTTTGGTAGTCTGTCATCCCCAAGGCTGTTTATGTGGCCAGCCCATCTCAAGTATTGCTGGACAGGTATTTCATGCATGCCAGGGAGTCCAGTTCTCTTCAGGATGGTCCTGTTTGAAACATGTTGCCACCACCTGACATTTAATATGCTGCCCAAGTGACGCATGTAGTAGACATGTAGTCTATGGGCATCTGCTTTATATATCTTCCAGGCTTCTGCATATTACCTACAAAAAATACTACTGTATTTCTTTTTTAAAGTAAATTTATTGAATTAACAAATGATTATTATGTTTCCATTCTTCAAATAGCTGCTGACCCTACTTGTCTTGCGCACTTAACTACTGTTCATTTTTAACCAGAGTGTGTTGCAAGATGATAACGATCGTACAATTAAGGAACACGGTATTACTATATAGATCATAAAGCCTAGAATACGAACTCAAATTTTATTTAGTTTACCGCTATTGAATTATTAGTCATTTAAAAACTTTTTTAATTAAATTTTAAAAAAAAAAAAAATAGTGAAATAGATCACTAATTAGGACTGAGACTATTCTAGTAGTGACCACCCCAAGCGGATTTAACAGGTTTTTATTCAGTTTTCCTTCTCCTAGACTGGTTGCCTAACCAAATTTAAAGAGCCCAGTCTGCCCTACTATTTACCCATAGCTGGAGAGTGGGTAGTTGGATTCATAACTTTTCCAAGGGTATTAGCGCTATGTGAACTGTAGTTTCGTCCAGGATTTGAACTCGAGTCGACAAGTCCATTGTCTACGACTCTAACCATTTACACCACACACCTTCAAAACTTTGGGTTTAAGTAAACTCTCGATGATATAACTCCCCACGGGTGAAGGCTGAAGGACAGGTCGACCTAACTTAATGTGTTGGAATAAAATTGACTGTTTATAGAAGTAATAAATGCAAAATTGTTGCGCTTAAACAATAACATTTAGATTTGATTCAAATTGTGGCGGTAATTATCAATTCGATATTTTACGAGGGCGTCAAAAGAAGAAAGGTTAATTAACCTAATGAGAACAAATTGTCGTTTGTTTATTTTGTTTCTTTATTTCATATAGGTTACATGTCATAATGTTCGTGGCCAATCACACAGTTTAGGATATTTATAAAATTTAGGTTGGAGGTGTGTGGTGTAATGGTTAGAGTCGTAGACAATGGACTTGTCGACTAGAGTTCAAATCCTGGACGAAACTACAGTTCATATAGCGCTTGGAAAAGTTATGAATCCAACTACCCACTCTCCAGCTATGGGCAAATAGTAGGGCAGACTGGACTCTTTAAATTTGGTTAGGCAACCAGTCTAGGAGAAAGAAAACTGAATTAAAACCTGTTAAATCCGCTTAGGGTGGTCACTACTAGAATAGTCTCAGTCCTAATTAGTGATCTATTTTACTATTTAAAATTTAAAAAAAAATTTAATTAATTTAAATTTTTTAAATTACTAATAATTAAATAGCGGTGAACTAAATGAAATTTGAGTTCGTATTCTAGGCTTTATGATCTATATAGGAATACCCGTGTTCATTAATTGTAAGACCGTTATCATCTTGCAACACACTCTGGTTAAAAGTGAAGCCGTCCAAATCCTCCAAGATGAAATACACAAATGTAAATCCTGATTATTGTGTTGCTTAAGCGCTGAATTCTTATTTTTTATGAGTGTCGTCATCTCAGCTAAATGATGGACCATTCCGTTTTTATTATAAAAAAGAAAGGGGAGAAAAAAGACAAGCTACACAGAAAAAATATAATAAGAAAGAAAACAGGGGAAATATATAAAGAGGTGGTGAGCACGCAAAAGCGATAATGCTAACGTGTCTCAATCGAACATAATGAAAAGAAGGAAAGCAAAAAAGACTGAGAGAGGAAGTTATATCAAGATTACTATACTTTTTACGTATTGAACTATTAGGCAATAGCTCTTAAATAAACATATCAAACATTGTAATAATTAAATCATCATACTACATTATAGTAGTCCAGGTAGTTATCATTATTATTTCATTCCTTTTGAGTTTTTCCACACCAGCTGATTGTCTTTCACTGGAATATGAGTAACAACAAGTCTCCCCAGCTCTACAGGACTCTTCTGAGTATTCTGGCCGATTTCCGAAATGCAGTTGTCTTGATCGTATAAATGCGTCGTCTGATTTCCAGTTCCTCAAGTCTTTTTTCCAAGCTTTTTGGACCGTTCCTAGTGCATTAATTACAAGTGGTATCACTTTTACCCTCATATTCCACAGCTTTTAAAATTCTCTGGCATGGTCCAGGTATTTGTTTATCTTTTTCCTTCATCTTCATCCTGTGATCTGCTGGTTTGGTTTGGTTTGTTTTAAGGCATATCAATCTAGGTGGGTCATTTAATGCCGATAAAGTTTTGAAATAAATCAATTCTTAATCTATAATACAATTGTTTTATAAATACATTTTTCTATTTAACCCATAGATGGGACCCTAACAGGTACTACCACTCCGGGTCAGAGTGAACCAGGGAGCAATGGTGATGAAGGGGTGCTCCACATTCCCCAAACCTCCAAAACTGGAACCTCACCATCAGATAGAGTTTAACGTCATTCCCAGGACATGTAGACCCGCAGCCACTGCCTTCTAGCACCCATATGATAAAAAGGGATTGGGGCTTGCCATAAGGGCAATAGGATTGGGAAAATCATATAGGTGCTAGGGCTTCACGTGACCAGCCGATTGATCGGAGGGGGCCTCTCCGACCGTCCGTCTAGCCCAAGATAGGACCAAAGTGGATTATTGCAAGTTATGAACTGCTCATCCACCTGGATTCTATCCTTAAGCATCACGGGTCGCCACCCACGGCCAACAGGTGGCCCCATTGGTGGAGTCTTATTCCTCTGCAGAGGTGCAGTCGGTGCATTCTAACGCCCCAACCGACAGGGCGGGTGATCTGCTGGATCATCATTATTATTATTATTATTGATATAAATAAACACAGTCAGACGAGTTCATGAAAATAAGGTATATGCATTAAATAATATAGTATTATATTTCCTTTTAGAAAGAGAGAATATGGAAGGAATTATTATTTTTCTTTCTGACATAATCTATGGCGTCATTGCTTCCAGGGAGTGAGATAACAGCTGGGAAAAAATGAACAATGTCAATCATAAGAGACAAGAACTAATAAAAAATATCTACTTACATACATACATATAAACATTCACAGTCTACTTATATAATCTATGAGTACGAGATTATAGATATACATAAATATATACGTAATATTATGTATACATATATATATATATGTTGTAGAGGATTCCATGTATGCTCCTTTGTTGGTTTATCAGATGAATCTAATTGTCAGTGTATATATTATATCTATCTACCTATGTGTGTGTGTGCGCGCGTGATTGTGTGTGGTATATGTATGTTTATAATGCATACTTTTGGGATTTAGTGCGAAGCATGGGTATTGTGTGAAATAAAGTTGGATGTTATGTACTAAGTTCCAATTTACTTTATCCAATTTGTAAAAGAAGGACGATTCCTTCGAAATATTGGATCAAATAATATAGAATTTAGAACATAACACCCAACACAGTTTCGCATTTATTTCACGCATTAACCGTGCTTCGCACTAAATCTCAAAAATATATATAATAAACACATACACACATGCTCACACACACACACACACACACACACACATTATAATATATATATATATATATATATATATAATATATATATAAATATAATATAATTTTCATGAAATTTTCTAGAACTATTGATGCCCTATGTTTATCATATATTGAGTACTCT
Organism: Doryteuthis pealeii; assembly: GCA_023376005.1. Classification (NCBI taxonomy): domain Eukaryota; kingdom Metazoa; phylum Mollusca; class Cephalopoda; order Myopsida; family Loliginidae; genus Doryteuthis; species Doryteuthis pealeii. The sequence continues at coordinate 116,116,253 of CM042137.1, read as the reverse complement.
TTGGATAAATTACTATTGATACTACTACAACGGAAATGCTAAAGCAGCAATAGGACACACGCACGCACACAATATATATATATATATATTTTATATTATATATATATATATATAGAGAGAGAGAGAGAGAGAGAGAGATAGATAGATAGATATGTGAATAAAAGGAAGTGAATCCGACGGTATGTAGTATAATAAAAAAATTGAAAAAAACACAGGTTTAAATGAGTTAAGTGATAAGTTTATTGGCCGACGCTGCAGTGTTTCGATCTCTTAATTAGATCATCCTCAGAGCTTTTGTTGGTATGTGGAAGGTGATAAAAAATTTTTTTATCTCAGAATAAGAGAAAGGCGAGTAATAGTCCTTGTTTATCGGTCTGTTTAAAATTTGAAGTCTGAGAAAAAAGAACGTTGAAAAAATGAACGTTAAAGTGTGTGTGTGTGTGTGTGTGTTGTGTGTGTGTGTGTGTGTATGTGTTGTTTGTATTGTGTGTATAGTCTACTTATATAATCTATGAGAACAAGATGAGAGATATACATGAATATATATAAAGATTATCATTTATATATATACATATATGAGAATATACATGATTATAAATATAAATACATATAAATATCACTTGGCTTATGAATTTCTTATTAAGTTTGGGAGAAGTACATTTCAAGCTGGATGGAGTGACCATTGACTGATATAGATATTTATATAAGTGTTAGTGACTCTCACATTTTATTATCAAGCTAGGTATATATTAATTCTTATATTAAGTCCAAATAGATGATGACGTCTTATTCTGCTTATCCATTTGTTTATTCTAAGTTGATGTCTTTTTCAATTCTTTCAATGATTGGGAATTTAGCATCTCGTCTGAAATCGTGATAGGTTGATCGGGAATATTGTTCTACAGGTATTAATTTGCTGTTTTCCATAGATTTGATTCTATGTCTATAGTTGTTTAGAATAAAATGAAATCACCATCAAGACTTTCCGAAATATTGTTTTTGGCAGCGTGTGCTGGTCAGTTAATAACCTTGTCATGATTAACTTGGACTGGTAAGATATCTAATAATTAGCGTGATCTCAGGGGGATAATCCCCAAGCCACAATTGCCCTTTTGATTTAAAGGTGCTAAAATGGGTTTATTGCCCAGTGTCTGAGGTGCCACAAAAGAAGAATCCCGAAAGGAATCATGCAATTTTTAAACACTAGCCATGCATTGAGCTTCGGTTTGGGCGTGGTTCTCCAATATAATGATCCTTGTTTTCGACTGACATGGTGGGATGTCAGTAAATACTTACAACAGTAATCATAATTAGAGGTGCCTTTTCAACTATCTCTCTCTATATATCTATATATATAGGACAGTTGTGTATATGTATGTATGTCCGGAGGAAACTCCAAAAATAAAACAAATAAGTATATAATATATATATATATATATATATAATATATATATATATTAAAAAAAAAAACAAATGATGTTAAAAAATGTTATAAATAATGTTTTTCTAAAAATATTTATTTCATACTGTCGGAGTCACTTCCATTCACTTTTCATTATATATATATATATATATATTATATATATATATATATATAATATATATATATATATATATATATATATATATATATTATAAACATTCACTATCACCAGTGCTTGCTTTTTGAACAAAAATAATGAAGATTTGATTTATAATCGTGAAGATGAATAAAAATAATTCAAATAGTAATAGCATGGATTTTTTTTTTGCATTTAATATTTTAAATAAGAGACATTAATGTATCTCTTCAAAGTTTCTGTGCACTTTTTTTCTGATGCAAGGTCTTTTTTTACATAGAGATTTTAATGGGGAATCTTGTGAGGATCCAACTCGTGGTTCACGATCACGGATCTGCCAGACGAACTTTTTTGCACCCCCCTCATCCCAGGTGAGGCTGGGTAGCCGCTTCTAGTACGTAAATAAATCGAAATATTCTTTCATCTCTGAAATATCTAAAAATACGCTGGCTTAATTTTCCCTGCCTTTTTTTTTAAAATCACGATAAATCCCCCCCCCCCCAAAAAAAAACAAACTTTGGTGTAACACAGAGGAATTGAAATGAAATTTTTTTTTCAAAAAATGAAAACGTTCAAGCGTTTCTGAATGTATTTGTTCTTAAAGCACCACCTTATGCGGGAAAAAATCGATCATAACTTGTGCAGCTGTCACGGCGAAATATTATCTTTAAAAAAAAAAGAGACCGGCGCTATACTTCATGCGTATATTTCCTATCGAAAAACTACATTGTAAAATATGTAATATATATTAATGACAACATATTGTGTTGGCGTAGGTATCCATCAATACGTTGGTCTAAAGCTCAGATTCATTTTTTTTTTTAAGAAAAAAAAACAACTTTTTTTTCAGTGTCATCTTGAAAATTTACAAAAATAATCGATAATGACACCGAAAACTGATTGATTGATCTTAACGACATCTCCAACCCGTCTAGGGTCATTTTACGGTGAGAAATTAGAGAATAGCGTTCATTGTACGTTTATATTTGCTTTTTTCTGTAGTTCTCTGTAAAAAGTTTTTCTTGCACATCGTCAACCGAATACGAATGATTTTTAAATAGATCTATTTGACCGACACACACACACAGATATATATATATATATATATATATATATATATATATATATATATATATGTGTGTGTGTGTGTGTGTGTGTGTGTGTGTGTGTGTGCGTTGTGTGTGTGGAGTACCTCTTCATGGTATTATTCCCAGGCCTACCCTGACCCGGAGTGGTCGTACCTGTTAGAGCCCCTTTCCATGTATCAAACTGATCTGTTTACAAACTATTTGTAATAGGAATACTTGATATCGTATTATTGTATGCAAAAACCTCTTAATAAACTACAGAATAATGTAAATATAAACGTAAAATATATACAATTACACTAACCTCTAGGCATAAATAACTCTAGACGGGGTGACATGCCGTTAAAGATCAATAAATCAATCATAAAATTTCAAGTAAACATTTAGTTTCAAAAGCAAATTTGTAGTTTGCATTTTTCGGACGGTTGTCTTCATTGTGGTATGTAAAAAAATCAACACTTCGGCCGCTGTATACTCCGGCCTTCTTCGGGTGTTCACTGCCTATCCGGGTATAGCAATGACCCAGCTGAGAAATCAATTCGAATAGTTTGACTGTTGATCAACAAGGCGTCGAAGAATTTTTGAAGGTCGCATTTAAATAATGATGTCATTGTTTTTGTGCGCCTAGAAGCGTCACAATAAGCGTCATGATCATTGCTATGCTCAGATAGACAGGGAACACCCGAAGAAGGTCGGAGGTTAAAGTGGCCGAAACCTTGTGTTTTTACATGAAAGATGAGAAAAACAGTCCGATAATCAAAATAATACACATCAAGCCTCATCTTAAATATTCAGAGTATATGGCATGGGTATAACGTTAAATTGCATCTAATAGTGAAGTGACAATTTTGTAGCTCTGGGGAATGTGAAGTACCGCTTTATCGCCATTACGCCTAGGTCCACCCTGACCCGGAGTAGTAGCACCTGTTTTAAATAGAAAAAAATGAAAAAAAAAATTGATTTTGGTTTTGTTTTGTTTTACGGCATATCAACCTCAGTGGGTCATTTAATGCCGATAAAGTTGAAATAAATCAATTCTTAATGGAGAATACAATTTTTTTATAAATACATTTTTCTATTTAACCCATAGATGGGAACCTAACAGGTACTACCACTCCGGGTCAGAGTGTACCAGAGAGCAATGGTGATGAAGGGGTGCTCCACATTCCCCAAACCTCCAGAACTGGAACCTCACCATCAGATAGAGTTTAACGTCATTCCCAGGACATGTAGACCCCTAGTCACCGCCTTCTAACACCCAGATGATAAAAAGGGGTTGGGCTTGCCATAAGGGCAATAGGGTTGGGGCAATCATATAGGTGCTAGGGTTTGACATGACCAGCCGATTGATCGGAGGGGGTCTCTTCGACCGCCCGTCTAGCCCAAGACAGGGCCAAAGTGGAGTATTGCAAGTCAGGAACTGCTCATCCACCTTGGTTCTATCTTTAAGCATCACGGTTCACCACCCACGGCCAACAGGTGTCCCCATTGGGTGAGTCTTACCCCTCTGCAGAGGTGCAGTCGGTGCATTCTAACGCCCCAGCCGACAGGGCGGAAAAAATTGAGTTTAAACATTTTTTGTTTACCTATCAATAATGAATAGAACAAATCTTCTTCGGCATGAAATAATCCAACAAGGTTGGACATGCCACAAAATTCACCAACCCCAACCCAAAAATTTAGACAAATAATAGCAAATTTGTAGTTTTGATTTTTTGTTCTTCCCAATTACTAGTGAAATTGGTTTCTTTAAAAGAAACTAGCATCATTCATATTTAGTTTATTATAAATTCAGAATAAGAAGTCAACAATAAGTGAAAAATCTTCCCGGAATGTAGGCTTCTTTACAAATTTTTGTCTCTCTAGGAATTCATTTATATAGCATTAGGCAATTCTAATTCTCCCTTTATGACGAAAGCAATCTCGGCACTTATACGCCCGGAGAGAATCGATTTCACCCTCAGAGCTTAAAAATCAAGAGAGAGAGAGGGGGTGAGAATGGGAGAGAAAGAGTGAGTGAGTGAGAGAGAGAGAGAGAGAGAGAGAGAGAGAGAGAGAGAGAGAGAGAGAGAGAGAGAGAGAGAGAGAGAATGTATATTATTCTGAACAGGTTTAGTTATAGAAGGAAGAAAGTAAGTGGAGGGGCAGAATTTTCCTTAAAAAAAAATGAGATAATTCTTTTTAAAAACAACTTCCCGTTTTCCTCAAAAGCTTTTGTTAACACCTGAGGCAATATATTCTGGAAATAATGATATAACTTTTAAAAAAATTATTTTTTTCTTGATACATTGAAAACAAATTTGTTTTTATTCTTCTTAAAGAATAACCGATATTTCTGTGAAAGGCTACAAATCTTCTTTTATTAAAATGATAATTTTTTTGTGAATAGTTTTAAGAACAATTTACCCTACATATTAAAAATATATCACACCAAAAATAAGTGGAATCTTATTTTAATGCAGATTGTGTGTTTTTCTATCTAAAACCAAATTACTACTCAAATCACAATTCCCTTAGTTAATAATGTCACATTCTCCATGATTTTATTTATATTTAAAACTCAATTATTAATAAAATTATTTTATACTATTAATACTGTTGACTATATCTACATACTAATAACATGCAATTGTATTTATATGTAAAACAAAATAGCGGTTTACAGTGGGAACGGGAAGGCTGATCTGATATTAAAAATTTGATTTTAATAAATATGTGCTCAGTATTATTGATTTCTAATTGTTTGGATTTGTCTCAATGAATATGAGCAGAAATCTCGGGGATGAACCTTAAAAGAAATCCTTTAACAAAAAGAAATAACTGTAATTTTATCTTTACTTCCTATTTTAACTAAATAGGAAAATTAGAAAAATTTAGCAATGAAAGACAGAAGTAATGGAAGAGTAAGTTTCATTTGTTCTAATTTTCGATACCCCCCCCTGTTTCAAATATTTTTATATTCATTCTTATTTAGTTCCATTAGCCTTTCTAATTTAACATAATATTTTATTACATTAAAACTTAATTACTTGCACCCGAATATTGCATATAATGATGATCTTGCAACCAATACAGCAGATGATAAAGAAAAGATGTGACATAAGATGTTGGGCATCGAGCGAAGAAGGAACTCTTGAGAAAAGTACGGATCTAACTATGAATAAATAGTAAGGCGTACTGTACTCTTCAGCCTTGCTATGTCAATCGGTTCGAAGGAAAACTCTGAATTCAACCAAAAGGGGCTCTCTTTTCGTTAGTGAAAACCACTTTGAGAGCTCCCCCTCGTCTTCTCTCTAAAACTGTGTCCAATCCTTAGTAAACAATTATTGCTTCAACGTTTAGTTGCTTCTTTAATGGCATATCAAACTTCATGGGTTATTAAAGCTAAAGTCATCCTTTTAGAAGAACAGCAGTGGTACTATTTAACCCATAGATAGGAAGATGTGGGGTTTTCTTAACTTACCTCAGGTTATTTGTCTGAAAATGAACGGAATAGACCAACTAAGTTTAAAACTCGTTTACAACGATGTCGTAAGCCCACACGTTAGCCTCTACTCCACCGGAACTCTCCATTATATTGCTTCAATATATCTACTCGAGAGTGATTCTTGTTTAATATATATCATCCTGGACTTCAGCTTCATTTATAGTAATTTTGAACTCTAGTCACAGTATTATGTTCATTTTTGAAATAATATATGTTTATATATTTATTTACTAATGCATGAAGTGTCATTGTTGGGACAGAGGCTCAACCAAGGACCCTCCACAGGAGCTAGTTTAATTACCACTTGATATTGTGGCTTTAAAGCTAGTTTAATACAAAATCTTCTTTTTATAAGAAGTACTGGCAACAAAGGGGCGACTCAACACTCCGCAGAAGGGGAGTGGCTAAAGTGCTATTCTGCAACAATCGAGTGAGAACTCCACTCATTCTATTTCATTCTTTTGTGAACTAATACACCAGGGAAAGGTATGAACCTATTCATCACCCATCTATGGGTTAAATAGTTTGGTTTGGTTTGTTTTGTTTTACGGCATATCAACCTCAGTGGGTCATTTAATGCCGATAAAGTTTTGAAATAAATCAATTCTTAATGGATAATACAATTTTTTTATCAATACATTTTTCTATTTAATCCATAGATGGGACCCTAACAGGTACTACCACTCCGGGTCAGAGTGGACCAGGGAGCAATGGTGATGAATGGGGTGCTCCACATTCCCCAAACCTCCAGAACTGGAACCTCACCATCAGATAGAGTTTAACGTCATTTCCAGGACATGTAGACCCGCAGCCACCGCCTTCTAGCACCCATATGATAAAAAGGGATTGGGGCTTGCCATAAGGGCAATAGGGTTGGGGCAATCATATAGGTGCTAGGGTTTGACGTGACCAGCCGATTGATCTGAGGGGGCCTCTCCGACCGCCCGTCTAGCCCAAGATAGGGCCAAAGTGGAGTATTGCATGTCATGAATTGCTCATCCACCTGGGCTCTATCCTTAAGCATCACGGGTCGCCACCCACGGCCAACAGGTGTCCCCATTGGGGGAGTCTTACCCCTCTGCAGAGGTGCAGTCGGTGCATTCTAATGCCCCACCGACAGGGTGGGGGTTAAATATAACCACTACTGTTCTTAATACAAATAAGTACACAGTCATATAGTATCAAGTATTCCTAATCAATTCAGATGATTTCCAAACATATCAATTTGACCCATAAGATTGATTAAACAAAACAAAGCCAACCCGTCTTGGGTCATTTTATGCCAAGAGGTTAGGGAATCGCATTCATTATACATTCCTATTTTCATTTTTTGTGTAGTTGTTTCACATTTTTTTCAGACGGTTCTATAGAATACGAATAATTTATAAACAGATGTATTTGGCCCATAGATAGGACAATAATGAGTAAAGTTACTCCGAGTAGGGGTGGACCTAGGAGTAATGGCGATGAAGGCGTACTCCACATTCTCCAGAACTAGAACCTCTTCACCAGATTTTTTTTTTGGGGGAATGGGTCTTATCTCTCCCCATGGGATACAGTGAACGTCTTCTAAGCCCAGCCGATAGGTCGAAATGAAAATTATATATATATATATATATATATTCACATACATACATATATACATATACACATACATACATATACACATACATACATACATACATATACACATACATATACACATACATACATATACACATACATACACACATACATATACATATATATATACACACACATATATACATATACATATATACATACATATATATATACATACATAATATATATATATATATACATACATATATGCATACATACATATATATGAAAGTAAATAAACAGGTTTTATAGTCTGTTTACTTTCATACTGTCACGCAGAAAGTCATATATATATATATATATATATTATATAATATATATATATATATATATATATATATATATATATATATATATATATATTAGAAAAAGATGTCTATGAAAAAAATGAGCAAGAAATAAAAGAATGTGAACACGAAGAAGAAAACTACTAAAAATTTAATCTCGTTATTTTTTTCATTGTGATTGATTTGTCCGTTGGGAGTTGCTCAGTTCGTCATATCTCTAAATTTTCGAAATGTTTTTGACATTACATAATACAGTAAAAATAAAACAAAGATAATGTACACATTTTTCTCCATAAAATTATCAAGCAAATGAGCTGGAATGGACAACGTACGTAGAAAGATAACGGGAGTAAAAACGGAGGTAAAAAAAAAAACAAAAAAACAAAGACAGGAAGACCCCCCCTAAAAAAAACAAAAAACAAAACAAAAGAACTTAATATAAAAAGGTTTATGTTGGTGTATTCAGTTTTAGACAAGAATATTTTCTAACAGGTTTTGTTTATTGACCCGATCTCAGGTAAAAACTCTCTACCTTCACAATATTTTAAACAATAAAAAGATAAACAAATGATTTTAAAAATCTCATAAGTAAATATTTGTGTGTGTATGTATATCTGGGCAAATTTCATGTCCATTTACGTTTTCACACACACACACACACACACACACACACACACAAACATATATATATTATATATATATATATAAATATATATATATAATATATATATTATGTGGGTGTGTTATGTATGTATATATGTATATCCGGTGTAGCTCAGTCGTAGAGAGTCCGACTCGGAACCACAATACCGACCCTCGCAAACTCAGCGTATGAATAGCACAGGAATTTGTGCGGTAAAGTGAGGAGCTGATGGTAGGCATGGTGCTCCACCTCAGACGCCAAAATAATCTCCTTAGTCTAGCGCTTGAATAGGTTAGGGAATCGTGTTTATTGTATATTCATACTTACATTGTTGTGTCGTTGTTTCTTAAAAAATGTTTGTACACGATTCAATCGAATACGAATATTTCTAATAGATCTACTGGATCCATAGATGGGTCGCTAATAGGTTCTACCACTCCGAGTCAGAGTGGATCGAGGAGTAATGGCACTGAAAAGGTAATTTTTATTTTCTTGCGCTCCAGAACGCGAGCTCCATCTTTGTCTTGCCTGTCGGGATCGAACTCCCGTGTGAAAAAACAAATGCGATTTTGGCACTGGATGGACGCGAGATGCAATTCAGGTGCCCGGATGTTGGCGCCTACACGCGTCAATCCGAATGCACGTGAATTGTGCGTTGCACGGACGCGAGGTTCAACTGGTGTGCCCGGATGTTGTGGGACTGTGCCCATAAAAACCAAGTGAGTGGAGCGCTGGGCAGTGAGCAGAAGCAGTTGACCGACGCGAGACGGCAATCAACGATGAAGCGCTTTGTGAACAACAAAGAAATTGATTTTTATTCAACAAAGTATCAAAGCCATAGAATCGAAAACCAATAGCAGTCCATGTCTTTCTACGCGTATGTTGACACCGCTTTCAGTAGATGGGACACTACTACCTAAGTATTTGAACTGGTTGAATTCCAGAGTCTAGTGTGGAGATATCCCAATTTTGTTTAAATATATAAACTCTGTTCTATCTGAGTTCATATGGAGGCCAATACCTCTTGCTGCCTACTTTTGGCTATGCAGCTGTGATACAGCTTGAAAAGGGGTATTTGCGAGAAGCGTGGGATGTTCTGCTTAGACGTGTAAAATGAATAAGAAATCGAATTAACTAATTAATTAAATTAATAAGAGATATTTAAAGGCATGAGCAAGAGAATAGGATTCAAGAAGGGGTTGAGGTTCGGTTCGGTTCGGTTCGAAATTCACTGAAGGTGACCAACTACGGTAGTCGAAACGTTATGAACCAAACAAGATGAAAACTCATCGTTCGATATGTGTAAATAATTATAGTAATCCAAATCTATCTCAGAGAGAAATATTTTTATATAACTACTTTGTATCTTTCTGGATGATGTTATTACTTGAGTGTAAGCAACTGAATTTGAGAATTCTTCGTGGGAACTTATTTCCCAAATGGATTTTGCAACGAACCGATGATTGTAGGAAGGAAACTGTATTTAATGCAATGTATTTTTATACTGAAATTGTTGCTCGTATCTTAGTGAGTTGTAGTCAGTGCGTGCATATTGATTAAAAAGATATAAGATACTGGCAATATATTATATACTAGCTGTTTGTTCTCCGTCCTAGCCCTGGTTATATAATATGTGGTTAAATTTAAATAAGTAGTAAAAGTATAACACTCCGTCCTAGCCCTGGTTATATAATATGTGGTTAAATTTAAATAAGTAGTAAAAGTATAACACTCCGTCCTAGCCCTGGTTATATAATATGTGGTTAAATTTAAATAAGTAGTAAAAGTATAACACTCCGTCCTAGCCCTGGTTATATAATATAGTAAAAGTATAACACTCCGTCCTAGCCCTGGTTATATAATATGTGGTTAAAATTAAATAAGTAGTAAAAGTATAACACTCCGTCCTAGCCCTGGTTATATAATATGTGGTTAAATTTAAATAAGTAGTAAAAGTATAACACTCCGTCCTAGCCCTGGTTATATAATATGTGGTTAAATTTAAATAAGTAGTAAAAGTATAACACCCGTCCTAGCCCTGGTTATATAATATGTGGTTAAATTTAAATAAGTAGTAAAAGTATAAAACTCCGTCCTAGCCCTGGTTATATATATGTGGTTAAATTTAAATAAGTAGTAAAAGTATAAAACTCCGTCCTAGCCCTGGTTATATAATATGTGGTTAAATTTAAATAAGTAGTAAAAGTATAACACCCCGTCCTAGCCCTGGTTATATAATATGTGGTTAAATTAAATAAGTAGTAAAAGTATACACTCCGTCCTAGCCCTGGTTATATAATATGTGGTTAAATTTAAATAAGTAGTAAAAGTAAAACTCCGTCCTAGCCCTGGTTATATAATATGTGGTTAAATTTAAATAAGTAGTAAAAGTATAAAACTCCGTCCTAGCCCTGGTTATATAATATGTGGTTAAATTTAAATAAGTAGTAAAAGTATAAAACACTCCGTCCTAGCCCTGGTTATATAATATGTGGTTAATTTAAATAAGTAGTAAAAGTATAAAACCCGTCCTAGCCCTGGTTATATATAATATGTGGTAAATTTAAATAAGTAGTAAAAGTATAACACTCCGTCCTAGCCCTGGTTATATAATATGTGGTTAAATTTAAATAAGTAGTAAAAGTATAACACTCCGTCCTAGCCCTGGTTATATAATATGTGGTTAAATTTAAATAAGTAGTAAAAGTATAAACTCCGTCCTAGCCCTGGTTATATAATATGTGGTTAAATTTAAATAAGTAGTAAAAGTATAACACTCCGTCCTAGCCCTGGTTATATAATATGTGGTTAAATTTAAATAAGTAGTAAAAGTATAACACCCCGTCCTAGCCTGGTTATATAATATGTGGTTAAATTTAAATAAGTAGTAAAAGTATAACACTCCGTCCTAGCCCTGGTTATATAATATGTGGTTAAATTTAAATAAGTAGTAAAGTATAACACTCCGTCCTCCAGTCCTAGCCCTGGTTATATAATATGTGGTTAAATTTAAATTAGTAAAAGTATAAACTCCGTCCTAGCCCTGGTTATATAATATGTGGTTAAATTTAAATAAGTAGTAAAAGTACACTCCGTCCTAGCCCTGGTTATATAATATGTGGTTATTTAAAGAAGTAGTAAAAGTATAACACTGCGGAGTGGCCTATTGTCGGTATCAGCCGAACAGTGAGGGAGAATGTCTCCTTTTCACAAACACTATACCTGCGAGATTGCATTTCACCTAGCGCTAATACCCTTGGGAGAGGTATGAATCCTACTCTCCATCCAGCTATGAGTAAATAGTAGGGCAAGACTGGGCTCTTTAACCATGGTTAGGCAACCGGTCTAGGAGAAGGAAACTCCAAATTCAAACCTGATAAACTCCGCTTAAGAAATTGACCTTGTGTCGCATCCTGCTCGTGCGGAGGTGTTGGTAAATATATATACCTGGGAGATTGTTTTGCTGTGGTGGAACGCCACACCTACCGTCAACTCCCAGATGCTTTACCGCACAGATCAGGTTACCCAATCTGTGCTCTTCATGTGCTGAGTTGGCGAGGACTGGTATCGAATCGGAGTTAGCATGCACAAAATTCCGTTGGAACATTTTCACAATATGATCATAGAGCGATAGGTACTTCTAGCCAATGGTGAGCAATATGAGTTTTAAAACGTTGTTACTTTAAATTATTCATATGCGACTTACTGCGCTGGCGTAAACGTTCACTCCAGCGCAGTAAGATAAGTACTAAAAAAAAACACACAAGTACTCTAAAACCTCTGAAGATGGGATTTGTCCCGAAAATATTTAGGAAACAGGTAAATAAACATCATTTTCATCACCTATTCCATTGCATTATCAATTGCCTTCTAATTTCTATTTCAAACACATACGTACAATGCTTCAAGCAAACTATAAAACCCCTTATTTTACCATATGTTTTTGAATTTTATTTGGTACAATATTTTTTGTTGTTGTTGAGGAATATATTCCCAACAATCTTTGCTGCAAATTTAAGTCCCTTTTTCAATTTGTTTACAGTCTTTTATAATAACATTTTGGAAGTAGAAAAAAAAAAGACAACCAGTTTTAACATTTTTCGAAACAGACATAAATTGATTATAAAACGAATCGGCCTGTTAGAATCCTGACTGCTTAGGTGACATGTGGTGCCTATATATTAGTGGGCATTGGTAAGACGTGTAAATACTACAAGTTATTATAATATAAAAAGATTGACTTGAAACAGCGGGAAGAATAGCACAACGTGTGGTTATTGGAACTTTAATTGTATTGACCAGAGTAATCTGAATATTTATGATATAAAATAATAATGGCTTGAAGAATTAAAGAAAGCTGACTTCAGGAAAAAAAAAAAACGAAATGTTAGAAATATCTACAGAAAAGAAATAAAAGGTAAAAGAGAAAGAAAAGACTGGAGAAAAAAGAAAGAAAGAAATTAATGTGAAGAAGAGAAAGAAAAGCTCAAAGGAAAAGATGATTGTGAAAAAGGGTAAGAAAAACACACCATCCTTTAATATATATATATTATATATATATATATATATATATATATATATATATATAAATATAGAGAGAGAGAAGAGAGAGAGAGAGAGAGAGAGAGAGAGAGAGAGAGAGAGAGAGAGAGAGAGGGGGGGATAGTTTCGTGGTGTAATTGTTACTGTCATAGAAAAAGGACACGGCGAGAAGAGTTCAATCCTGGTCGAAGCTGTTTGCATTTCACATAGTACTAATACCCTTGGAAAATGTATGAAAGTAACTGTTCTCCCAACAGCTATGTGTATGAGAAGGAAAAACTCGTCTGTGCTATATATATATATATATATATATATATATATATATATATATATATATATATTCTCCCTCCAGCTATGGGTTAAATAGTAGGGCAGACTGGGCCCTTCAGCCTTGGGTAGGTAACCAGTTTAGGAGAGGGATAACTCTGAATTCAAAATTCCCTCCAGCTATGGGTTAAATAGTAGGGCAGACTGGGCCCTTCAGCCTCGGGTAAGTAAACAGTCTAGGAGAGGGATAACTCTGAATTCAAAATTCCTGAGGTCGGTCGTTGTTTGGGTTTGTAGCAACTCTTGATGCACCAATTCTTTCCTATCGACTGTGACAAAAAGTGTGGATGGTCCAACACAAGCCTTCACCACAATAAACAAATCACTGTGTGGGTGTTCATTGTGTGTGTGACCCTCATGCGTCAAAAATCGACGAGAGAATCTATAAAATATATATATAGGGTCATCCACAGACACGTGTTTCGACTTATCAAATCTCCTCAGTGTGGCTAGACATTTTGTAAGCTACCTACAGCCGGAATTGAAATCCGATCGTAACCATTAGGCTGTCTTCACTTACAGAATGGGGAGGGGATTTTAACTGTTTAAATACACACATCGCTTTGCGTGTAAAGGCCGTCACAAAGTGCTCCATTCCTTAGAAGAGCGTTGCTATATATATATATATATATTATATATATATATATATATATATATATATATATATATATATGGTTAACTGCACAGAAAATAGAACCAGTGCCAATAGTGCATAGTTATTTTGGTAAGGCAAACCGTCTAGGAGAAGGAAAATCTCTGAATTCAAAGTCTGAGGAGTTTTGTTCGGTAGAATCTGTGGTACACTTAACCTTTCTTCTGATATCATTTCATCTAAAAAATATGATCGGTTCTACATAGGCCTTCATTACTATGAACACATCTTTCTACCTAGTCCAGCAGTTCATATATTTAACTGATCAGTTGGGCCCTCGTATTTTGAGGTCAACAGGAGATTATATAAATATATTTTCGGATCCCATCTATAGATCAAATAGGTATGTTTAAAAAGTATTAGTATAATTTGGAATACCTTAACGCATATAACTATTCCAATTATTTATATTTAGAAAAATTGTAAAAGTGAACAGAAAAAATAAAATAAAATAAAATAAAAAAACAATAGAAAAGAAAAAATGGAGAAGCAAAAAGAAACAAGATAAAAAGATTAATTGATTTGATTTCTTTATTTAATGGCATATCAACCTTCATGGGTTATTTAATGCCAAAGTCATCCTTGTAGAAGAACAGCTTTCCTAAGGGTATTAGTCTAAATTGAACGTAATGGAGCGACTTGAGTTCGAACCTATTAACTACAATTTCACAATCCATCATGTTAACCACAACGCTGCTGGAACTACCCCAAAGAAAAAAAAGGAATAAGGAAATAGACTAACTTCAAAAAATATTTACAAAATGGGATACGAGTCATTTCGAACTTTTGTGAAACCAAAAAATTTTAAAAAATCTAATTTTTTGAATAAATAAAAATTGATTTTTCAAAAGATTTTATTTATTGTTATATAATTTTACTTGCAGGGCATGCGGATATACCACTGTATGATAATTTAATTATTACAACGTTTGATATATTTACTTAAGCGCTAATGCGAATACCTCA
>CM042137.1:116031079-116096079 GCA_023376005.1 Doryteuthis pealeii | reverse complement strand
TCAAATATTTAAAAAGATGGTAAAAAAAATTCATTGTTTATTTATTTCTTTTTTAGACTAACCTTCCGGCTTAAGTCTATTTTAAATAAAAGGAAAGAACAGTGGAAATTATATATATAGTGATGTCTAAAGTGAAAATTTAGCTTCGTACACGAAGCCAATCCTATGGCATTAATACAACTTCTGTCTTGAAACAAGGAACAAATGAATAATTCTTCCCAAACCTTTCGGGATTATCAAAGTTATATATAAAGATTTTTTATCAACATTTATGGATCGATTTACTCCATGATGACCTCTGTGTGATGTGCTTATGTGTAGTTTGAATATATTCGACCATCGCTGGTCATTATCATGCACGAATGCTGAATATATATATATATATATATATATATATATATTATATATATACACCAAACCTCGTACACGAGCAGGATCTGATACAAATCATTTTTTAAGTGGAGATTAACAGGTTTGAATACAGAGTGTTCCTTCTACTAGACTGGTTACCTAGCCCGGGTTAAACAGCCTCGTCTGTCCTCATATTTAACCATAGTTCGAAGGAGAATAGTTGGTAGCATAAATATTTTCAAGGGTATTAGTGCTATGTGAAATACAAACAGCCTCGTCTAGGATTTGAATTCGGGTTGACGAGTCCATTTCCTTAGACTCTACCCATTACACTACGCGCATGTGTGTGTGTGTGTGTGTGTGTGTGTGTGTGTGTGTGTGTCCATACGTAGATATACTCTATATGAGAATATATATGACACGATTTTCAGCAATGTCAAAGGAAAATCCGCTGATATTTTGAGTTGTATTCTCACGCATGAACCACTAAAGTGACCCTGTCTTTATATATATATATATATATATATATATATATATATATATATATATATATTGTGCTGCCAACTTGTACACAAGCAAATCATTTCCTGTACTTTCCTTTTCTTTTTTATTTACATGCGCCCGATTGGGTACGAGTACGAAGATGACTCTTCAATCCTGAAGGATCTACTACATAGTAGACGTACTTGAATTCCAGTAGCATTTGACACTGTTTTCCTATATTTTCTTGGATGATTCACCAGACAAGTCCTGAAGAGACATATTTTTCCACATGAACTAAATGTTGGAACTTCTCCACTTTGTATGTGGCTGAACTGAAAATCACCTTTTCTAATAGCCCGCTTCAATTGTAGGTGTTTAATTTGGTTGGACTCAAATTCTTTCTCAGACCAGTCAGGTCTTTTAGAATATATATATATATATATATATATATATATATATATATATATATATATGAGACCCACTTCTCTGACAACAAAATGACCACCTGTGAACTTTATTTGAATTTTGTTTTTGCTTATATCTATGTTTTTTATATTTATTTTACTGGAGTTTTAAGTATTTTTCGTATAATTTGTTCTAACTCCCAACCAGATTTTGTAAGCAAACCTAGACAATTAATCACCTATGTAATTATCCCTCATTGCATTAAAATTTCCTAACTCGCCCCTCCTACCCTCCTAAGCTAAGACCCCCCCAAAAAAAATAAATAAATTGAGAAATTTAAATCACGCTTTCTTGGGAATTTTTCAGTAATATCCATACTTTTGCTCATGCCTGAACTGTGGTATTTCAGTTGAAGTAATTTATTGCAATAACGCAAATTTAAAGTTGTTGCCTTTATTTATTAAATATATATATATATATATATATATATATATATATATATATATGTACGATTACTAGTGAAAGCTTCAGTTTCAGAAATCTTCTGTCGAAGAGATTTTTATCTCGAAATATTAAGAATAAATCAAAGGTTAACAAACAACACCATAATTATCTTATTTTTCTTTACACTTGCCTTGTGATAGCCTTCGAAACCAACCACCAATCAATAAAAACACAATGCTTCAAGCAAAATATAAAATACACACACACAAACGTGTGTGTGTGTGTATGTGTGTGTGTGTGTGTGTGTGTGTGTGTGTTTTCCTTACTTCTAGATTTACCTGAACGATCCATGACATATATTAACTGCGTTTTCTAATTTTCGCAAATTTTAGGCAGCGCCCACCTTGTTTATTCTTCTGAATCTCATTTTCGAATGGAAATTTTCTAACGTTTTCACCTTTCTCATAACTTCAAATGATTCAGCCCGCATCCCCATCAGCATCTTAATTATGAACAAGCCAATGATGACACTACACAACCAACTGAAGTGAAAAAATAAGTAAAAGCCAACTAAAATTTTACCACTTCTGGTCGATAGAATTGTGTCATCGATTTAAATCATTGCGTCTCTCAATTAGAAGTTCTTTCACTTTTTTATGAATAGAAAATCACCTTAGTTTTCTCGTATGTGTATATAATACATATATAATAAAAAGAGTAAAATGGTCGGAGCAATCATATAGGCGTTAAGGCATGACGTGACTAGCCAACTGATCGGAGAAGGCAAGTCATCATTTCTTTCTGAAATAATAAGTAAATTTGCAATGTTTTATAACTAGTTAATTGCTATACACACACACACACACACATTATATATATATATATATATATATATATATATATATATATTATATATATATATAAAATAATAAAATTCGAAGGCAATACAATGCGTAAAAAATAAAGACAAAAAGATGTTTATATGTCTAATCGATTTCAAAGCGAAGCTTTATCGTCAGAGACTGATTTCAGAAATGACGTGCTTATGTTTTTTTTTTATTTGTGTGGTTATAATTTCTCTTCTTATTTCCTTTTTCCTCTCTTTCTTCTTCTCCTCCTTTATGAATGGGCGAATAACTGTAATTTCTTATTTCTCTCTTTCTTTTTTTTCCTTTCTTAAAAGTTTGTTGAGAACAAGGCTGACATCCGGTAAGATGTTGCAATGTGTAGCAATGTGTAGCAACGGTGTGAGCATGTCATAATTTCAAAAACAAAAGTGAACAAATGAATAAAAAACCGTTAATAGAAATTTTTTTTTTTAACAATGCTTCAAGCAAATTACCAATTACTTTATATATATATATATATATATATATATATATATATATATATATATATATATATATATATATGATAAGTGAATGGAAGTGAATCCGACAGTAGGAAATAAATATTTTTAGAAAAAACAAATAAATGATGTTATAATTCGCTGACAGAAATCTGTTTCGACCTGTTATTGAAGCGGTTTTCATCAAGAGCGAAATATTTGTGTTAGAGAGACGGTGTGAGTGAACCGTTACAAACAAGATGGTACAATCGAACGTTCAAGTTCGGAGCCGGAATTCTTTAACATTTTAAATGCATATTCTGTTTTTAAAAATAAAATAAATTCATTTTTATGAAAAACAGAAGCATTATAATCCACAAAGAAAACTCAAAAGAGTTTGATGTAAACTTGAACGTTCGTTTGTACCATCTTGGTGATTTCATATATATATATATATATTATATATATATATATATATATATATATATATATATATATATAAAGGCAACACTCTCCTATAAAACAGATTGAGCCCTCTCTGGTGGCCTTTACATATATACACATGATTAAAATCCTCGTCCCAGGCTGTAGGTGTGCGGATGGCAGAGTGGTTAAGAAGTAGTTTAAACGATGAATACATACATGTGTATATATGTAAAGGCCGCCAGAGAGTGCTCCATCTGTTTTATAGGAGAACGTTGCTATATATATATATATATATATATATATATATATATATATATATATATATATATATATATATATATATAATATTTATAAAAATGTTTTAAAATAATTAAGAAGAGGTGTTTTTAACTTCATTTTAAACCTTTTTTTTATAAATATAGTCTAGACAATTTTTTCTATTTTTACTTATTGTAAAAATTATACATATACATTTTTGAAAATGTCAGTTTAAAGAGGAAATTAAAGATACCTTGTAACTCTTTCTTTAGCTTGAAATTGTGAATTTATATTTGCTGTCTTACTTACATTTGATAGATTTTCTGGTGAATTTTCTTTCGGTTATTCATTTTATCTGTGACTCCTATCTGATGAGACTGAACTTCTGAGAATTTCTAAAAGCCTTTTGAGTTTTGCTCGAAATAAATCTATTACAGAATGACGGTTTATTGAGTTTTTCCTTTCTTTCAAAGGAAACTATTGCTCTGTATTTAATCTAAATTTATAAAAATCCTTGTATGAATATGTATTTGCACCTACTAAAACATGCCATATAATTATACACTGAGATTTTTAAATTCCAAGTAGAATCATCCCTTACTAACAGTTTTGGATACCTTAGATATATATATCCACTCCTCCCCTGAGACACATAGTCAATTTATCAAGCAGAGTTTAACAGGTTTAAATTCAGAGCTTTATTTCTGCTAGACCGGTTACCATAACAAGGTACCTATTTACCCATAGCTGGAGGGAGATTAGTTTGATTCATATTTTTTCCCAAGGGTATTAAGGCTATGTGGAATTGGTTCAGGATTTGAACCCGGGTCCCCGTATCCATTTCCAACGACGATATCCATTGAACAACGCGCCTCCATATCATGATATTTATTTAAGGATGGTTGTTGTTTGTTTGGTTCCATGGTATATCAACTCTTATGGGTTATTTAATGCCAAGTCTTTTGGGAGGGGGTATGTATGATTTGTAAGCGAAGAGTTTGTTGATAAGTATTTTGTTTATCAAGTATGATATTTGGTTGCATTCTACAGATGTCAAACATTGGATCTTCCATGCCAAAGAGGCTTTGTTCCATTCATTCTCATCGGGTACTAAACATTTTTTCTTTATCTATTTTACGCATATATGTGACCCTAAAAGGTAATACCACTCCGGGTCAGGGTTGAACTGGGTGTAATGCCAATGAAGGGGTACTCAACATTCCCAGAGACCCAGAATTGGAACTTCAATGTAGTTTAGCGTCATATCAGGGCCCTAATACGACCACTTTATATCACATATATAATAAAAAGAATAAGACGGTCGGAGCAATCATATAGGCGCTAAGGCATGACGTGACTAGCCGACTGATCGAAGAATGCCTCGCTGACTGCCAGTGTAGCCTAAATAAGGGACAAAGTGGAGTGTTGCATGTCATGGACTGCTCAGCCATCAAAATTCTGGCGTTGAGCATCACTGGTTGCCAACCATATTATGATTTTTGTGACCATCCTTTGGCTTCAAGCAAGAGCAAACCCCTGCGAAAATCCCTTGTGTTAAGCAAAACGTGATCCTTAGGGAAAAAAACTTTGGTTGCAACTTGGTATCCCTCGGTGTTGGATATGATCTTTTGGTTGTTCCCTGGTGTCCCTTAATGCTAGGTATGATTCTTTGGTCGTAGTTCCGTTCGTCAATGTCGAATAACGTGCAAATGAACCTCTGTCAATATCAGCGATTAAATAATTAAATTACCACGTATTCGGACTGTTGATTGGCTGGGGTTTAAGGCACGTGACCTCGCTGAGTCTATAAGTTTAATTGGTGGATTACAGCATGCCTTATTTATCGAAAATATTTCAACAAACCTCGCCCAACAGGTAGTTCCATTTGTGCAGTCAGCGTATTCGATAGCCCCAGCTCGGGTACATTCAAGTAGATCTAAAGAATACGAACTGTGTTCACAAATATCAAAGCAGAAGCTGTATATAACACTACAAGTGTTATGGGTTGATTGATGATCTGTTAATTAATTACTAATTAATTAAAACTACCCTAATTATTAATGAGAGTAGTTTGTTAAAAGTTAAAAAAGACTTTAAGAAAAGAAAATGTAAAAATAAGAAAAACAACAATAATAATAATGATTATATTAAAAATGTCGATTTATCCAATCAAAGATTAGTGTCATGTAGGCCAATAAGTTCCTTAAATTATGGAATTTGACCGATATCACAAGAATTTTAATTTTGTCAAATTAATACGATAATTTAACAAATAAGATTCCAGGTTTTGAAAGTTGGTAAAAAATTTCAAAAACTTACATAAAGAAAACAATGGTTGGCCTTGACTCGTAGCAGTTGAAAAAAGCAAACAAGGGAAAACTACAACTAAGGCTGACACAAGGCCATTTAGACAGGTAGGCATTTTTATCGAGTAGCTAGCCAATCAGAGACGTATGTTCGAGGGGGGGAAGGGGGTCTAGACGCCATAAATAACAGAACTTCAATCGAGAGAAGGTAGAGTAGCGGAGAACGTCCGCCGGAGTCCGGCACATCGAAACCAGAGAACTCGCCATAGCTCGGGGCTCTTGTCACAACTTTGCCGATACACTCCGCCATCTTGCCATTCGGTACCAAACTGATAATTTAACCAAACATAACTAACTGTAGATCGCCAGTCAACTGACAAAGAAATTACCTCGCTCTTCTGACATTATACAAATTTACTGAACATTATATGACAATAAATGTATATATTTTGTACATAATTATCAGAAAAGGGTTCCTGTTTGTTTTGTTTGATTGACCACATTGACAGCTTTGGGTAATTTGGGGATCATATTTCAGCCGAGTTGGTAAAAGGAACGAAACCAGCTCTTTTTCAGCCTTCCTGTAAAACAACAAACAACATAAGAACGTGAGGTTTTAAAACGGGCAGTTCCGAAGAGTTTTTGTTTAACCGCATCGCCACACATTCCGATAGAACGACTGTGATACCGAGCCGGAGCATCGTTCCAAAAATTGAGACCCTACCCTGGCAAAGTATTATATGTATTTACCAAGCAATGAACAATTGATGAAACATTAAATATTTTTACTGTCATTCAAAAGCCAACACTGCAGACGTCTAGACCTCATAACTTAATTACAAGGCTTTATCCAATTTCTAAATTTTAAATCGTAACACCTATCTATCTATTAAATTTGACTTTGTCTGATCAAAGGTCATCTCAAGATACTTACGTGATATATTCAATGTGTGTTTAAATATCGAGACTGATGTTGTATTTACTAAGAGAAAAATTAATTGAGTTCAAAATGTGTTAAGACTGAAACAGTATTTACGAAGAAATGAGACATAGATTAAACGTTCATTAAGAAAACTTCGAAGACAACACTCGAGACGGGTGAGACATCATAATTTTATTACACGTCTTTATTTAAATCCTATATTTTAAGTTTTAACACTTATTTCTCTATTTATTTATTTACTAAACGTGACTTGGCCTAGTATAGGGTCAGCTCAGATACTTACTTGGTATATTCAATGTGTACTTAAGATATCGAGACTGGGGTAAACTTGCAAAACGGTCGGAAAATTAGGGTGACCCAGAAAAACTAGAACCCACAAACTTTGTAATAAAACTGTTAATATTAACTAGGGGGGTTTAGGGTTAGGGTTAAGGGTTTAGGGTTAGTTTAATGTGAAAATAAATCATTTGGGTTCTGTTTTTTCTGCGTCACCTGTATACAGGGTGACCCAGAAAAAGCAGAACTCACAAATTTTGTAATAAAACTGTTAATTTTAACTAGGGGGTTAGAGTTAGGGTTAGTTTAATGGGAAAATAAATAAATAATTTGGATTCTGTTTTTCTTGGTCACCCTGTAATATGTTTAATTTTCCGTTGCCTGGGGTTGAAGCTTTTGTTTTGTACCGCTAGCTCAGTCGGTAGAGCGTTCGGCTAGAAACCACAAGGTTCCTAGTTTGATACCGGTCCTCGCCAAACTCAGCGTATGAGTAAGCACAGGGATCTGTGCGGTAAAGTAAGGAGCTGATGGTAGGTGTGGCGCTCCACCTCAGATGCTAAAAACAATCTCCTTGGTCTAGTGCTATTGAAAAGGGGATAGACTCCCTCGCTGACTGGCTGATACCGACTCTAGGCCGCCCCGTCGACTTTACTTACTTGTATTGTATATATAAATTACGAGAGAGAGAGAGAGAGAGAGAGAGAGAGAGAGAGAGAGAGAGAGAGTATGTGTGTTCTATTTCAACGACTGGTCATCTTCTCTCGGAATGATTTCTTCCTCTGGTTGAAACGGCTTTTTTTTAGCAGGGCTCCGATTTGGCTGGGCTCATTTCTTTTGATTTTTTAAATAATGAATACAAGACTTTGTTTATCTTTTAGAGACTTCTTTATCAAAACCAAAGCCCAAAAGGGTTCAACCGCAAGGATGGTTTGCTGGGGAACAGACGACCATCACGTCTGGACCCCTTCGACTAACCGCCAAAGCTTTACAACTCTAACTCAGTTCACTTCACACGTTTTGCCTTTAGCCAATGTGAAATCAGCGTCTAGATCAGTGAAAGGTGAACTGTTGTCAATAACTTCTATAACGACTATAATGGTAAATTTCCATTTACAATACCGTCATTTAAATTTTACTACACTACGGTCATAATTTGTAGGAAACCCATGAATTATGTAACACTTTATTTACCAAGAGAAGATGAATAATGAATGAAGTGTTAATCTTCAAAAAACGAGTTGTGTTCAAAAAGTATCAAGACTAAAGATGTATTTACCTAGACAGAAATGAACAATGAATGAAACATTAATTGTTTTTAAAATACGAGTTGTGGTAAAAAAAAGATTGAAGCGGTATTTATCAGAACAGAAATAAACAGCGAATGAAATGTTCATTTTATTTAAAATACGAGTTGTGTATTATTTGGATTATTCGGACATGTGTCCTCATCATTATTGTTATCTGCACAACATTTCGCCCTCCGGTATTTCTTGTCGGAATAGGGAAACTTCTCAAACTCGGAACACCCTTATCGAATTTGGGAATCTTCTGGTCGAACCCGGTAACCTTCTTGTCGTAATCGGGAGCTTTCATGGAACTTAGAACCTAACCTTTTATTCAATCCACGGGGGTAGACCGTTGTCATTCCGTTAACCATGACTGGGTACATTTGTTAAGCTGTGTTAATTATTCTGTTATTGTCGCTCTGAGATAACCGTCACTTAGAACTGTATTAATTCGTGGCCTGCATCCACTACGCCACGTGTCTAATTGGACAAATTATCAAGCCTCATCTCAAATTTCAGAGTTGTGTTGAAAAAATATCAAGACTGAAGCTGGATTTACCAAGACAAAATGAGCAATAAAGGAAAATCTTAACTTTCTTTAAAATACGAAATGTAGAGGAAAGAATTAGGAAATGATCTTGTGTTTAATATTCCTAAAACATATATCAGCAGAAGCCTAAATAATCGGTCTACAGTTAAAAAAAAAAAAGTTCTCGACGACCTTAGCATGCGGCTGGACATACCAATTGGAAAGAGACATGTCCTCAAGGAAAGACCTGTCAATTGAAACAATTGAAATGATTCAAGAAGGCAATCCACAGTGGTGCGTAGCACAAAAAAAACCAAAAAAAAAAAACAAACAAAAAAAAAAAAAAAAAAAAACTATGGTTTTCCCCGGTCAAAGTCGTCTGAAATTCTGTGCATATACAAAAGAAATAGATATTTACCAACCTATACACACCAGTAGGATATGACACAAGGTCAATTTTTAAATAAAGTTCAACAGCTTTAAATTCAGAGTTTTCCTTCCCCAAGACTTGTCGCCTAACCAAGGTTAAAGTGCGCAGTCTGTCCTATTATTTACCCATAGATAATGGTACAATAGTTGAATGCATACTTTTCTCAAGGGTATTAGCACGATGTGAAATGCAAAAAAACATAAAGGTGCATGTGTAATGGTTATCGTCGTATATAAGAAATAATGTGATTAAAGAAATGAAAACATACTGATAATCCAATAAATACATCAAAGCGTCTTTATAGATGTTAGTGTAGTTAGACATAAGGCCAAGAGGAGGGGCAAGAAGCTGGAACATAAGATAATCTCGAAACATGACATTTTCAATGAACAATATCATGTAATTCTATTTTGTCTTCTTAATTTAAAGACAGTTTATTATACAAGGTCCTTACTTTCCATACAAACAATTATTATTACAAACATCATACATTATACATAGACACAATTATTATACAACACATATACAAACATTATACAAATTATTTTACAAACAATTATAACTATTTCATGAGCGACTTTCGCTGGATTTTGCAGTTAATTTCGATTATTCCCAAGTTAATATTAAGTTACAAAAATTGCTTACGTACAAAAATTTTGTTGCAATGAATGTTATTATTGATTAGGTTAATTATTAATAAATAATTAAATTACTATTAATTAGGTTAATTATCAATAAATATTAAGTTATAAAAATTGCTTTCATACAAAAATTTCGTTGCAATAAATCACTTAAAAAAACACCGAAAAAAAATCGAAGTAATCAAAACTTTAGCAATCCAAAATTTCAGGATTGCGGCTCCAGATTCGGACCGAAATGTTTAATCATTTGCTCACGGAGTCAGCCTGATTCCAAAAATGTATCATATATTGGGCTACAGCTACTAGGAGGAAAGTTGAAAAATGTGATGCGTTGACACACAGATATTCGCCCTAATTATTATAGAAGAATAGACCTATATACGAGATCGACTTATACACAAGCATAGATGGTATCTACTGTTTTGGAATAAAAAGAGAAAGATACACTGAGTTCTGTGTATAGTGGAAATATAGAAAAAAAAGCGAAAGGTAATAAATTCTATGACAAAAATTCTATTGATTCTATATTCTGCCGACATCGCGTTTATTTTGGCTTTAGAAATTTCTAACAATAAAACATTAAAAATAAATCGATTATCAAAATATCGTCCAATGTTTTAGACGAAAAAGATATAAATCAAATTCTATTTACATATTAGCCAATATCGCATTAAAAGAAAAAAAAAAACAAGTTACAATAGCTGCACACATAGTAAATTGTAATTTCAAAATACAACTTAAAACAACCAATTTCCTTTCAGATCTGATTGTAGTAAAGAGAAACTGACCATGTGATTGGCAACCTTTAGGCGCTAACATTTCAGATAGGCCATGCAAATCAAATTGATTACGATCGCACAAACACATCTCAGGTCAGAATAATATCTATACATATATAAGGACAGCTAGTGTGTATGCATGTATGCATGTATGTATATGTGTATGTCCGGAGGAAACTACTAAAATAAAACAATTAATGGCAAAATAAATATACATACACACTGACTATCACCAGAGCTCGCTCCTTGTGCAAAATGTGTGAAGATTTTATTTATATCTGGGAAGATGTTTAAAAATTAGGATTTGAATAGTAAGAGAAAGGAAAGTCATTGGTTGCGTTCGAGATTAAAAAAATCAACCAATCATGTAAGAGAAAAAAAATGTTGGAGGCGCGTGGTGTAATGGTTAGAGTCGAAGGAAATGTACTGGTCGACCCGAGTTCAAATCCTGGACTAAGCTAGAGTTCACATAGCGCTAATACCCTTGGGAAATGTATGATTCCAACTACTCTCCCTCCAGCTATTGGTAAATAGTAGGGAAGACTGGGTTCTTTAACTTTGGTTAGGCAACCAGTCTAGGAGAAGGAAAACTTTGAATTCAAACCTATTAGGCTCCGCTTGAGGTGGTCTCTACTAGAATAATTCAGTCCTAATTAGTGATTTATTTCACTGAATAAAAATATAAATAAAATGAATGGATCTGCGAGAAAAAACTTTTTATTACCCCCCCCCTCTACTCAGGCAACGCCGGGTTTCCACGCTGAATAAGGAATAACAAGAGAAATGACATGGATATTAACTCAGGTTGGCTTAGGCAGAGAGAAAGCCAGATAGTTGAAGACAAAAACGAAAAAGATAATGGCACTAATCTATACATCTCTATTAATAATGGAGATTCGGTCTCTTTTTGTCTGTAACTGAAACTACGTCACTGCTTACGTCGCAGTAAGTTTTTAGTATATTCTATGAAAAATCAATTAAGAGTTAAATTTTCACGAAAATGTTGATACTTATTCACCTTTAGATCAATTTATGTTTAAAATAGTTTCCTAAGTATATTTGGGGAAATACTTATATGTTATCAAGGAGTATTTAATTTATAGTTAATCATTAATATGTTGAATAAATCTATTCATTAACGATGTTTTTTTCTGAAAATCTGAGTTAGATTTACCTCAAAACAGCCCATATGTCACTAACAAATAATATATGGTGTGGTTAATTCGCATACTGGTTTTGACAAAACTGAGTTTAGTAAATAATCACTTGTTCTTCTTAACCTGTAAGGAGAACATTTCTTGTGAAAGAAATTGTTTTCAGAAAGTGTAAATAAGTTTATAAGGGTTTTCCAAGCCAAAATAAATTTGGCAAAAATGTATTAGAACAGTCGAGTTGATATGTACAGTGAAATTATATATGTGTATATATTTATGCGTATATATGGGTGTGCTTTTTTGCACACCCATTTATACACATAAATATTTACACTTATCTATAAATTAAATTATTATTATAAATACTAGCAAATATATGCACCCTCCGGGTGCAAGTATTTAAGTTTTAATATAATAAAATATCATGTTAAATTAGAAAGGTTAATGAAACTGAATAAGAATTCAGATAAAAATATTTGGAACAGAGGGGGTATAATCGAAAAATAGAACAACTTTGAAACTAACTGTTCCACCATTTTCCCTTACTCCCGTCTTTCAGTGGTAAATTTCTCTAATTTAACTATTTAGTTAAAATAGGAAGTAAAGAATAAAATTACAGTTATTTCTTTATGTTAATAGATTTCTGTTAAGATTTATCCCCGAGATTTTTGCTCATATTTATTAAGATAAAACCAAACAATTAGAAATCAATAATACTAAGCATATATTTATTAAAATCAAATTTTTAAGATCAATATGCAAATTAGCCTTCCCATTCACACTGTAAACCGCTATTCTGTTGTATATATAAATATAATTGCATGTTGTTAGTATGTAGATATAGTTAACAGTATTAATAATGTAAAAGAATTTTATTAATAATTGAGGTTTAAATAAAAATAAAATCATGGAGAATGTGACGTTAATAACAAAGGGAATTGTGACTTGAGTAGTAATATAGTTTCGGTTACAGACATACAAACCCACAATCTCCATTATAATAAGATATACACTTATACATAAATTAAATTTTTGTTAAAATGAAATTTTCTTATCTACAGAATTAAACTCTTTATCTCTTGAAAGGAGTTTGGCGAAATAATACCTTACGTTACTTCTTTAATATAAAAAGTGTATTGTTTCCTTTATTAAATAATGACGTTTTCTTCTTCGCTGATCTATGGGCTTACCACTAACTAGTAAATTAAATTGAAGTTAAAGGAAGTTTATGTTGAAATATGCATGCATTTTTCTCACGAAGATGAATAATTCACACACTCGCTAAGTTCGACAATTCGTATATGCAAATATATAAATTAACGAATAATAAAGTAAATGTGATTTCCCAAGGTTGATATTGATCGAATAATCGTAACGTGATAAATATTAAACTGGGAAAATTTGTTAAAATTTTTGAATTTGCTATGCGTTACGAAACACACGAGGCACTAATAGCGTAATAGCGAAAATGGAATTGCCGAGCCGGGTTTAAATTCCAGTCAAGGCCATTAGTGTTCACTTTGTGCTAAATGACTAGGAATAACCATGAAACCACCCTTTCTCCCCACTAGCTAATAGGGGGAAATAGTAAGACAGTACCCATGTCGTTGTTGCTAACATGACGGACCACGGCATCGTAGTAAGTGAGTTCGATCTACAGTAGCGATCGTCCCGCACAGCTATGGGTTAAATATTTCCACTTCTGTTTTTGTACAAAAATAGCTTTGGCATTAAATGACTCACGAAGGTTGATATGCCATTAAACAAAGTAACTAAGTTATCCGGCCTGGATAGGAGAAAGAAAACTGAATATTATTACACTTTTTCGTCTTAAGAATTTAATCATATTCAAAAACAAAGATACTACCCAGCAACACATAACTGGAAGACTGTATAGCATCGGAGTAAATACATATTTTGCTGTGATTATTTGTGCAAATCGCATGAATGAAACTTTATTAAGACTACAAGCAGCAGTAAAAAAACAAGTTAAATCAGTAAATAAACTTGGCCTACACCAAATATTGATTCGATATAATTTCTTGCAGGTGTGTATATTTACCCAACCACTCTGCTAATTTGTAAATCAAAATAAGACACGCAAGTTGACAATTATTACCAAATGAATAGGCACAGCCTATCATTTTTATTAGCAAGTATAGTATAGATTTTGAAATTAACGGTAACAATTGTGGAAAATTACAGTTGGAAGTTCAGAGAGTTTGATTGGCCAAGTTTCACCCCAGGTTCATCTGGAACAGGGCTCTCATTGTCTTAGAGACTCACGTGATCATGTGACTCTTGGTTAAGTAGAATTTAGTTAAGTGAGAGTTAAGACCAGAGAGCCTTTCTGGGCGGACGTATATTTCTGTGATGTTTCCCTGTGAGCGTGTAGATCAAGAGTCTAACGAAAATCGAGGTAATTCAATAATTAATGTGTACACATAAATATGTCTCAGTGTTTCTGCCATGAAAAGAGATTTCAGCGAAGAAGGACCGGAGGGGAAGCAAGCAGAGAAACAACACCCCGTAGCCAGAGAAGAAAGCGGATGATTGATCGATAAAAGGAACACAGTAACCGACAGCAGCAGACATTAGAAGACTGATGAATAAATATACAACATAATTAGTTCAGTGAGACTTGAATCTAATTCAAGAATTGCAGTTTTACCTAAACTACAACAAGTCTATATGAAAATAACGTTCAGACACCTTAAGCCTGGTATTTCAAGTTAAGAAAACAGCAACCAACGCGAAATATTAAAACTTGCGGTGATTAGTAATGTTACATAATCTATGCGGTTGCATAAGATTATTGTCGGTCCCCTGTAATTCTGAGGGGATGACCCTTTTCATACCATGGCCGGGTCCTTCTATGGAAAATTACAGAAGCCCGCCAAAATACGTGAAGTCACGTGGGACCTGTTCGGTCCCAGTTTGCAGTTGGACGTCAGGCAGTGAAGATGTACTGCCGAACTGTGACTCACTCTGCATACGCGCGCTATGTTAGTTAGCAGATGTCTGGTGGGGATTTAACAATAAAAGAAGATCAAAAGTAAATCGAAGTCTTGTGTTTATTACCTAAAAACTAACAATGACACAGGGCTTCTGATAAGGAGAAATCCCTAACAAAAAAAAAAAAACAGACCCGA
The DNA here is from genome assembly GCA_023376005.1 of Doryteuthis pealeii. Taxonomy (NCBI): domain Eukaryota; kingdom Metazoa; phylum Mollusca; class Cephalopoda; order Myopsida; family Loliginidae; genus Doryteuthis; species Doryteuthis pealeii. Next base: position 116,080,889 of record CM042137.1, on the reverse strand, counting down.
AGTCCCCAAGAAAGTCCAGACCTTAGAAGATGCCAGACCAAGTCAAGATGATAGAAGAAATACCAAAGACGATTAGAATACTAAAGACGGCCAAGAGATAGAATTAAAGAAAGAGGTATGCAACATCATAATTACTAGCAAATATATGCGCCCTCCGGGTGCAAGTTTTTAAGTTTTAATGTAATATTATATTAAATTAGAAAGACTAATGAAACTAAATAAAAATACAGATAAAAAGATTTGAAACAGATGGGGGTATAATCAAAAAATAGATCAGCTGAAATTTACTCTTCCATCACTCCCATCTTTCATTCAAATTTTTCCTAATTTAACTATTTAGTTAAGATAGAAAGTAAAGAATAAAATTACAGTTATTTCTTCTTGTTAATGGATTTCTTTTAAGATTTATCCGAGATTTTTGCTCATATTCATTGAGATAAAACCAAACAATTAGAAATCAATAATACTAAGCAGATATTTATCAAAATCAAATTTTTAAATATCATTATGCAAATTAGCCTTCCCGTTCACAGTAAAGCACTATTCAGTTGTATGTATAAATACAATTGCATGTTATTAGTACGTAGATATGGTCAACAGTATTAATAATGTAAAACAATTTTATTAATAATTGAGGTTTAAATAAAAATAAAATCATGGAGAATATGACGTTAATAAGTGAGGCAATTGGGACTTGAGTAGTGATATAGTTTTGATTACAGACAAACACACAATCTCCATTATAATAAGATTTAGTGCCAATGAAGAGCCTATGTAACAGTAACATCGGGCTTTTGAGTTCAAGGTGTTCAGATCAAACATTTTCTCATACAAATATTGTATTAAAAAGATATTTTTTTTAAAGAAAAGAAAATTTACCAATTATCTTATTTGCCTATTTTGATGTTTGATTATGGCTCATCTAATAATTAATCAATGCAAATTAATAAATTAGTTTTCAATGTTAGAATTTCCCATGATTTAATTAATACAGCGTTGTCTTATTAATTTGCACAAAAGCAGGAAAATATCAATTAAAACAAACAAAATAAAATAAAACAAAAAAATAATCAAAGAATGAATATCGAGATTGTTTTGTATTCACAGATACAGGTGAATCAAGGATTTGTCGCTTAAGATCTAATCACTACTTTCTACATGGTAGTCGAAAAGTCTGGTTACCCCCTAAATATTATTAGAGCTAAAATAATTACAGAATACTATCCGACATTGTAGAAAATAATTCAATCTTTGAAGATTTTCTTTTAGAGTAAACTAATTGTCTAACTTATATAGTATATTATTAAAACAGAAAATAATAAAATTTAAAACAATACTAGACAAAACGTGACCGTTGGGTCACCCATTGAGCTCTGCGTAGATAATTGGGATTAGGGAAAAGTGAGTTTGCAAAGCAAATTACATTTTTCTTTAAATACGACCAGATAATTAAAAACAACAAACATTAAAATCATTTTGTAAGATTTCTAAGAAAGGGAACGTTTGACCTAATTCAAATTTATTTAGAGCCAAGATGTTGGCCGGGCTAGCTGCTTATGAAACTTAACATACTAATACATTTCGCACTCTCTAAATCACTCTTTTTACACTCCCAGAGAAACTAACATATATAATGAGGAGGTAATCAAGATATATATAGAGAGGGGGAAGTGACAGGCTTAACGTGAAGTAAGAGAAGGGTCAGTTTTTTTATTTAATTGCAAACTATGACTAAGTAGAACCGATTAAAATGGATTTTTTTCCAAACAAAACTCAAGCCTAGAACTATGGAATATTTTGATATGAATTTTGTGTCATTAAACTAAATAAGAAAAAGCCAAAGTTATCCTCCTGATATTGCAGAAGCAATATGATACTCATAGTCACAGTGGGATTCCAACCAGCGTAGTTGACTAACAATGGAGTCAGCTGTAACTCAATACAGACCCCGCACTGCTGGGAGTATAAAGCATAATGGTGGATGTCTATCAAGCACCATATTCTCAGCGAGACCAGCAGCAATCAGCACTCAAGAAATGAGATTACATAGATTCAAGTATGCAATATTTCTGAGTGCTATGGATACCAATTGCTTTATGTACAAATTCCGTTATATTTAGTTGTTGTAGCTCAATTCACACATAGTAATGATGATTATGGTAATTTCGAGTAAAACGTAACTTTATTGTTTTATATTGAAATACTTTCTCTTCTTTTTGTTATTAATTATTGTTAATACTTAAACCTTTGTGTACTCACGTATGCCTGTTATTGTTACGTTCACAATGTCGAAAGCTTCGATCTAGAGTACGGAAAGTACAAGCCCCCAAACCAAAGAATATACTGATCTAAATAATTGCCCCCTCCTCCACATCCGTCGCCGTCAGCAATTCTATTTTACATTGTCCATTTACGTGGCCTACTCCTATTAGCATTATCAAACTGTTAACACCGATGTATTGAAAAGAACACTGGGATCTATTCAATTGCACGCAGTTCTGTTGTATTATATGATATTATTGACTTCTCTATTATATTTTTCTCGTCCGGTAGTTACTATAAGTTATACACATCTCGACATTATACTGTTGTACCTTGACTTAGGAGTTTAATTCGTCCAACTCGTAATTCAATTTCCTCGTATATCAAATCAATTTTTACCAATCAAATAAACTGAAATGCCAATAATCCGTTTCAGACCTCTCACTTTTTGTTATGTTTTCTTTTTTAAATAAGAAAAATATCACTGTATTAAATAAAAACATAATAAAATAGAATGTAATGTAATATGTGCTGTAGCTGCTTTTGTTACATACTGGGGTTTTCACCGTATCAAATCTATATAACGTTGTATACCCTTTTCTTACTTCTTACTCTGGTCGTATTCTCTTCTGGCCGGCTTTGGTCCTATCTTCTAACATCTTGCGTCTGGTCTCTTCTAAAGTCGGGACTTTCTTGGGGACTCCGAGTCTGGTTTCTATTGGGATTTCTTGTTATCAGAAGCCCTGTGTTATTGTTAGTTTTTAGGTAATAACCACAAGACTTCGATTTACGTTGATGTTACTTTATTTATAAATCCCCAAACCAGACAATCTGCGCAGATCCTTACATCATGCTAGCTCGGCTTCTAAGTTCTAACTGCTTTAAACTTACTATATCCTTAAACCGGAAAAGGGCCTTCTATGGGGGTTCCGGTTCTCACGATCCATCCCCGCAAGGCAAGGTGAGATTGAGGTCAAGCGCCGTCACTCACCCTCAAGGCCATCAGTTGCACTAATCGCCATTATGATTTCTACAATAACTTATAAAAGCATTAGGGATCCAATAATTATGTAACACTTTAATATTTAACTTTTTATAAATAATCTTTTTTTTGGGGGGGGGCGGAATAAATTTGGAAACTTAAATGTTTTTAGTGAACTTAATAACAGAGGCGTATCTGAAACTCGTTCTTACCTCAAATTGTAGCTCTCAACACGAAGCAAGACATCGAACGAATGGCAGCTCGTAACTCGGATAATTAATGTTGGGGCACTTGTAAGTTAAGGCACCCCTGTATTTCCTGTTTCTCTTTGTCAGATTTGAGTAATACTTAACGTTCGAGTTATCTCCATAACCAAATTAGGAAGAAAAGAGGTAATCTATTTTTTAGAACGCATAAAAATCCTCTTTTCATAAAATTTCAATTAAGAAATCATGAGAGGTGCTCATAGCTCATCAATTGTGCCGTTTTATAATATTAACTTGCAAAAATACGCGCCACCGAGCGAAAGTACTTAGGTTTTAATGCAATAAAATATTAGATTAAATTAGAATAACTACCGAAACCAAATAGGATCACACATAAAAAAAGTAGTTATTATATTTCAGTTGGTTGCTTAGATTAAGCTCAGAATGTGAAGTAAATAATTTTGGGAATTGTGATATTAGTAGCGACGTAGTTTCGGCTATGAAAAGACAGACGCATTATCTCCATTATAATAAGATATTCGTTTTGTGGAGTTTTCATATCAGACATAACACCAAGAAGTGTGTATCGCGTCTCTTTTCTTCCTACCTCTCAATCATTACTTCTCCCACAGAGAATAATACCCGGTAATCCGTCACTGTGTAGTCTTTGTTGACAGTGTCAGGAATAAAAAGTCACCAAAGAAAACAAGGTTTCCTAATGTGTGCAACATTAGATCTCAGTCGTGACATTGTACGGATACATTGTTATTATCGTATTACAAATGGGAGACACCTTCAGGACAGTTACATCAATTTATCTGAGAACTCGGCGCTGGAACACATAGAGCAAGTCGTGCTGGCGTTTAGTTCTGGCTCGCCTTGAAGACAATAATCGATATTATTCACCAGATTTATGACAAGGCTATTGTTGAAAAGTGAGAAAGAAGTTTCGGCTTATTTGCAAGTAATGCCTAAGTGAGAGTGACATGCAAATATAAAGCTAGAAAATGCAATTTTGATATCTCATTAAAATTAATTCTATTCGCAGGCGACCAGATAGAATCAGAGATGTTTGAACGAAGCCACAGCGTGTTTCAGAAAAATTGATATCATTCCGTAATTTAATAACTTGACAAATCCTCGTTTAAATTATATCAAATTTCTGTTTATTGTCTTACTGTTTTTCGCTATAGAAATGTCATTCTTTGGAAAAGGAAAGGCGTTTAAAATGTGATAGCAGATAGAATTGGAGATGGTTCAGCAAAGATACAACGTGTTTCAAAAATCTTTCTTCTATATCTTTCTATTAATAATGGAGATTCGCTTCCGGTTTTGTCTGTAACAAAAACTACGTCACTGCTTCCGTCATAAATCGTCATAACATAGAATAAACACACTCAAAATTTGAGCATGCAACATTAGACAGTCCTCATTGTTTTTTTAAACAAGTTTTAATAGATACATCCCCGGCATCATATATTTATATATAGTTTGTTTTATTTTAATAGATATTCAAAGTTAATAGAACTTAGTTTCGATTTCAGATTGTTGTATTTTTTTTTTTACTCCTTTAAAAAATTTGATGATTTCATGATTTATGGTCCAAACTCTCCAACATTTAATTTTTTACTTCCACCTCCTCAAGCAATATCTTTCAAAAATTAATTTTTACATCGCCCGGAGGACGTTGTTTTATTTTGCTAGTATTAATAATGGAGATTCGCTTCCGGTTTTTGTCTGTAACAAAAACTACGTCACTGCTTATGTCACATTACCCAAAATCGTCATAACATAGAATAAATACACTCAAAAATATATTTTACATCGCCCGGAGGGTGTTTTTTATTTTGCTAGTTGTTGTAATGGAATATTCCACTCTCTCTCATCGATGTGGTCTGACTATATATATAGATAGTAACCACGGCATTATGCTGGGCTGGCTTCAAGGATTAGTAGCGTACCTCACTATTCCTGGTCTGTCTTATGGTATCTCTCTGCAATAAAACCCTCTATCTTAGATGTACAAACTTATTGACTGGTTCTTCCACCCGATTACAACCTTGTCTGATTGTATACCTTTTAAGGACACGACATATATATCAGTATACGTGTTCCTTAATTATACCACCCTTATCAACTTGCAACACTCGCTGGTTAAAAATCAGACCGTCCAAATCGTCCAACATGCAAAAATATAGATTCTGATTACATGGTATTGCTTATCCGCCGAAATCTTATTTCTTATGAATGTTGTCACCTCAGCTAAATAATGGACCATTTCGTTTTGATTATAAACAAAGGGGAAAAAGTAGGACATACTACAAAGAAAAAACATAAGAAAGCAAGAAAGAAAGAGAGTAGAGGAAAGGTCGAGAGAGGAGGTAAGCGCGGAAGCGATGACGCTTTGTTTTCAATCACACATAATGAAAAGATGAAATGAAGGAAAGAAAGAAAATAAAGAGAGTGTGAGATTAATATACTTTTTAAACATTTCAATAATAAAATTATCATACTGTGGTATATCCAATGGTCCTGCTAGTTAATATAATTTCGTAAATGTGCTATGCTATTCATAACAGAATTCATATAAAATAACACTGAATGCATTGATCTGACAATTACAAGGGAAACACTTTATAACAAAAGCAATATGATTTGGTTGTTTGATTTAATTGGATATCAAGCAACTTTGGCGGGTTATATAATTTCAAATATTTGGGTGGTATGTGTGATTTGTAAGCGAATTGTTTATTAATTATCTTATTTATCAATTATATTGATTGGTTGGATTTTACGGCATATCAACCCTTTGGCTATTTCATACCTAAGACATTTTGTTTTATTCATTCTTGTTGGGGATTCAATATTTTTAACTCAGTTTTTTTAAACACATTTTTAAAACTAATTTTAATCTATCTAACGCAGTGATGGGATCCTCACAGCTCCGGCTCAAAGTGTAAGTACCTGGGAAGACTACGGATGAAGGGGTATTCCGCACTCCCCAGAGCTCCAGAATTGGAAATTCAGCACTATATGCAGTTTATCGTTCTACATAGGACACTAAGACACTCAGTCACGGCCTTCAAGCACATATACGATAAAAAGAATTGGGATTTTCCATAAGAGCAATAGGGTCCGAACAATTATATTGGCTAATGGTTTATCTTTATCCAGTTCTACTGAAGGTAGTAGAATAGCGATCTATATTCACCTAGACGATGGAAGCGTGTGGTGTAATGGTTAAAGTCATGGGAATTGGACTCGTCGCTCTGAGTTCAAATCCTGGACTTGGTAATTGCATTTCACTTAGCGCTACCTTGGGAAAGGTATGAATCCTACTCTCCCTCCAGCTATGGATAAATAGTAGGGCAGACTGGGCTCTTTAAATTTGGTTGGGCAACCGGTCTAGGATAAGGAAAACTCTGAATTCAAACCTGTTTAACTCAGCTTAAGAAATTGACCTTGTTTCGCATCCTGCTCGTACGGAGGGGTTGGTAAATATACATATTCGCTTAGAGTACTCCAATGTGAGGGGGTGGTAGATTATACCACAACGTGGACACAGACATGGGCAGTCAATTATATACCTATATATATATATATATAATGTATATATATATATATATATATATATATATATATATTGTATATTAAAAGGCAGTTTTTCAAACTTTTAGAGAAATAAATATTATAAAACTATATTCACAGAACTTTCGCCAGTCACCATTTTAATATCATGTCAACTCTCGAGATAGAAAACTTCGATCTACTTTATAGTTCATTTGCATTAACATCTTTGTCTCTTTTTCGCTTTCAGACCCCCCGGGGGGTAATTCCATTATGTATGCAACGCTAAGGTGTTCGGACGAAGGATGCTGAAATGTTTTTGGACCGATCAATAAAAGAATGACCTAGAACCTAAATATATTGTTGAAAAATTGAGACCTTGAAGAGTTGATATATGTATATATATGGAAATGCAGTGATTATGATAGTATATTCAATATTATATAAGCGAGTTTGGAACCTGTTATATATATATATATATATATATATATAATCTGAGTGTGTGTGTGGATGATATCAAGTGTTTTCTTTGATAGGATTCAACCAAAACCGAGTACTCAAACGTACATATAAAGATTGCATATATAATGTTCCATATACGGAGTATCATATATATAATAATATATATATATATATATATATATATATATATATATATATATATATATATATATATATATATATATATTCACTGAGATTTTTGTAATACCGATATAGTACTCACAATAAATAAGCATATTATTACTTATAACTGGTACTTCTTTCGTTTTCATTTTTTCTAATTATGTGTGTATCGCTATAGTTTTCATTATATATATATATACATATATATATATATATATATATATATATATATATATATATATATAGCGAGAGAGAGAGAGAGAGAGAGAGAGAGAGAGAGATAGATAGATAGATGAGAGAGAGAGAGAGAGAGAGAGAGAGAGAGAGAGAGGGGGGGGGAGGGAAAAGAGAGCGCTACCTTGTTTTTAGGAGTGCCACAATATACAAGTTTTCCGAGTAACAAACTGTTACTTGATCATTTTTTTTGCTTTATGTTGAAAGATAAATTTGAGGAACACGTGCTTCAGATACGCTTATGTTAATAAGTTTGCTAAACAGATTTAAGTTTCAAAATTTATTAAGCCACAGTGGGTATTATTTACAAACAAAACAAAACAAAACAAAAAAAAGCATTAAACATAATTTCATACATTCTATTTTATTATATTCTTATACGATACAGTGCTATTTTTCTTATTAAAAAACTTAACAACAAATTAGGGAGTTTTTTGTGGGGTGGGGGTGAGCTGGAACGAATTTATGTCATTTAAAAGTAAAAAAGTCATCAGGGTGGCCTAAAGTCCGTATCTGCCAATCAGCGAGGGAGTCTATCCCCTTTTCACTAGCGCTAGACCAATGACATTATTTTAACATCTGAGGTGGAGCGCCACACCTATTATCAGCTCCTTACTTTACCGCACAGATCTCCGTGCTACTCATATGCGGATTTGGCGGGGGCAGGTATCGAACTGGGAACCTTGTGGTTTCTAGCCGAACGCTCTACCGACTGATCTAATGCATAAGTGGATTAATATTGCTAAATGTGCTTTATATGATTCGTATATAGAAATGTGTACACTTGTCGACTGACAAACCATGTAGACTTTGTTGAACTACAGGATAGAGTCTTTTTTTAAATTTACTATTTCCCGTAGACTGGTGGCCAATTAAGTTTAGAGAGTCGAGTCTACTATGTTGGTTTATACATAGTTGGGAAGAGAGACTGAGAAATGAATCCATCATTTTCCAAAATGTATTAGTGTGAAGGGAACACAGACTGTAATTAGAACCCCGTTTGATGATTTCATATTTTATGCTGTTAACACTTATGCCATCAACATATTTATACTTTGTCTACAATATATATATATATATATAATATATATAATATATATATATAATATATATATATATATATATATAACACGATGATGGTATATATAATGAAATAGAGAATGGAGAAAAGAAGAGTGGAAATAGAGGCAGAGAGAAAGAGAGAGAGAGAGAGAGAGAGAGAGAGAGAGAGAGAGAGAGGGGGGAAGGGAAAGAGAAATTAAGAAGAAAGGGTGATTGACATAAAGAAAGAGGACCAAATATCTCACTTAGACACTCACGCATATATATATAATATATATATATATATTATATATATATATATATATATACACAAGGTGTATAAAAAAGTATCGATATTTTTTATACTTTTTGACACACCTTGTATTCTGAAAAATATAACGTTTTATTCATTCTTCATTTCTATCTCGATAAATACAGCTTTAAACTTGTTACCTTTTTACACACCTTGTATTCTGAAAAATTTAATGAATGGAACGTTATCTTTTTTTCTGGAGACAAGATGTTTAAAAAAGTACAAAAAATCTCGATACTCTTTCGACACACCTTGTATATATATATGTATATATATATGTGTGTGTGAGTGTGTAATGGCGGGTGAGAAATGAGAAAAGAACATTATAGATACTGGATGTCATGAGGAAGACTTGCGAGAAGTGATGACCCTGAGTCATGGAAATCCGTGCTGACAGTGTGACATGTTAATTATATAGGATCAAAGAGAGAGAGAGAAAGTTGAGAAAAAGGGAGAGGGTAGAGGCAAAGAAAACGAGAACGTAAGGAGAAAGTGAGAGTGAGAGAAAGAAAGGGGAAAATATGAATATTATATGTATAACGAAAGAGAGAGAAAAGAGAATAAAGAGAGAGAGGGAATAGAGAAAAAGGGTGAGTTAGAAAAGAGATGGAAATAGAGAGGAATGGAGAGAAAGAAACTGAGAGAGAGAGAGAGAGAGAGAGAGAGAGAGAGAGAGAGAGAGAGAGAGAGAGAGAGAGAGAGAGAGGTATTGGAATAAGAGAGGCAAAGAAGGATTTGAATTGGAATCGACAGAACTTGTTCGACAGCCTCGTTTTCAATTTTTTTAAAATTATATTCTTTTTCATTGTCGGAAACAATACTTGAGCAAAGTGCACGTGTAGACAAATATAAAATTGACTTGGTTGTTTGTTGGAACAAAGAAGCGCTGACGCTCTCAGCTTTCATAGAGCAAACATTAATATTTTTGAAGTCACGGAAAAGTGACAGCAATTCAGAAATATGAGGAGTTGTTGTCATTTTTTTCCCTTTTCGCTTTTCGCTTAAGTCGCAATGGTCAATACAATACGGCGTGCTTTCGTGTTAGGAATTACTTTGAATAAAACACTGAAACCCGATAAATATGGTGAGCTGCTAAGAAGTTGGCTGGTTGGTTTTACGGCATATAAACCCTTGCTGGGTTATTTACAGCCAAAGTCAGTTATGTAGTTTCTAGTAAGTATTCCTACAAGCAGGGTCTGTGGATATACCTCAGTATACTAATTTAATTATTACAACGTTTGTTATATTCACTTAAAAGTTATTGCTAAATAGTTCACTATACAAAAAGGTATAATAATTTCTCTCTCTCTCTCTCTCTCTCTCTCTCTCTCTCTCTCTCTCTCTCTCTCTGTGTTTTATTTCTTTCCTTCTTTTTATATTTTCATTATGTTCGATTGAAACAGATTAGCATTATCGCTTTCTTATAATATTCTTCAATGTAGCATGTTCATTTTCTTAACTTTCTTTTTAATAAAATCGAAATGGTCCATAATCTAGCTGAGGTGACGGCACTCATAAGAAATAAAAATTCGGCAGATAAGCAACACCAGATAATCAGGATTTACATTTTTGCATTTTCTCTTGGACGATTTGGACAGTCTCGTTTTAACCAAAGGGTGTTGCAAGATGACAAAGGTTGATAAAATAATGAACCAGTATTAATATAATATATATATATTTAATCTTATATGTATTACTTTAAAGTCCTGGCATATATATATATATATATATATATATATTATATATTTACCAACCCCTCCGCACGAGCAGGATGCGACACAAGGTCAATTTCTTAAGCGGAGTTCAGCAGGTTTGAATTCAGAGTTTTTTTTCTCCTAGACCGGTAGCCCAACCAAGGTTAAAGAGCCCAGTCTGACCTACTATTTACCCATTGCTGGAAGGAGAGTAGGATTCATACCTTTCCCAAGGTTATTAGCGATAAATGAAATGCAATTACCACGTCCAGGATTTGAACTCGGGGCGACGAGTCCATGTCCCGTGACTTTAAACATTACACCACGCGCTTCCTCAGTCCTGGCAGATATGGCTGTAGAATACGCCGAATGTACCTCTGCAGAGTGGTAAGACCCTGCAATGACCGTGGGTAGTGACCCGTGATGCTTAAGGATGGAATCCTGACGTTGAGCAGTCCATGTCATGCCACACTACACTTTGGCCCTTACTTGGACTAGATGGGTGGTCGGAGAGGCCGCCCCCGATTAATATTACCGACCACGTACGAAAGTTGGGAGTAGCTCAACCATATGTACCATAGATGGAAAATGAAGTCCTCTCAATTCAACCGGTCTCAGCTGGCTAGATTAAACTTATATCTAACTTTAAGTATTTTAGTCACTTTTAAATCTTTTTAAACTATCTATACTAACAAGCTATGGGTAAATAGCAAGACAAACTACGCCTCTGAATCGATATGGCAACCAGTCTAGGAGAAGGAAAACACTAATTTCAAACTTGTTAAACACCGGTTAAATGTCAAAATTGTGTCGCATCCTGGTCATGTCAAGTTGGGTAAATATGTATATGTATTTATGCGTATATATTTTATAATAAAAGTGGTTTTAATTTTTTCTATTCATTTCGTTGGGCGCAATCCGTGTTTCAGATTGTTTAAAATCCTCTTCAATACAATTATGGGACTCTCTGATAAAACGGATGTTAGCTCTCTAGCGGCTTTAACATATATACCTATGTATGTATTTATCAGTTAAAATTCTACTCCTTTCCTGCATGTCGCTCAGAGGTTAAGAAGTCTGACTGATGAAAAAGCGGTCCGGTTTCTATCCTGGCCGAACGTAGTCTGCTAAGTCTAGCCATACTGAGCACACGTGATACGTCTAAAGACAGTGTCTGTGGATAATAATAATAATAATAATAATAATAATAATAATAATAATAATAATAATAATATATATAGAGATAGTGTGTGGGAGAGAGAGAGAGAGAGAGAGAGAGAGAGAGAGAGAGTGAGAGTGAATTTTAGTGTAGAGGTTGTGGGGTGGTAATGAATCGTACTGTTTAATTCCATCTGATTCGATGTCCAGTCGAGGAATCTATTTCAGCGGATATCTTTGATCTGCTTTCTTCCTTTTCTCTTACATACATCTATGTGTGCTTTTTGTATTTTGGTATATATATATATATATATATATATATATATATATATATATTATTCACACAAATACACACACACGTATGTGTATGTGTGTATGAAAAAATGTCACAAAGGATACTATATTACTATAAAACAAAACAGTGAAGCCATTTTGAAAGTCTTGGTTAATATTAATCAATATGATAGCAGAGAGAGAGAGAGAGAGAGAGAGAGAGAGAGAGAGAGAGAGAGAGAGAGAGAGAGAGAGAGAGTAAAAAAATAACAGAAAGTCGATTATTAAATCGAGTTTGATTTCATGTGTTCCTATAATATTTGTAAGAAGACTTTATCCACTTTAAAAGAAGTCAAACCAGTGACAGATCGATCAAGCAGAAGCAAAGAGAAAGAGAGAGAGAGAGAGAGAGAGAGAGAGTGAAAAAAAGACTGACGCTGAGATACTTGCTTAAGTTTTAAGAAACCTGCACATTTTTCAAAGAGGCAGATTAAAATCCGTAAAAACAAAAGTGACAGCGTGAACGCTACTTTTGGAAGGATCGAAGCTATTGCGATCATTTGAACCGCCTCCACACACTCCCCGCTATATCCGCACCAACCCCCACCCCACTAATCGCATATACGTATCGATTATTGTTTCCATACTTCCTGCAACTGCTGGAGACATTGGTTCTAGCACCATCAAACTAATTTAAACGAGGTTTATCCAGCCGTTACTAGCTGAATGACCGTCGGGCGAAAATTAAAAACATCATGCTATATGAAGAACGCAAAGGACGACAATTCTTTGTGTAGAGGTTAACGAGCTAGTCTTGTAGACCTATCGCTTGAAGACCGAGTATGTTTACCATTAGATTTTACCTCTTTTCCTGATATATATATATATATATATATATATAATATACCAAACTTGTTGGTAAATCCTCGCGATGAGAAAAAAAAAACAGCAAATAGTTTAATTGAAAAATATACTACCAAACATTACCCAGGGAGAAAAAATTATTGGAAAAAAAAGAAAGACCAAAAAAATATCGTACCACCAAAAGAAAAAACAATTTATATGTATATATATATATATATATATATATATATATATATATATATATATATACTCAAACAAAACCGCCAGGAAACTAAAGCTAATAAGTAAAACTGCTCATTACCTAAGTAGAGCAAATAATAAAGATAAATCTAATGAGTCAGATAAACTACTAAAAGTTTCGCTTGATGCTCCTCAGGGCTAAGAGTCGGATCTTAGCCATGAAGAGCATTAAGCGAAACGTTTAGTAGGTTTATCTGACTCATTAGATCTATATATATATATATATATATATATATACTAGTATTCGTGTTCCTTATTTGTAAGGTCGTTATCATCTTGCAACACCCTTAGGTTAAAATGAGACCGTCCAATTCGCCTAATATGAGTTTTACAGTGTTGCAGCCAGCATGATAGCCACTACACAATGGGAACTATCTCCCCGTGTGTTATTTTTGCTCTGTTATCGTAATATTTCTGTGTACGCACGTACCCTAAATCCAACAAAAATGGTACATAGTAGTGTAATCTTATTAGAGCAATCTCATTTAGAATAGTCTAACTTAGAGAATAAAGCAACAGTCTGTCAAATTTGCCTCTGAATCATTTGATAATCTTACAAATTCTCGATATAACTCAGCTAACTATAAAACTGCAAATTGTGTTTAGCTCAGTTGGTAAAGTATCCGCCTAAGAATTGATAGGTTCTGGGTTTGATCACGATCCCCGCCAACTCCGCGTATGAGTAGCACAGCTTGGTAATTTGATCTGTGCTGTAAATTAGGGAGCTGGTGGTAGAAGTGGCGCTCTACCTCAGCAAAGACAATCCCACTGGTCTAAAGCTAGCAATAATGAGATAGAATCTCTCGCTGTCCGGCTGATATCGACGATAGGCATCTCCGCCAAATTCTTTTTTTTAATTTATATTTTAATTACTTTCTAAATAGAAGCAGCAATATAATAGTGGGCAGCTTCACGGATAATCTTTAATCATGAGATTAATTTTTGAAAGGGTTGGCTTTCTTTCTAGTGTATAAATCGATCTAAAAAATTTCTTCCGAAAATATACGGTATTCGAATTTCAGACGCTCGGTAAAGTCGAGAGAGTATTTAAAAAATATCTTATTAAAAGATCATGAGCATCGAATATCGATGGGCTACCAAAACTAGGTTTAGATGTATTAAAGGGTTCGAAGGAAAAGATATGAATATTTCAATTATTCATCATTAATTTTAGTCATCTGTTGATTTTAATCGCATATCAATCAACCCGTCTCGAAGTAGATTATGCCTAGAGGTCAGAGAATTGCGTTTATTGTACATTTTGTAGCTACATTTTTGTAGATGTTGTAATGTTTATGTTTGCCCACAGTTATATGTTTTCAAGTAACTTATAATAATCTTTAGTAAATGATTTTAACTTAATTAACTTAATAATTTACAGTTACATAGATATCAAGTAGATATTTACCATTCCCATTTGCCCCGGGTAGTAATGACACAAGGTCGCAAGTATGATGCACACAGCGAGGATGAAACTCGAGTTCAGTACTAATGAATCTGCAACATCAGCTTTCTAAATATTACACCACGATGGGATACGCTTTTATATGGTATCAAGTATACGAATAATTTGTAAACATATCTATTAAACCCATAGATGGTACGCCAGCATCTACTACCACTCCAGGTCAGAATGGCAACGATGAAGTACTCACCACCCACAGATGTTTTATGGAGTCTCAACGTCAGATGAAGTCCAATATTATGTTCAGGACCCTCGAGATTTAGAGTGTCTTATGTATGACGTGAAACTGCATCTAATGATGAAGTTCCAGTTCTGAATCTCTGGAGAGTGTGAAGTACCCATTCATCGCCATTATTCCCAGGTCCACCCTGACCCGGAGTGGTAGTACCTGTTAGAACACCATCGATAAGTTGAATAAAAAATATGTTAGAATCCCATCTATGAGTCGAATAGAAAAATGAGTTTTAAAAATATGCTTAAAAATTGAGTCTAAAAAAAAGAATTTCTAATACCCCTCAAAAAGGAATAAAACAAAATGTATTCGGCATAAAATAACCCAACAAGTTTTGACATTCCATAAAATCCAACCAACCAGCCATCGATATCTAAGTCTTACCCCTCTGTGGGGGATACAGCTAGCGTACTTTAAACCTTGCCGACAGGATGAATCAAATTGGTTTTCTTTTGTGAGGAAGAAGGTCTTGACACAAAATAAACAAATTTCACTCGTTTATTGTTTCTAGGCTGCCAAGAAGGAAGGATTAAGGAAAATGTTGAGACCTAATCTTTGTTTCCACGAAGCCAGTTTTTCTTTCTTTTTTAGTTAAATTCCTTTAGTGTAATACAATAGAAAAGGCAAATAAATTGACTCTAATCGTACGGAAACTGATACGTGACCATTAAGGCGAATGAAAATGGGAAAAGTAATCACTTAGCCCGACGCACTTGACCTTGCCACTCGGTTAAAACCAGACTGAACATTTCAAATGGTCGGATGGCAATAAGAAACAATGCCGGAAACCACATCTTATTTCTCCTTCCTTGACAAGTCACAGACTTGTACTTGTCGTGCTCTGTGACTGTCACTTGAGCCTGGCTCTGTGACTGTCACGTGAACCGGGCTCTGTGGTTGTCAGTTGAGCCGGGCTCTGTGGCTATCACTTGAACTGATGCCCAACAACGACGATAAATGCACAGCGTTTTGTACTTGAATAAAATATACAAGTACAGTTTGTTTTTTGTTTTACGACATATCAACCTCGGTGGTCCATTTAATACCGACAAAGTTTTGAAATAAACACATTATTGATAGGTACTCAATCTTTTTATTAACACATTTTTCGTAGATGTGATCCTAATAGATACTACCACTCCGAGTCATGATGGACCTGATAGCAATGGTTATGAAAGGGTGCTCCACATTTCGCAAACCTGGAACCTCACCATCAGATAGAGTTTAACATCATTCCCATGACATGAAGACCGTCAGTCACCGCCTTCTAGCACTTCTATGATAAAAATAGTCGGGGGCTTGCCATAAGGATAATAGGGTTGTGGCAATCATATAGGTGCTCTGGTTTGACGTGACTAGCCGATTGATCAGAGGGAGCCTCTCCGACCGCCCGTCTAACACAATTACAGTTAGAACAAGGTTTAATAGTAGCTGGGTGAGAGGATTATTAGTAGTGAGTTGGATTCACACTGGGTGACCAATATTTATGATCTCGTGTCACAACTAATCGAAAATTAGGTTAGTTTCTTTGGTTAATGGTGGGTCAACCTTCATAAGTTATTTAATGCCGAATCTATCCTTGTAGAAGAACAGTAGTGGTGCTATTTAACCAATAGCTGGGAGGATAAGGGTTTCATAACTTTCCAAGGGATATTAATCCGAAAGTGAACGTTATAGGGCGAATGAAATTCGAACTCACTTATTAAGATGTTGCAGTCCAGCACGTTAGCTATTACGCCATGGGGACTTTCCCGCTTAGTGAGTTAGATTCTCACCGGGTGCCTTATGCCACAAGTAAGGTAAGCTTAGTAAATAACTACAAAGAGAGTTAATGGACACCGTATGTAATGGTTAGCAAGTTGGATTAGCAGATCATGGTTAGTGATTTCGATCCTCAATGGTCACCCCATATTTCAGGACCTTTGCCAAAACTAAGCTACTTAATTAGCTAATAAGAGAGGACATGGGTAAATTGCATGATGTAAAGGATGTGTAATTGTTACCGTCGTAGGGAATGGACTCGGCGAACCGTATTAAAATCCCGAACGAGGCTGAATGCATTTCACATAGTGATAATACCCTTTCAAAATGTTATTTTCCTCCTTCCACCTATGGGTTAATAGTAGAGCGGACTGGGCACTGTATGGCAGCCAGTCTAGGAGAGGGGAAACTTGGTATTCAAACCTGTTAAACCCCGCTTAAAAATTGACCTAGTGTCGTATTCTGGGGTTGTTTTGGTTTGGCTTCTTTGTTTAATGGCATATCAACCTTCTTGGGTTATTTAATGTCAAAGCCAACTTTGTGTCAGAACAGCAGTGATACTTTTTTACCCATAGCTGTAGAATGTGGGACCTCCTGGGGTTGTGTATATAAATATAAATGATGTAATGGTTAGTGAAGTGGATTAGCTGACGATTGTTAGAGTGTTCGATTCTCATTGGGCGTCTTTCGCAAAAAAATAAGCTAAGCTTTGTAAATTATTATACAAGAGAGGACATGATCAACTAACAGGGTGTAATCGGGGGGGGGGAGATTTCTTTTCGGTTGAATGTGCGTGGTGTAATGGTTACCGTCGCAGGAAATGGTTACAGCAAAAAGAGACCAAGTCCTGGACGATGCTGTTTGCATATCTCATAGTGTTAATACTCTTGGGAAAGGTACAAATCCAACTATTCTACCTATTCAGCTATGGGTAAATAGTAGGGCGGACTGGGCTCTTTAGCCTTGGTATGGCAACCGGTATACGTGATGGAAAAACCGAATTCAAACCAAAGGAACTTTCTTCAGTCAAAACTTATTTGAGAGCTTCTCCTCTCCCTCTTTCTCCCAAACCAAAAGACCATTGATAGTGAGTTCGGTTCTTATTGGAGGGCCTATACTTTTGACCTAGTGCTAAACTAAGCTAAGCTTAGTAAATAACCACTTTAGATTCCTTTCCCCATGTCTTTGATATAGAAAAACAGTATTAATTCTCCTAAGTTTTTTTTTCCTCCTAGGACTGCGTAATGTTAATTGAATATAACACTGAGACTATACATAATTTATTTGTGTAACGTAAGTATAGTGGAAACGTGATAGTCACTTCTCTTCCCAACGACCGGCTTTAATTTATGAATGTGATTCGTTTTTCCTTTTCAATGTTTTCGAGATAACCAAATTTAAATGAAAGTATAGGGTTTATGCGTCAGTTGACAACGATGACAAGAGTGTAAGATTTTATTAAAGGGAAAGTTTTATTAAACAAGAATAACTTTCTTGGAAGGGAGAAAGATAAACATTGGAAAAAGCAATGAAGGGTTAGACGGACATGATTTTCAAATGGCGACTTTGTTTTCTTTTCTTCCTTAACGAATCAGTGAACAATATCGCACCAGTGTTTAAGTTAAAGATAGGCGATTTCTCAAGGGAATAAATCGATGGAACGTCTCGTCATCTGCGAGTGGCCAATAGTTTCGTGTCTTTTCTTTATGAATAATTGCTTCATAGATGAAATCGATTATGAGGCGTCCTAAAAGGCGATTAATTAATCCGTCCAGTTGTATAGTAAAAAAAAAAAATACTTGTTGTGAAATACGGCAGCAAAACTGACTTAAAGTTTTTGTTCATAATCATCATCATCATCATCAAGACGTGTTGACAGCAGGGATTGTTTTGACTTACTCTCGCCATCCGTCCCTTATCCTTCGTTGATTTTTAGAACACTGGGACCAGAGCTCCAACCACATTACCAGGCTACATACCACGGTTTCAGCGTACGTCTGGCATATATGCGGCCTAAAAGGTACTACCTACCATTCCAGCTCAAGCTGTACCTGGGAGTGATGTCAATAAAGGGGTACACCACACTTCCCAGATCTGAAGCCTCACAATCAAATGCAGTTTGTCTTTCTAATTCACTATGTATCTTATTATTTTCATATATATATCTATCAATAATAGAGATTCGCTTCCGGTTTTTGTCTGTAACAAAAATACGTCACTGCTTACGTCACATTAACCAAAATCGCCATAACAGAATAAATACACTCAAAATTAGAACATGCAACATTAGACAGTCCTCATTGTTTTTTAACACAAGTTTTAATAAATACATGACTGGTATTATATATCTATATATAGTTTGTTTTATTTTAATACATATTTAAAGTTTACACTTCAAATTGTTTTATTTTTTTAATCCTTTAATGAATTTGATGATTTTACTTACTTAGGATACAAACTCGCAGACATTGAATTTTTTACTCCCACCCCTCAGGCAATATGTTTTCAAAAATCTATTTTTACATCGCCCGGGGGGCGTTTTTTTATTTTGTACTAGTATATATATATATATATATATATATATATATATATATATATATAAAGAACTAAATAAACTAGTTAAGAACGTGACTCTTTTTGATCCGCACTAGGGGTGTCTCATTTCTGTTTGAGTCATAGTTACATGTCAATGGCTATTTTTCTCATCGATACACACACCTTATAGATGAGTAGCAGTAATTCCCTAACAATTGTTTGATCCTTGTGGTTGGCAGATAAAGCTTCCCTGCTAAGCATCATGTAAAGCATGTATAATTCCTTGCAAGTTATTAGCATTAGGAATTCCAGAGAATATATAATGGTGCATAAATTATTTGTATTATGAAAAGTTATATGAAGTTATAATTGTTTAAAACCTATTATTTATCATGATTTACTTGGAATTATACAGGTGCTTGAAAAAAAAGACTAACTTCGGCATCAAATAATCCGAAAATGGTTGACATGCTGTAAATACAACCAACCAATCAGCCAACCAACCAGATTACACCGAAGCCAACCTGCCCAGGCTACATAGTTTTCCACTACAAAATGGAGAAGATCGTCTTGCTGATAGGAAAGCAACCGGGAGTGACGACATACCAACTGAGCTCTTAAAGCTGCCCCAATCACTACACGAACTACTCTTCAGCTGCTGGGAACAAGGACACATCCCTCAGGACAAGCAGGACGCTACCATCGTCACCTTATACAAGAACAAAAGAGATCGGAGTGACTGCAACAATTACCGGGGCATTTCCCTCCTCATCATAGTTTGAAAAGTCTTGTGCGTGTTGCACAGGTGCGGCTGCAGACTCTTGCATCTCGCACCTATTCAGAATCACAGTCTGGCTTCCGAGCAAACTGAGCAACTGTGGACATGATCTTCTCACTACGCCAGCTACAGGAAAAGTGCCGGGAGAGAAAAATGCTGCTCTACACCGCATTCATAGATCTAACGAAGGCATTCGACCTCGCCAGCCAGAGTGTTCGTGGTCACTGCATCAGAGATTGCCATTCAAAAATTGGGCTGTTCAGCCACTCACACAGTTGCGAAAAAAAAAAGAAAAAAAAGTGGACACTACGCCATTGTCTCTAGTAGACGGAGGGATGCCAACAACTTTTTACGAGGTACTAAGTGCTATGTGAAATGCAAACAGCCTCATCCATGATTTTTCCATTACATCACAATGAAAAAAGCATAATAGATGTGAAGGTCAGTACATTTAGAGAGCCCCTCTCATATTTATGATGTGCTTTAAACACTGTGAAGTTCTTTTACGGTACAGTTCGAGGCACGCAATGAACCCAGTCATAATTAGATTTCAGCAAAACGAATTTAGGCAACAGGCAATAAATAACAACCTAAAATACAAATCTGATTATTAATATCTTGTTATAAGTTTAGTTTACAGTTGAGCAATATGCAAATCAAAACACATTAAATGTGTTTCCAAATTTCTCAAATCTAAACCGAGTGGCTTAAACATTCGAGAAATACTCTCTGTCAGTTCTGGCTCCACACATCTCACATTGCAAAAGACTTATTAAATTAATAATTAGCAATTAAATCTTATTGCCATGAAATTGAATTTTAAAGAATTAATTAAAAATTGACAAATATAAAGAGACGAAAACAAATACAGTGCTACCTTCACTTACGAGTTAAGTTCGTTCCGCTCGTAACTCAAAATCTGTTTAACTCAGACTTAACAGAGAAATAATAGAAAGAAACACAACGAGTATTATGGATAGAAAAAGGGGTTTACTAAGCAAAGATACAAGGTGAACAGAGTAGTTGTCAGTTGCTACGTAGAATTATTATGTTCTGTGAGATCTCGTTTTTCTCTCCCGAGGTTTCGCCAGACATTATTTATAGGAAATGTAGACGACTCCATTCATATTATTTAGGTACTATATTTCAATATCAAATCAATTTTCTGCATTGGAACAAACTGAAATTCAATTAATCCGTTCCAGCTCTCACTCTTATTTTTCAATAAGTAACCGTATATTATATATGTATTGTGTTGAATTATGTGCTGTTTTAATGTTTATGTTTTTATAAACAATGTTTTTGTGTTTTTGGTGGGGGTAGTCTTAAGTAAGTGTATTCAAAGCCCCACCGACAGGGGGTCTTCTAAATGATAACAGTGTCTCATTTCGTAAATATTTCATGCCTGGCCTTTTAAATCTTTGCCGATTTTAATCCACTCACAGCGACTCTCTCTAACCACTGCGATTCAACGTATACAGATTACAATAATAAGAGGACTTTATTTGAATAGAATGAGTTCTGAGGTGAATAGATTGTGTACTTTAAAATATCCTATCATACTTGTAAAGAATACCCCAAAAAATTGATACAACCGTGAGGGAAATTTGGTAGGCAAAGAGTTAAAAAACATATCTCTAAGGAAATATATTATCTCTTTTTTTAAGCTAAAAAATAACTTCTAGATAAAAACTTAAAAATTGAAAAAACTCGCAGAATTTTTATATTTAGAATTTTATTTCCGCGGGGTTTATGAAAGACTAAGCTTATTTATAGTGGGCCTGGCGTGGAGAGAGAGAGAAAGGGGGAGGCAGAGAGAGAGGGAGGGAGAGAGAGCAAGGGAGAGAGAGAGGGAGGAGAGAGAGGGAGGAGAGAGCGAGGGAGAGAGCGAGAGGGAGAGAGAGAGAGGGAGGAGAGAGAGGGGGGAGAGGAGAGAGGAGGGAGAGAGAGATGTGGGAGGTGGGAGGTATGTAGAGAGAGAGAGAGAGAGAGAGAGAGAGATGAAGAGAGAGAGGGTGAGAGAGAGTGGAGAGAGAGTGGAGAGAGGGAGGTAGAGAGATTGATTGGTAAATATTCGTAGTTTTTTCCACTTTTCATCTTTCATCTCTAACCTCGCGGACGTGGGGGTTAGACTATACATTCAAATTTGGCATCACCAATTTCACTTGCTAGACGGTTAATATTGTAGTATATCTGTGTATGAAACTGCTTTATATACGGAGTTGCCCAAACATAGTGCAGATAAAATGAAATTCATCTCTGCTGCTTGAAAGAAATATGAATTTCTGGTGATAAATTGACTCTCAGCTTTGCTTTGTCGTTGAATTTGCTCAAAATCATTGGGAAATTCAATCATGATTTTATGACTGACTGACTACTATAAAACAAATTGGATATTTGCAATCGCACTCTGTTTAGCAAGCCAGTCTCGTAGACCATTGATAGTGAGTCTGACCCTTGTTGGTTGACTTATTTTTTTCCTATCGGCGTTGGATCGAATTTGTTTTCAGCTTACTGCGAATCAAAATCAAATTCTTTGTTCAAGGATCTGTACATTGTGTCCTGTCCCGGTAGTTGATCTACACCTCCCTGTCCACACCAAAACGGCTAATATCATTTTCACTATTTATTCTGGTATTGTTTCTTAGTACAGCTGTGTTGTATAACCGTATCTTTTCATAGACGTTGTATATATATATATATATATATATATATATATATATATATATATATGTGTGTGTGTGTGTGTGTGTGTGTGTGTGTGTGCGAAGAAAGGAAGTGAATCCGACGGTATGTAGTAAAATGTAAAAATGAAAAAACGCAGGTTTAAATGGGTTAAGAGGTGAGTTTATTGGCCGACGCTGCAGTGTTTCGATCTATTAATTAGATCATCTTCATGATGATTGTTGGTATATGGAAGGTGATAAGAATTATTTATCACAGAATAACGAGAAAAGGAGTATTGTTATTCAGTCTGTTTAAAAATTTTGAAATATTTTGAAAATATGACGTGTGTTTGTGTGTGTGTGTGTGCGAAGAAAGGAAGTGAATCCGACGGATTGTACTATATTAAGAAAAATGAAAAAACACAGGTTTAAATGGGTTAAGTGGCGAGTTTATTGGCCGACGCTGCAGTGTTTCGATCTATTAATTAGATCATCTTCAGGGCATTTGTTGGTATATAGAAGGTGATAAGAAATTATTTATCACAGAATAACGAGAAAAGCGAGTGGTATTGTTATTCAGTCTGTTTAAAAATTTTGAAATATTTTGAAAATATGACGTCAAATATTCTCTATTTGTGGCGTGAGTATGGGACGGTGTAGGTGTGTGTATCGAAAGGAAACATTGTGCATTTTTAGGTATGTGGTTGTGTGTGTGTGTGTGTGTGTGTATAATTTTTTTGCGATAAACGACAGCGGAAGTAAATAATAATAAATATATATATATATATATATTATATATATATATATATATATATTGGTTAGGAGGTTGATTTAGAAGGCTATCACAATGAAGGTGTAAAGAAAAAAAATAATACGGTAACAATGGTGCTGTGTGTTAACCTGTATTTTATTCTTTGGATTTTCGAGATAAAATCTCTTTTTCAAAAGATCACTGGAACTGAAGTAGTGTACTTATGGCATTTATTTATGAAGTATATATACTAACCGAGCACAATTGATTTATCCTCTTAGCTGGTGTCGTCTTAAGATATTGGTTGAGATATCATGCATAGTTTGTTTGTTTTTAGTTAACAACTCAAGACATTTCCTTAGTGAATTCATATTTTATTTCTCTTCTTGGTTCTTTCTTGGGTCCAGACCACTCGTCCACGCGTGTGTGAGAATGTAGCTAATCGCGTCTTCGTTCTTCAACAGCTAACAAGAGACTGACAAGAACTAAACTCTCTCTCTCTCTCTCTCTCTCTCTCTCTCTCTCTCTCTCTCTCACACACACACACACACTACCTGGCAAAACAAGAAGTGGAGGTCTCAGTAAATTTAAGAGGCATCAATCAAAAATCTCTATAGTTAACTATTGTATTTTTCTGTTAACTTGAATTATATAATATTCTCTATACTAACCATGTATGATTGATAGTATGCCCATCATTTATGCAACAACTGTACGGTAAAAACAAACATGGATCCTAACAAAACGCTCAGAGAATAAACTAGATGGGAGCTACACGAAGATGTTTATTTGTTTGTTGACGCTCTTAAAATTTAAAAGAAAATCTTTTATTTTCTTAACTTAATAAAAAGTATCAATAGTAACTGACTCCTCTAGACAGTCGTCTAGAGTTTAAAATGCTAGTATCTATTTTCCTGATCGTCCACCCGGCCAGGTTAACACAAGGTCTTTTTAACGTGGAGAGCTACGCACAACCCGAAGCTCATGCGGTGTCCACTGCAAAAAATGTGAGGTTCCCGTCGGTATTCTCCTATTTGGGCGCATCAGGTACCGGGTAATAAACTCAGCCCTGCTCTCGTTAGACGAGCGCGTAATTGCTGCCTTGGACGACGGCCCCGGATAGCACGTGATTAATTTTACTTTAAACTTTATGTTAATCAGTCCAAAGGTCGAAACCCGGATGCCAGGTAAATAGATATTTTCCGACCTCCTAACATGCCAGATGAATATAAAGACCGATTAATGTGGGAAGCCACGCACAAACCGAAGATTATGCAGTAGCCAGTGTAAAAAAATTCATGAATCCCTTCGGCATTCAACTTTTGATGCACCACTAGCAGTGGGAAATAAACCTAGCTCTGTCCCTTTTAGACAAAGGGGGTAGGTGTGCCTCCGTGGTATTCATGCTGATTTATCATACCAGTACAGAGGCCGAAGCCACTGGACACGACCCGAAGGCCGTGTAAGTATAAAGCTATTATATAATTTTCTTCGCCATGCACACGTCGTTTACTTTTATTAATATTAAAAGCTTCTGTCTGGATACTTTTTGGATCATACTTTGTATGTACAGTCATAATGAGAATTTTACATCATGTTCATAACTGATGAAAATTATAATTACTTTAACATAATTACAGAGATTGACTTTAAACTGATAAAATTCAGAGTGAAGGTTACACGTAATAAAACAAATGTAAAAATCATTACGAACATTTTTTTTTCATTACTCACTTGTGAGACCAAGCTGCTAATACAATTCAGAAAGCTTCGACATTCTGTATAAAGCACATTTTGTCTAATGAGTGTAAGTTCGTAATTACATTAGTTCTATGAAAATTCACTCAGTATAGATTTGTTGACGTTATAAAATTGAAAATACACATATGTTTCTGATGACGAGGAATAGATCAAGGAAGGTCATATATATAATAATATATATATATATATATATATATATATATATATATATATAGAGAGAGAGAGAGAGAGAGAGAGAGAGAGAGAGAGAGGGGGAGAGAGAGAGATGGGGCTGAATAATATCAAATATTTCCGGGATACAATTCAACGAAAATCGAGAATTCAAACGTACATATAAATAAAGTTATATATATATATATATAATATATATATATAT
Organism: Doryteuthis pealeii; assembly: GCA_023376005.1. NCBI lineage: Eukaryota > Metazoa > Mollusca > Cephalopoda > Myopsida > Loliginidae > Doryteuthis > Doryteuthis pealeii. Next base: position 116,055,106 of record CM042137.1, on the reverse strand, counting down.
ATATATATATATTAAAGAAATGGATACAATATAAACCTACTCGAGTTTCATCGTTAGAATCATCAGGGTTAAATGCACTGAATTAATCGAGTTACCGATGAATTACAGCTTATCACATGAAACTTGAGCAGGTTTCTATTGTACCCATTTCTTTAATAAATTTGCTCTATTTTGTATTGAGCACTTTGTATTTGTTTTATCACGGACTTAACCCCTGGATCCTGTGCACCTCCAACGATCGTGCCCATATTCACCGGTAAGCCACCCTATATATATATAAATATATATATATACGGAGTAAAATATAAATAAATAAATGAAAACCTTAAATTTTTCAGATATAAATTCATTTCAGCCTATTGGCTTTTTTCGAATTTGATTTCAAAATGGACCAAAAATGGACGGTTCCATTTTGAAATCAGATTTGAAAAAGCCAAAAGGCGCCGAAGAAGTTTTAAAGATCTTTCACGACGAAATTATTTTGGCACGTCTATTATTCCAACATTGTTTTTTATGTGTTTATATATATCACAATAAAAATGAGGACAACAGTCCGAAACATCAAAATTATTCTGAGTGGTTTCGGTTTCTGACTTTCCAACTACACAGAGGGTCACGCCACAGTGGAAGAAGTCTCTTCACCGAACAGCAAAATATACTGATGACCTATCTCTGCTAGTTATTCAAGTGCCCAAGCCCAATTCAACAGTCTGAAGGGTCAAAGTTCAAGTTAATCGGCTCAATCTCCTAAGAACAAGTCAACCATCTCAAGTGTCCAATTCAGCCGTCTAAAGTATTCAAGTCCTGGTCTAAACGCAGTTACGCTAATCCCAGTAATACAAAATGCATCTATTTCCTCTATAATCTCATCATCTTTAATGTTATATATATATATATATATATATATATATATGTAAGAAGGTTTTATAGAAAAACAACAAGATGTTAAAAATTTTTCATTGCAGATTCATGTTGCTGGACTTGTTACATTTTTAAACTTTCATTTGTAACCGGAACATTTTCCTGAACTTTTTTGATATTCATATACATTTTTACTGCAAACTCTTTTGAGCTTTTTATGATAAAAATGCTTAAACATTTTAAAAAATAAAATTTATTTTATTTTTAACAACACATATGTAATTTTAAAAAATTAAAAAAAAAATCCGGTACTGATCGAGAGCGTTCTGTGCCTTGTATGATATATTCATTTCATTTTTCCGCTTACAATGTTGCTTTGAAAAAGACATATTCATAATGTCGAAACAGATATCTGTCAGCAAAAATTTTTAACATCTTGTTGTTTTTCTATAAAACCTTCTTACATATTGTCGGATTCAATATCCATTTTTACCTTCATAGAAAGTTGTTTTATTGATATAAAAATAGGGCCCTTTCGTCCGGTGCTTTTTTAAAGTTTTATACACGGAGAACGATTAAAAGTCACAATAGTAAATTAAATTAAATCGGGGGAAATGATATGAAATTACGCTAGACAAGAAGGGGGGAAATTCTATCCCTCCTTTCTGTCTCCCTATTCATTATCATAGTGTAGATTACTATACATGATATCTTTAATAAATATCATATAAATTTGACTGTACCAAAAATGTGTGTAATATATATATAATATATATATATATATATATATATATATATATATATATATATATATATGTGTGTGTGTGTGTGTGTGTGTGTGTGTGTGTGTGAAATGGACTCTACGACACGACTTCAAATGCTGGACGTGGCTGTTTGCATTTCACATAGCGTTAATACTCTTGGGGAAAATATAAATCCAATTCTATTTACTGCTATGAGTAAATACTAGAGAAGACTACGCTCTTTAAACTTGGTACGGCAACCAGTGTAGGAGAAGGAAATATATGAATTCAAACCTGTTAAACTCTGGATAAAATGACCTTTTGTCGCATCCTGCTCGTGTGGAGTTTTTTTGTATATATATATATATATATATATATATATATACATATGGGAGAAATATGAGGAAGTTAATCCGACAATATGTGGAGAAAAGTAGACAAACATCCAGTTTCCATAACATCCCGTGTTTGTCTACTTTTCTCCACACACACATATATATATATTAGAATTACATAGAGAAACGGTGAGTAACCTAGCACCGTTGACTTCATGTCTTCACTAATCTAACTTAGGTATACATACTCTATCTAATGTTGATCAAACTTTACTTTAAATATGACAAATTATTTATATATACATACACAGACGCACACTTACACGCATGTATGTATGTGTGTATGTAGATATGTACGTAAACAATTTCGATAGGTGTAAGTGATATAAGCAAGTAAAGTCGTCGGGGTGACCTAATGTCGGTATCAGCCATGCAGCGAGGGAGTCTATCCCATTTTCACTAGCGCTAGACCAAGGAGATTATTTTAGCGTCTGAGGTGGAGCGCCACACCTACCATCAGCTCCTTACTTTACCGCACAGATCCCTGTGCTACTCATAACGCTGAGTTGGCGAGGGCGGGTATCGAACTAGGAACTTTGTGGTTTCTAGCCGAACGCTCTACCGACTGAGCTAACCCGGCCCTATCATTGATAAATAAATAAAGTTTTCACATATCACACACCACACACATTATATAATATTCTGATTACACACACACACACACACACAATATGATATTCTGAACATTACAACACACACACATACATACATAATATGATATTCTAAACATTACAACACACACACACACAACACACACACACACACACACATAATATGATATTCTGAACATTACAACACACACACACACACACCACACATAATATAATATATATATATATATATATATATATATATATATAAAATGTGTGTGTGTGTGTGTTGCAATGTTCAGAATATTATATATATATATATATATATATATATATATATATATATATATATATATACATATATTCTGAACATTGCAACACACGCACATACACACACACACACACACACACACACACACACACACACATATATATATATATATATATATATATATATATATATATATATATATATATATATAATTTGTTTGGGAAAGGAGCATATATACTTTGGAAAAAAAAGTTCATATAAAAAGGTTTAACTCTCCCTTTAAATGTTACAAAGACTAATTCTTTCGTAAGATATTTATTGATGAAGTCTGTTCAAACGACTTTTATACGTTTCAGCTTACAGTTACGGTTATTTCAAGCGAGATATAAATAAAAAATAATAATTTGATCAGGAAATATTTGTAACTTTTCCCCAAATTCGTTTAGCGTCAAAGCATTCATGATGGAAGAAAGGTGAATGTCATTCGTGGAAGATTTTAACATAATTCCTACCCGAGACTTTCCGAGATGAGAAAGGGGGCGCGGTGATAATTCATTACTGTCCTGTTTTGCGGTGGAGGTGTTGGTGCTCTGCTAGACTTGCGAGACCATGGACCCGGACTTTTGCGCACGCCTGGGCAAAATTGTTTGGAAAACCGGTGTTTACCCATCGAGCAATTGTCCTCTCGCCACGTCACTAATGTTACTCCAGGGAGGGGAAAAATCCGTTTCAGCTTAGCCCCCGTGACGTCACAGGAGTTTTCAGAACGAGGTGAAAGATAAGGTTGGAGCGCCTCCAGCTATATATATATATATATATATATATATATATATATATATATATGTGTGTGTGTGTGTGTAAAAATGGAAAAGGAATTGAATCCGACAATATGAGGAAAAATGAGTAAGAAAAGAAAGTAAATGGATAAAATGAATTTAATCGATATCACATTAATCGATATCACTTACACATGTATTTCGGTCAGTTTATGTGTGTGAAAATATTTCGCACACATACAAGAATCGACCTTCATCAGAGTGAACATTTATTTTTATGAAATTTTTATTTATAAAAAATAAATGTTTATTTATAAAAATAAATGTTCACTCTGATGAAGGTCGATTCTTGTATGTGTGCGAAATATTTTCACACACATAAACTGACCGAAACACATGTGTAAGTGATATCGATTAATGTGATATCGATTAAATTCATTTTATCCATTTACTTTTCTTTTCTTTACTCATTTTTCCTCATATATATTATATATATATATATATATATATATATATATATATGCTGGGATTGTTTGGCTGGATTTTACGGTATATCAACTCATGGGTTATTTTATTCCTAAGACGTTTTTATTTTATTCATTCTATTCAATGTTTTAAACACATTTTATTTATCCATTTGAATAATTCCGGGGCAGAGTGGACATGGGAGTAATGTCAATAGTGTGGTACTCTACACTTCCCAGTGCTCTAGAACTGGAATTTTACCACTAGATGCAGTTTAGAGTCATATCCAGAAAACTAAGACCTTCAGACACCGTTTTTGAGCACACACATGAAAAATGGATTGGGGGTATGACTGATATTGGTGGGAAAGGTTCTTAGTCTTGGCAGAGTAAACATGGAGTCAGATGCGAATGGCGTCTCACTTGAGAGTTTCGTCTCCAACTGTGTGGTTATGGGTTTTGGGACGCAAATAAAGAGATCAAAATTAGACCATGTCTTTGTGTTCAAGAATAAGAACAACAAGTGTACAGAGACATTAAGATAAGTATTGCATGTCATGAACTGCTCATCCACCTGGGCTCTATCCTTAAGCATCATGGGTCGCCACCCACGGCCAACAGGTGGCCCCATTGAGGGAGTCTTAGGTGAGGTGCAGTCGGTGCATTCTAACGCCCCAGCCGACAGGGTGGTAAAAATTGTTATGGGTTGTGTACTAGTTATTAAATAATGAACAATAGCCAGCAGGGGTTTTACTAAAAGGATTTTATTTGATTTTCAACGAGCGACTGATTATATAAAAACATGTATTTTTTGTGTTTGTATTTTTTTTTTATTAAATCGGGTTTTATATTTCTTAATCTTTTAATTAATCCCTCTTGTCTAGAATAACATGACGTTTTATCTGCATCCGTAGAAACTGTTAATCTTATAATCCTGTCTGGCACGTTCCCATTGGCAAGTGCAAGTCATTCCGTTCGACGTCGCTATCCAACTGTCAACTTTCACACTGCGAATTCCAATTACAACCATGGATTGTATTCTACCATCGAACAGTGTCGGAAATACAAACGCAACGACATCTGTCAATGTCCATAGGAGGTGGAGTGCGGTGGGTGGGTGGAGAAGGAAACCAAGAAAAAGAAAAAGAAAAGAGAGAAAAGAGAGAGAAAAGAAAGAAAGAAAAAGAAATATTGATCTGTGAGATTTCGGACAATTACTGTCGTATGTTGAACTGTTGACCGGAGATTTACCAAGAAGTAAACACGTAATGAATATTGCAAAGATCTGATTACAAAAATCAAATCTCTTAAAATGTATATGAATCTCATTCAAAAGCAGAGAGAGAGAGAGAGGGAGGGGGGAGACATCACATGATCAATCATATCATCCCGCTAAAATTAATCACAAAAGATATCTGCATACTGGTATCATTCGTTCTAATCTCAGTGGATCTTTTACTTTTGCCCGAGGAACACGGAGACGATAATAATAATAATAATAATAATAATAATAATAATAATAATAATAATAATAATAATAATAATAATAATAATAATAAACAACTGGAATTATCAGATAATTCTTCGTCGTTCTGACATGTCAAATTCGTAAATAAGTAATAATTAAACTTTTCTGTCTATGATTTTGAGAACAATCTATCATTATCTATGATAGATGGAATCGAACAAATTGGTTGGCTGTTTTTTACGGCATGTCAACACTTTTTGGGTTATTTTATGCAAACAAGTTTATCTTATTCATTCTTAATGAGTATTCCATTTTATTAAATCCAATTTTTTTTTATATGTTTAACCCATAGATGGAAACCTAATAGATACTACAACTCCGGGTCAGAGTAGACCTAGAATTAATGTCGATAAAGATTTGAGATCAAGACGGATCACCATATCCCAGCTAGAAAACCAGACCTAGCATTGATTAAGAAAAAAAGAGAACTTGTCAACTGGTAGATTTTGCAATTTCATCAGATCACAGGGCAAAGATGAATGAAAACGAAACGATAGACAAATACCTGATTTTTGCCAGAGAATTTAAAAATCTGTGAAATATGAGGGTGAAAGTGATACCAATTGTAGGCGGTGCACTAGGAACGGTCCCAAAAACTTGGAAAAAAGACTGGAGGAACAGGAAATCAGAGGAAGAATTACGACCATCCAGAAAACAGCATTGCTGAAATCAGCTAGAATACTCAGAAGAGTCCTGGAGACCTGAGGAGACTTGTTGTCACTCAGACTCCAGTGAAGGTCCATCAGCTAACGCTGTTGCGAAAAACTTACAGAAGTGAACATAATGTTAATAATAATAGGTCTGACAAGAGTTAACATGACGTAAAACCAAACCACAACAACAACAGGATTGTCTGCATTTTCGTTCGTTGTCGATTGTTGCAGTAAGTACGACCATCCAGACAACAGCATTGCTGAAATCAGCTAGAATACTCAGAAGAGTCCTGGAGACCTGAGAAGACTTGTTGTCACTCAGACTCCAGTGAAGGTCCATCAGCTAACGCTGTTGCGTAAAACTCACAGAAGTAAACATCTTATTATAATGGAGATTGTGTGTTTGTCTATCTGTAACCGAAACTAAATCACCACTCAAATCACAATTCCCTATTGACGTCATGTTCCCCATGAATTTATTTTTTATTTAAACCTGAATTAGTGATAAAATTGTTATACCTTATTAATAGTGTTGGATTAATCTACATACTAATAACATGCAAGTACATTTATATATTCAACAAAATAGCGGTTTACAGTGTGAACGACATGGCTAATTTGCATATTGATATTAAGAATTTGATTTTAATAAATATATGCTTAATATTATTGATTTCTAATTGTTTGGTTTTCTCTTAACGAATCTGAGCAAAAATTTCAGGGATAAATCTTACAAGAAATCCCTAAACAAGACGAAAGAACTGTAATTTTTAAAAAATACTTCATAATCTAACTAAATAGATGAATTAGGAAAAATGAAAGACGGGAGTGATGGAAAATGATGGAAGAGTTAGATTTAAAGCTGTTCTATTTTTCGATTATACCCCTTCAGTTTACAATTTTCTAAATAGTTTCTAATTTGATACAATATTTTATTACATCAAAACCTAAATACTTGTACCCGGAGGGTGCATATATTTACTAGTAATGTTAATAATAATAAGTCTGACAAGAGTTAACATGACGTAAAACCAAACCACAACAACAACAACAGGATTGTCTGCATTTTCGTTCGTTGTCGATTGTTGCAGTAAGTACGACCATCCAGACAACAGCATTGCTGAAATCAGCTAGAATATTCAGAAGAGTCCTGGAGACCTGAGGAGACTTGTTGTCACTCAGACTCCAGTGAAGGTTCATCAGCTAACGCTGTTGCGTAAAACTCACAGAAGTAAACATCTTATTATAATGGAGATTGTGTGTTTGTCTATCTGTAACCGAAACTAAATCACTACTCAAATCACAATTCCCTATTGACGTCATGTTCCCCATGAATTTATTTTTATTTAAACCTGAATTAGTAATAAAATTGTTATACCTTATTAATAGTGTTGGATTAATCTACATACTAATAACATGCAAGTACATTTATATATTCAACAAAATAGCAGTTTACAGTGTGAACGACATGGCTAATTTGCATATTGATATTAAGAATTTGATTTTAATAAATATATGCTTAGTATTATTGATTTCTAATTGTTTGGTTTTCTCTTAACGAATCTGAGCAAAAATTTCGGGGATAGATCTTACAAGAAATCCCTAAACAAGACGAAAGAACTGTAATTTTTAAAAAATACTTCATAATCTAACTAAATAGATGAATTAGGAAAAATGAAAGACGGGAGTGATGGAAAATGATGGAAGAGTTAGATTTAAAGCTGTTCTATTTTTCGATTATACCCCTTCAGTTTACAATTTTCTAAATAGTTTCTAATTTGATACAATATTTTATTACATCAAAACCTAAATACTTGTACCCGGAGGGTGCATATATTTACTAGTAATGTTAATAATAATAAGTCTGACAAGAGTTAACATGACGTAAAACCAAACCACAACAACAACAGGATTGTCTGCATTTTCGTTCGTTGTCGATTGTTGCAGTAAGTACGACCATCCAGACAACAGCATTGCTGAAATCAGCTAGAATACTCAGAAGAGTCCTGGAGACCTGAGAAGACTTGTTGTCACTCAGACTCCAGTGAAGGTCCATCAGCTAACGCTGTTGCGAAAAACTCACAGAAATGAACATAATGGTAATAATAATAAGTCTGACAAGAGTTAACATGACGTAAAACCAAACCACAACAACAACAGGATTGTCTGCATTTTCGTTCGTTGTCGATTGTTGCAGTAAGTACGAAAATAAAGCTGCTAAATTTGTTTGAAAAGTTGCTGTTTCTTCAAGCCCAATAATAAATCGATTGACCGTCTGTTGATAAAAACAAAACCTCTCAACATGTCAGAACATTCGACATCAACGTTTTAGGCTCACCTTGTTGGAAATCCTCGACGATTACGGTAACCAAATCTAAAACTGGAACATTTAAAATGTTTCAGAATCTGCATCAGATTTCTAGAATTTTCAGAAACGAAAACATTTACGTCATCTAATGTCCGTGACTCAGCATTCACATAGCCCTGTCGGCAGGGGCTTTAGAATACGCCAACTGCACCACTACAGAGGAGTAAAAAAAACCTCTAATTGAACCACCTGTGATAAACATCGTACAGAGATGTCTTACACCACTGCAATTGAATATAGCCGGCATATTCTAAGCACCACTGACTTTTACTAGAATCTTTGTTATTATTGTAGTCAAAATGTTTCCCGCCCTGTCGACTGGGGCGTTAGCACCGACTGCACCTCTGCAGAGGGGTAAGACTCCCCAATGGGGCCACCTGTTGGCCGTGGGTGGCGACCCGTGATGCTTAAGAATAGAGCCCAGGTGGATGAGCAGTTCATGACATGCAATACTCCACTTTGGCCCTATCTTGGGCGGTCGGAGAGGCCCCCTCCGATCAATCGGCTGGTCACGTCAAGCCCTAGCACCTATATGATTTCCCCAACTCTATTGCCCTTATGGCAAGCCCCAACCCCTTTTTATCATATGGGTGCTAGAAGGCGGTGGCTGGGGTCTACATGTCCTGGGAATTACGTTAAACTCTAATCTGATGGTGAGGTTCCAGTTCTGGAGTTTTGGGGAATGTGGAGCGCCCCTTCATCACCATTGCTCCCTGGTCCACTCTGACCCGGAGTGGTAGTACCTGTTAGGGCCCCATCTATGGGTTAAATAGAAAAATGTATTTATAAAAAAATTGTATTATCCATTAAGAATTGATTTATTTCAAAACTTTATCGGCATTAAATGACCCACTGAGGTTGATATGCCGTAAAACAAAACAAACCAAACCAAACGAAATTTTCGGTCGGAGTCACAAAAAGACTGCTCCTGTGTTCGAAGTGAACTTGCGAGACGAATGTTAGGTATGTAGATTCTGGCACCACCTGTAAGTCCATAAGAGAGCGGATTACCGAGGAAAGGATATGAATATTTTGTGTGTTCTGACCGTGACTTCTGTGCATGAGTACAATATATTAAGAGACAAAAGAGCGATACGAAGGCGTTGCAGATTTCTTTTGGCCCAGGTAGTTGATTGATGAGAAAGCAACGTTTTTTTTTAATACAGTAATGTCTCCAACCAAATGTAAACAACCCAACTCTGTGTTGTAATCTAACAAATGTTACTAAATGAGAAATAACCAAAACGGGGGTTGAAAATGAAATGGAATCTTTATAACATTAACAAATACAATACTTGCCAGTGGCGGAAAAAAGGTAAACCACTGCTAGTGGTATCAGTCTACCCAGCCGCCATAATACTTCTGTATATATAAGGATTGCGACATACCCATTAATGTTCAAAGATAGGGTATATAACACCCTAGAAACAGACAGACAAACAAAACCTTCTTGGTTATTAATAAAAAAAATTCTACAAATAGGCTGTATCTTGAAATTCAGTTTAATGGCTGTCCAGAATGGCATTTAAAAACACGTTAGTATAAAATTATACTTATTGAAGTCTACTTAACTGTAAGGTGCGTGAAATGATATCAGTTCAAAAACAAACATGGAATTTTTTTCTTAAAATAAAAGATATAAAAATAAAGGTGATTGAAGAGAGTCGTTTTGAATTTTATTCTGAGTAAAGAATAACATTTTAGACAATCAGACGCTTAGGGATGTGCATTCAGACATGATTTTGAGAAGATACCTTTACTTCCTTTTATTTTTAGCTGCACGTTAAAATTTAGCCATCAACTGATATTTGTCTCTTTGTTTTAATAACGTTACTCAGCTACAGTATCCGACTTGAACGGTTTCTTAACATAAAAGATAATTGTATTCCTTGCATAGCCGTTTCTTTTATAATGGAAATAAATAGATTCTTGCATTGCCCAGACAGAATTATTGCAATTCTTTTAAAGAACTCGACGCTAAGATATTGATTGATTAACGGCATGTCAATCCATCGAGGGTTATTTTATGTCTAGAGATTAGAGAATCGCTTTAATTGACCGAACATATTTACATTATTTGTGCTGTTGTTTCTTAAGAAGTTCTTTTTGCGCTCGGTCCAATTAAATACGAATAATTGTTAAACTGATCTATTTGAATGTATGGAGAAACCTGTAAAAAAACTAATCTATAAACAACTTAATTTTAGACCAGCAGACGAACCAATACCCGGCAGCTAGTATCTACCACGTGGCTGGTAATAAAGTCACAGAAAAATGGCTTAGTTTTGTCTAGGAAAAATAGACACATTTTTAAATGGCCGGTTAGGGTTAAGATTTGTAGGAAAATATATTTTTGATTCGAGCTAGATTTATCGTGTAAACACTTTCGATTTAATCTATTGTTACCTGTAGCGTTTTTTTAAAAAAATGTATTCATCCACGAACTTTATTGATATCCAATTCTGTTTTTAAAAAAAAATGCAAGGTTTAAATGAATTTCCGTTTCATGAATATCCTACGCATTACTTCCTTTTTTTGGAACTCATAATTCTTACTCTAAGACTATCATGGATATAAGATAAAAGAAAATTTGCCACTCATGTATATAGACTTTCCCAAAATCAACAGCACGCATTTTAGTAAAATGGGCCAATCAGAAACGATCCCAGAAAACCATATGAGCATTTCAGATCTTTTAAAACTGTCCTTAAATCGATTGCTAACCGGATTCTCTGCTAGAATAAACACTACAGACAAGAAGAGCTATAAGGAACTACACTCTTGTTCTACCTAGGATTTCAATGAATATAACAGAGTCTCTGCTATAGCAGCTACACTCTTCTATTTAGAATTTCAAGGGGTACAACAGATTTTCTGCAGCGGTTTCGTTTTGGATTTGTGTTCTTTTCTTACATGGCATTAGCTACTTTGTTTATTAAAGCCTACTTCAATGTTTATTCTAGTCTTGTTGTTAATTCCAATAAACAAGAGAAAACTGAAAGCTGCACAATCGACTATGCCAGGGGTCACTAAACTACGGCCCACGGACCGGATCCGGCCTACGAAGGCATTACATCAAGCTCACCGACGGTACATGAATTTGTTTGTTAAAACGGTTACAAAATTTCGTGCGTGAGAGCATTTCACTTGTTACTTCCACGATCCCGAATTTTCACTTGTTACGACGGTTACTAAACTTTTCTGCTAATGTTGCGTTCTTTGATAATGTTTTGAAAATAAATATGTTGGTTAAATTTGTTTTTGTGCATCTTACGCCACTCATCAAAAATATAACTTGGAAAGATAAATTTTGTTTTACATCTTTTTTCTCGGCGCTTTCGTTCTGGCTAGCATTGAACACAATAATAATGTGGTCCGCCGCTCGTTATTTTTTTCAATTATCCAGACCACCGTGAAAGAAGTTTGGTGATTCCTGGACTATGTCATCCAAGAACGGTAACTGCAAAACCCAATAAATATTATTAAGAATTGCTCATCAAAAAATTCCCATAGAACATTCTGAACAGCAGTTGTCAATTGACGGACAGACTAAGTGTATTTCTTTCAGTTACAACTTTGGACGCCTCTTTAAGAATTGCAGTCAAAGTGGACAAATGGCGCTTCGGTACAATCTATCTAACAAAATGACAAAATCCGACGAATCAGGTATTAGCATAAGTGGTGGTCTGGGAAGAAGTTTTCCTCGCAGAATATCCACAGAGGACACTTAAAATAAAAAGACAATAAATCAATTCCATTTTTCGCTTATGGAGAATTGGTTCGGAGAGCACTTAGGTCCAAGCATGACATTGTAAAATTAAAAGCCAATACAGGTCGGCATCTCCTGCTTCGTTCTCCCTAACTCAGTCATTTAGTCTAAGATTTTGAAAGCTAAACTCAGAGCGGGATATTACTTTTCGTCCTCGGGACAAACACAATTTGGGGAAATTGCAAATGCCGAATTTTGTATTTTAACATTTATGGTTGACCATTATCTAATAACATCAGTTTTTTGGTAAAAACTGTTTTTTAAACCAAAACTAATATTTTTCCTTCTCCTAGACTAGTTAAAGGTCCAAATATTCCCTACTATATATCCATAATTGGATGTATGACATTCCCAGGAGTATTAGCGCTATGTGAAAATTCTTTTAACTAAAGTATGGGTCAGTGTACACATACATTCTTCAGAAAATTCACAGGGTTTGGACCTCTAAGCCACCAAAATATTGATGACAAACCTCTGTTTACGCCTGTTTGAATTACCACCATTTTGAATATCCTCGAAATGAATATATTATTTGATTAAATTATTTTTCTACAAACTAATTCCAAATAATGCAAAAATATCTGAAAAAATATTTGGCTTTTGTCAAAACACAACCCTTATCTATTGAATGACCTTCGTATCTGTTTTTTGAGTGAATAGACAAGTCAATTTTTTAAAAAAATGTAATGCTTAGTTATATCATCAAAGCACCGTCTTTTCAGTCAATGTTTGCATTGATTGAAACGTTCGAGTATAATGAAAATTTTAGTCCTGAATTATCTGCAACACTGCCATTCAGGCTAGACATTTTTACTGGGCACAGTCCACTCTGTTCTAATCATTATAAACCAAATAAAGATTATATATATATATATATATATATATATATATATATATTTAGTAAATGAAGAAAAACTCTAAACTTGCTTCATTACAATAATTTATTTCAACCGTATTAATACGGCATCTTCAGGTAATCACAAGAACATGACTCTTACTGAGAATTTCCCAAAGTAACATCTCTTTTATATCTATCAATTTAGGGGAGGGAGGGTTGGTGTCTTATTTTGGAATGGGTGAGGTTAGTTTCTTTGGATGAGGCGGGGAGGTCTATGTTTTGGATGAGGTGTGGCTTAGCTTGGGGCTTGCAGTTAGACCATAAGGAGAGCTCAATGTGCCTAATACCAGTGAGTAAAAGGACAGCAAGAAGAAACTAACCCCACCTATTCCAAAATAAGACACCAACCCTCCCTCCCCTAAATTGATAGATATAAAAGAGATGTTACTTTGGGAAATTCTCAGTAAGAGTCATGTTCTTGTGCTTACCTGAAGATGCCGTATTAATACGGTTGAAATAAATTATTGTAATGAAGCAAGTTTAGAGTTTTTCTTCATTTACTAAATATCTTGCTCTGTCCTTTTACTCACTGGTATTAGGCACATTGAGCTCTCCTTATGGTCTCCCTGCATCAGCTTGGTTAAACCACACATGGAAAGACCCTAACTACGGAAAAAAATATATATATATATATATATATATATATATATATATATATATGGCAAATCGGCTTGCTGAAACTAAAGTGAATATCCGTGGGCCATCTTCGGCAAACGCACAAGAAGCCATAGTCACCTTGCAGAACTGGATCGATAGAGCTTTTGCACTAAGAAGTCGAAAATATATCAAATTATAAAATGTCGTCGAAATAAAGAAAAAAACTAAAATCGTTGTCTCAGCTTTAAAAAAAAGAAGAAATTTTGTGGACAGAGTAGATAGGAAAATAGATTTAAAAGTTTTTTTCCCCATTTTGTTCTTCTCCAATCGGTAGATAGAAAAGTTTTCTTTTCGAGTTTTAGGAACAAGGGTTTACGGTAAAACTACTGAAATAAATGTGAGAGCAAAAAAAGAAAAAAAAAAAAGAAAGAAACAGTTCTGATCATTCATTGTTGGCTGATTTAAAAAAAATAAACTGTTGAAATAACGAATTTCTGTTTTAACGAACTTATTCGTTCGTCTAACTTCGGATTTACCAAACAGAATTTGATAGTATTGTTTACGAATTGGCAGAATCTTTTAATTGGCATGTATTGTAAGTAAAAAATTAAAGTCGGTGGGGCGGCCTATTGTAGATATCAGCCGGACAACGAGGGAGTCTGTCTCCTGTTCAATAGCCTGAGAAACAGCGTACGTCTCTAGCCGCATTGAAGAGACATGATACGTCGAAACGTCTATATGTGGATGACTAATATATATTAATATATATATATATATATATATATATTATATATATATATATTTCAATAAAAAGAAAAACTTAAACCTTAATTTTTCTATTAAAGATTTATGTCGACTAAAACTCAATAAATGAGCCTAGTCTCCTCAGACACCAAACTCCATAATGCCCCCCCCCCAAAAAAAAATGGAATAGAGGAGATATTTTTCCTTTTCTTTCTCTTTTACAATACCAGTGCAATCTCTCCACTTCAAACACACCCACATAAAATCATATATATGATGACAATAATAACAATAACAGAAATCATATTCCTCTGTATATAATTAATTGAATAATTATTATACATTGAGCCCTCGTAGGGATTTATAAATATCCTTGTATAAATCTATAAGTGTGCATCAACATGCGCATGCATTGTAAGTATACAGGAGATATTGATAATTCCAAATAGAATTGTATAATATTTCTAAGTACGTTTGTTACAAAATATTGATATAATATTTATATATTTTCTGAAGCAGCATTCCCACGAATTAAAGTCACGAACCGCCATTGATCCAATAAAATTTGGGTCAATACTCTACAGTTAACCAGAGTATTATTTCTAACGATACAACCGCGACCTTCGTCAACTTTAATTGAAGGGTGAAAATGTAGAGATAAAAAAAACATTCTGTGTAAATTATTAGCATAAAAAAAGGAAAATAATTGTATGAAATAATTAGAGAATTTTCCTTATCTTTCCCAAGTATTATTCTTATCAGCCAAGAGTCACCCTTAATTATTTGTGACGGATTTTATCAACGTTGTCAAATCCTTTTTTTTATTACCCAAATGAAAATCGAAATTTTATAATCCGATATAAAATTGACTCAGCAGTTTCATAACTGAAAAAAATGCGATTAAAATGTGGATAATTTCAGAATTTTCAGTATTATTATCATATTCTTTGGTAGTAATATCTCATCTACAGAATGTATGAATATATGCATAAAAAAGGCATGAACTGTTACAGACAGATTATCGACCATGTAGAAATTGGATTTCACTGATGAGTTAAAGCGAAATTTCTTCCAAGCTCTAACCGTGTCAGTACTACTGTATGGTAGAACGACCTGGACTCAAACGAAACGCTTGGAGAAAAATCAAGATGGGTACTGTACATAGATGCTGCGTCCTGTTTTGAAAAATCCTGGAAATAGCACCCTACAAAAAGTAGCTTTACGGCCACTTGCCTCCTATCACACAAACCATCCAGGTAATACGAACAAGACCTTCTGGACACTGCTTGAGAAACAAGGACGATCTCATAAGTAAAGTTCTCCTATAAGTACCAACACACTGATACCCCAGTGTGGGTTGGCCATAAAAAAAAACTACATCGATCAGCTATGTGCGGATGAGCAGAGGACCTTACTGGAGGGATGGCCAATAGGGACGTTAACGAGGAAAAGTCATGGAGATCCGTGTTGTCGATAGTAACTGATGATGATGATATAGATAACAAATGTCTTGAAACTCAAATACTTACATAGGTAAATATCTATTTATTCAGTTTTGGAAATATCAAGAAATACACCTGGAACATTCAGCTGACCTTATCGTCAGTGATGTGATGCTCGGATCGTTAGGTGTTTCGGGTCTTACAAGATCATGTACCTTCACCTAGGAAATCTAGCTGGTGTTGATCAAACACAAGATCTTCAGCGAACCCAACAATAATGGCAAACCTTGAAGCGTTTTTATAATGTATAGAACCAGTATAACATCCAGTCAAATGCGTATCCGGTTTCATACACACTCTCTCTCTCTCTCTCTCTCTCTCTCTCTCTCTCTCTCTCTCTCTCTCTCTCTCTCTCTAATAAGAAAGGAGGAACTCAAACATAAGATTTTACCCCTTCCTCTAAAGAAGATGAGAAGCCCGGAAACACACCTCGACGCAAGTTTGTTCTACTATGCCTTATAAAAAAAACGACCCAGAACAGGATATCAATATTTCATCGCAAACGAAGAAAAAAAAAGATTATCCAAAATATAGTATATATATATAAGAAGAAGAGAGAGATACAAATAATGCTTTATAATATATATTATATATATATATATATATATATATATATATTATATATATATGAATTAAACATTTTTAGAAAAAACAAACAAATGATGTTATAGTTCGCTGACAGAAATCTGTTTCAACCTTTTATTAAACCAGTCTTCATCAAGAGCGAAATATTTATGATAAAGAGACGGAATAAGTAAACCGTTACAAACAGGAGGGGTACAAACGAACGTTCATGTTCGGAGCCGGAATTTTTAAAAATTTCAAAATGCATATTATGTGTTAAAAATAAAATAAATTTTATTTAAAAAAATCAGAAGCATTATAATTCACAAGAAAACTCAAAAGAGTTTGTTGTAAAAATATATAAAAAAAATGTATAAAAAAGTATAAAAAATGTTCATGATTCCAGCCAAAAAAAAGCAAGTTTTTGAGCACAATTGAAGAAAGGTGGAAAATTTCAAAGGATTTGTAATGTTGACAAATCCGTGGTGTCCGGAGATGTAGAAATCCAGATATAAGGTCGAAACAGATTTCTGTCAGCAAACTATAACATCATTTGTTTGTTTTTTCTAAAAATGTTTAATTCATACTGTCAGATTCACTTCCATTTACTTTCCATATACACATATATATATATATATATATATATAGTGTGTGTGTGTGTGTGTGTGTGTGTGTGTCAAAGAATAAATAACATAAAAGAAATATTCCTGTTTGCCTTTTCAGTTTTGGCTCCTCTTATATATAATTCAATGCTATATAGTTTTCACATCAGAGTCTCCTTCTCCCAGGTGGATGTTTTAGCAAAAGTTATGGGTCGGTCACTCCCAATTTTATATCAGAATATATTTCGCGTAGATGAACGAGTTATGAAAATTTTGGTATCCATCATGACGTGAGCGTGCAAGACGTCTGTTGACCCATACAGGAAGGTTCAACCGCCCTTTGACAGGTTTTATTTTTCATCCTACTAAGAGTCGAACCATTCTTCTCAGTGGATAAATCTGCCTGGGAAAACGGTTCAGACACTCGGCCACGCGCCATGGTTATATAATAATAGTGCCACTCTAGACACATATATATATATATATATATAAATATATATATTCAAAAATATGTATATATCCATAACTATGTACATATAAACATATACATATATATATATACAGACAACTACTCACTCACACCTACATATATATATGGACATATATAATTAAATATATAGACATACATATATATATATACGAACACACACCGACATACATATATTTATATATACATACATACATATACACCCAGACATATATATATATATATATATATATATACACATCCCTAAATATATATATATATACAAACATATATCATTAGCACACACACATATATATATATCATAACACACACACACACACACACATATATATTTCATAAACACACACACACATATATCATAAACACACACACACGCACACATATATCACACACGCACACATATATCATAAACACACACACACGCACACATATATCAACACACACACACGCACACATATATCAAACACACACACGCACACATATATCAAACACACACACATATATCATAAACACACACGCGCACTTTATATATATATATATATATATATATATATATATATATATATATATATAATATATATACATCCCTAGATATATATATCCTATATGTTGTTATATTTTGTAGCATGGTTAAATGTATGTCACTCAGATCAATTCGCTCGAATAATGAGCGAGATCTTCACATCTATGTCTTTATGCCTTAAACTTAGAAAATAGTTTTGTCCGGCACAAAGCTACATGTTTGGGGGTCAAACTTACGCTATTAATAGTCAATGAAGCTCGCTTGCAATCCACAACTCCATAACAAGATGAGGTCAAATGAAAATTTCCATAGTTTTAATAACTAAGTTTAACATGGTCTGACTCACAAGTATAGTCGGCATCAACTCACACAACACACCCATTGAGGATCAAAATCACTACAGTGCTTATGCTCGGCAAGTCTAGATTATTAAGCTTTCACCATGTTAAGACACTCATCTCTTCTGATATTGAACGAACCATAGCTTATCTAAATCAGGGGTTCCTGACCAGGTTGACTGGTGGTGCGAGCACCCAGGGGGTGCGAGAAGCGGCCGTTCAAATTTAGATTTTTTTTTTCTTTTTAATTAATATTATTTATATTTTCGTTTATTTATTTCAGATTAATATTATTATTATTTAGAGAGTGGAATATATGTGATCTTTTAATAAAACTGTAGTATGGATTCACGTTCTATATTTTTGAACAAAATTATAAATTGTTGGGGTGCGAGGTCAGAGAAAAACTTTTTAAGGGTGCTGAAATCGAAAAAGGTTGGGAACCTCTGATCTAAATATTCCTTACTGGTAATAGAATACAACCTGAAAATACAGGAGGGATAAATGCCGGTATAAAAACAATTCAGTTTAGACAGAAAAAAAAACTTGGTATAACATTATCGGGTGCCCATTGTGTAATGGTTATTGTTGTTGGAAATGGACACAGCAGCACAAATTCCAATGCTGGAAAAGGTTGGTTGCATTTCACACAGCGCTAATATCCTTAGGAGAGGTATGAATCCAACTATTCTCCCGCCAGCTATTGGTAAATGAAAGGGCAGACTGGACGCTTTAACCTTGGTATGCAAACTGTTCTAAGAGAAGGAAAACTTTGAATTAAAACCTATTAAACCCCGCTTAAAAATTGACCTTGCTCGTGCGGAGGGTCTGATGAATAATTTCAGGCAAAGGCTGCATAATACAGTTACTTTGAAATGACATTAATCCGTTTCAATCCCGCCTCCAATACATCTTTTTTTTTGTTAGTTTTTTTAAATGAGAAAAATAGCACTCTATCGTATGAAAACATCACTTGGAATGTAAGGAATTATTTGATGTAATACGTTTCAATATTTATTTCTTTAACACATAATATTTTTGCGTAATAAATTTAGAAAGTTAAATAGTTTTAGAGAATTTATTAACATAATCTGAAACTTGCGTGTACTTCAGATTTGTGGGGAAAATATTTGAGGTGGGCCCTTAACTCACATGGATGTCGTTGGCTGGATTGGCAGTGTCCAATATGAAAAATACCGAAGGTGAGATCTGCGCCTGACGAGAATGTATATCTTCCTACGGGAATATGTACAGGTCTGGCTTTCGTATAGACTTCAAATGACAGAGGGAGGTCACTTGATCGTTTGATGTTGTACTGATCACATTGTTATCTGAACAGCTTTCTAGGATCCTTTGATATTCTATACCGATCACAGCGTTACCCGAACATTTGAGATTGATATACTGAAAGATACTTTGTTATCCTTGAAAGGATTGTTAATAAACCCCTTGGTAGTACGAGAGGGTCGCGAAACTTGCATTCTTTCGCAAGAGCTAGGATATTTAATCACGGACTCTATGCCCTTATCTCTCTTATTTTTCTCACACCCTCATGGTCGGAAGATTTTTCTATAAATTTTAGGTCACAGCACAAAGCCAAAAAAAAATCGACGTAGTGACTCGGAAAACTCGGAAGCTGAAACACACGTAAGTCAAGATACCACTGTATCTAACTTTTTTATTTTAACAAATTTGGTAGATATTTTCAGTGGCCTTTCTCAGGTGCATTTTGTTGTGTTTGTTTGTTGTTGTTTTTTTGTTTCTTTTTCTTGTTTTTTTTAATGTTTTTGTTTTTCTTTCTTTTTCTAATCCTCAACCAAAAAAACCCCCCAAAAAACCCCATCTATCTCATCAAATCACGAGAGAACGAGATCTTGGGTATGTTGTCAGTGTTAACTTAAAAGAAGAAGATTGGATATAATAAACATAATAACTTTTGCCGAAGCGTCATAGCAAAAATTAGTTCGATTATTTCAGTCTGTAAAGAAGATAATTTTCATGTTTTAGAAAATTTGTTCTTCAAAGAGGTAAAAATCTAAACTGATTTTATAAGAAATGTTCTTTTTCCCCATTTACTATGATATACCATCGTAAACTTGAAAGATTTGTCGGCAACTTCTAAGAAATTCTTCATAGAAACAAAATATTGAAAATAAATGCTGGCATGAAAGCAACAGTAGATATTAGAAAATATATTTCTTGAACATACGAATTTTTTTCCCCTATTTTTTTTATTTTGGCAGGTGTCTGTGTGTGGGGAGAAATGTTTGATGCCAACCTCAAAGTTCTCTAGACTTCAGCATGTTTACCATTCTATATTTTCATGTTTTTTTCGCGACCACAGATAATTATCAGCAAGAGAACTAACAGTTGAAGGGTTATTTCTACTTCAAAACACAACACCAATCTCAAATCATGGGTTATTTAATAGCAAAGCCATTTTTGTCTCAGTCCAGCACGTTAGCCACAACGCCACGGGGACTCTCCTAAATTTATAGTTAATTACAGAGTTTTAGTAATAGAGAGATAGGTTTGGTTTCTTTGTTTTAATGGCATATCAAGCTTCATGGGTTATTTAATGTCAAAGTCATTCTTGTAGAAAAAATCTCGTGATTTAATTCAATATGTAATTTAATTGACTTGGTTTGTCAAACTCAAGCATGTTTTCTCACAACTCTACCCTCTGCGTCCAACTCTACACTTTGCGTCCAACTCTACACTTTGCGTCCAACGTCACTTTCTTGCAATTTCGCAATGCTCACACGAGTTCGTCTTCACAAAATCGAAAATCTTCGCCCAGACATTTGTTTTAATAGTCATCCACCCCATTCCCACAATGCCTCTCAATTTTGGTCTACACTATATAATGAGAATCTCGGGTGCCACCCCCTCTTCGGCCACTAGGCAAGTGAAATTTCCATCTTTTTCATTTTATTTTGTTCTTATTTCAACTACATAATCCATAGCTGGCTGATAGATAGAAAGATAGATAGATAGATAGAAAAATGACATTCGACGCAAACGGAGGCGTCCCGAATCGGCATTAATTTGCAAACTATACTGGAAATTGCTTCATTCTCCAAAAGTATTTATTCCTCTAATAAAATGTGGGGATGAAGGTTCTGTTGATTAAATATTGAGCATCGGGTCGCAACCAAAACACATGAAGGATGGTGCTGATGAATTGATTTTACCGGCATGTCAACCCGTCTAAAGTTAATTTATGCGTTAATTCATACTACAAGAATTGAACTTTCATATGTTTCTTTTTCTGAAGGATTCTGTCACGTGAGCTATTAAGTGCTCAATTTTAAAACTGCTGCAAAATGTTATGAATACCCTGTATATGTAAATGTAGCCAATATTATGCGACAGATAGACAATTTTTATTACATCTGTCCGATAATAATTGTTATGTTTCGTGCATAAAATTTATATGCAAATATTACCAACTATAATAAGACAGAAATAGTACATTATTTCTGATTTTCTCATAGCCAGAAGCTCAATATTTAATAAAGATATTTACCACATACACTCTCGTATAAATCGATCCCCTGTGTAGTCGACACTTAATTTATAGTCACGAAATCATTAATTTTTGGAATTAATTTTTGAAGCCATGGGTGGTTTCCCACCTTTTCCATCATGTTTGAACTTCGACCTTATGAAATTATTACTTATGTCTGGTTTGATCTCAATTTTTTGCTAAGAATCACGTTTCGCAAACCTGACCTATACGCGATTAGAAAAAAGCGCTTTCAAATGAGGTCTGGGTGAGAAATCACACTGATAGGGAAGCGCGTAGTGTACTGGCTAGAGTCGTAGGAAATGGACTAGTCGACCCGAGTTCAAATTCTTTGAAAAGATATGAATCCAACTATTCTCTATTCTCCCTTCAGCTATAGGTAAATAGTAGGGCAGACTGGTCTCTTTAACATTGGTTATGCAACCAGTCTAGAAGAAGGAAAACTCTGAATTCAAACCTCTTAAATCTCCACTCGGGGTGATCACTACTAGAATAGGCTCAGGCCTATTTAATGATATATTTCAATTTTTTTTAATTAAACATTTTTTGACATATATATATATATATATATATATATATATATATATATATATATGTCCGAGTATAAGTCTATTACAATTCTGTTCGCTATTTTAGGCATTTATGTATTCTCTTGGTAAATAGTAGAAAAGGGGATAGTCTCAGTAATAGAAAGACTGTTGAATTCTTTGAAATCCTTGGTAGAACAAGAATGTACTCATTGTAGCAGAAAATCCACTTGTAATCCTTCTGGTATAAACTCCAGTTAGCAATCGATTGGCCAATGCCTGCTGCTGATTTTGGGAAAGTCTATAATAAAGTGGTGATTTCTCGTAGATCTTATACCTATAGGTATTCCGACAAGGTCGATCCTTGATTTATGCTCGTGACATCATTAATTTTTTGGGAAAAAATTCTGAAGTATTATGTTTAAATATGAACATAACAAATGTACGGGGAAGCGGCTAACGTGCGAGACTGCGACATCGTAGTAAGCGAGTTCGAAATCTTTTTTTTAATTTCATTTAGATATTCGGTTTCTTACCGTACCTGCTGTTGCTCAATTATCCTTCCAAGTATTGAGTAAGCTCTTCGCTGCTTAATTTCGGTGATCTAGCGGGAACCGGTGCTCTCAACATGACTTGACCGTTAGCCACGAAAAATTAGAGTCAATATCGTTTTATTGTCCACGTTGAGAGAGAGAGAGAGAGAGAGAGAGAGAGAGAGAGAGAGAGAGAGAGAGAGGCGGGGCGAGCGATTTGTCTCTGCAGGAGGGTTAGCCTGAACTATTTGGTTGACCACCCAACTAGTGTCTGCCGGATTAAAATGTGTCTTGCTTTAATGTGGGTATCGACCACTTTGTTTATTAGATCATCAAAATGCTTGTTAAGCAAAGTCTGCCTAAAAGTTTGATTGATTGATTTTAACGGCATGTCAACCCGTCTAGGGTTATTCTATGCCAAGATGTTACGAAATTGCATTCACAGTTCATATATTTATTTGTGTTTGTTGTTTAGTAGGTTCTTAAAAGAGGATGATAGTTGCTTGGTTGTTTTGCTTTACGTCAGATCAACCTGTCGCGGGACATTTAATTCCGAATCGAGTCATTTTGATTTTGGTTTCTTACAGTACTGTTTTTCTTAAATAGTATAGAAGGGGGAAAATATATGGGCCGAAATAGACCCTCGAATCAACAAGCTCCCGCCAAGGGGGAATCGAAAACAAGCGAGTTCTCAGTCTTCTCACAAGTCATCAGTCAGCAGCAGCAGAAGAAGTCGACGACAAAGCGCTTTTCAGTAAAGAAATG
>CM042137.1:115913579-116026079 GCA_023376005.1 Doryteuthis pealeii | reverse complement strand
AAATGGTTGCCTTTTTTACGCCCCTGTATCGTTTCGTTGGAAGGACTTTAAGATGGAATGGAAATTTCAGCTTTGAAATTTCATGAATCAAAATTTAAATGTCTATTTCACTGTTTGGCGTTTCTAAAAATAACTTACGCGTACTTTTAAAAGTTCACAATTTCTTAATTGAAGTCATTTTTTTGTAAGTGTGTGTGTGTGTGTGTGTGTGTGTGTGTGTGTAAGGGGGTAAACTTATTTCCTTATCAGAGATTAAAAATCTGCTCCCAGTTGAGAGTAATCGTATAACAGTGTTTTTTTTTCTTTTGATTTAATAATTACAGTAGAGGAATCCACGTCTCCTAACTTTATGTCTCATTTGAAGATCAAGGAAATGTGTTTTCTATTATAGAGGGGTTTTCGATGGCGTCTGTAATTACCCCCTATTCAGCCCCACAAAAAAAATAATGCCATAAAATAAATCAAAATACAATTTTCTTTGAAGACAGTATTACTGCCAATTTCTTTAGCTTTATCAAATAAATCCAAAATCCAATCATGTTTCGTAACAATACCATCATTTTTTACTCCAGGTGGAAAAAAAAGGATCAAATTGTAATTATTTCCATCAATAGAATCTCTCGACTATTTTTGATGTTTCGAAACACCTAATCTCATAATTTGGGTGTTCCAACGGAATTTAATGGTTAGTAAGCTAGTCTTGCACATCCTTTACAACTGAATAAAAAAAAAGTAAAGTCGTAGGGACGGCCTAAAGTCGGTATCACCCAATCAGCGAGGGAGTCTATCCCCTTTTCACTAGCGCTTGACCAAGGAGATTGTGTGTTTTTTGGCATCTGGGGTGGAGCGCCACACCTACCATCAGCTCCTTACTTTACCGCACAGATCCTTGTGCTACTCATACGCTGAGTTGGCGAGGACCGGCGGAACCATGTGGTTTTTAGCCGAACGCTCTACTGACTGAGCTAACCCGGCCCTCTTAATAGTCTAGTACAATTCACGCCGGATGCTCCATACATGCAACCTTGTGTCACATCCTAGCCGTGGTGAATGGGTTGGATAAAGATTCCGTCTCATCGTGGTGTAATGGTTAGCAAGCTCGTCTCGCATATCAATTACTCCTGAATAGCGAAGTTCAATACACACCGGATGCTTCATACTCGCGAACCCGTGTCACATCTTACCCTTGGCGAACGAGTTGTTTAAAGAGAGCGTCCCATAGTTGTTGTAATGATTAACAAGCTAATCTCGCTGGATGCCCTATACACGTGACCTTGTGTCATATCCTACCCAAGGCAAACGGGTTCGGTAAATACCTACTTAATAACATAATTTTAAAACAGTTGGAATTGCAAATATTCAGCTTCTGGCTGAGCAAAGAAAATTCTACATTCTACCAACTCTAAATACAAGGTTGTTTGCGTTTCAATTCGCACCAATGCACTTGGGAAAGGCATGGATTCAAGCTACTACCCTCAGCTATGGGTAAAAATTAGGCATACTGGGTTCTTTAATCTTATTAGTTCAACCAGTCTAGGCGAAGGATAGCTCATTGATTTATTTTAACGCATGTCAACTCGTCTGGACGAGGCTAGTTTATTTTTTCACATAGCGCTAATACCCTTGGTATGAATCCAACTATTCTCCCTACAGCTATGGGTAAATGGTAGAATAGACCTAGGTTAGGCAACTAGTCTAGGAGAAGGAAAACTGAATTCAAATCTGTTAAACTCCGCTTAAGAAATTGACCTTGCTTTGCATCCTGCTCGTGCAGATAGGTAGGTTGGTTGGTTGATATATATATTATATATATATATATATATATATATATATATATATATATATTATATATTAGTAAACAAAAGATGTAAGCGAAGTCAAGGACTCAACACACGGAAATAAATGGTCATCATTTTGAACATGTATAATAAATTGATGAATTGATATTTCTTACATTAAATAAAGGAAAGTACAAGTGAGTTCCTTTTATAGTTATTTACTAAGCTTAACTTAGATATGACACAAGGCCAGAAGTATGGGTCGCCCAATAAGAATCGAACTCATTACCACTGGTGTGCAAATCTAGCTTGCTAACCATTACACCACTTTCTTGTGGCGCCAGATTTTTTGGATAGCCTGTATGGAGAGTATGAGTCGGAAATTAAAATGACATATTACAACTTATAGTTTTCCGTTGTCACCAGGCAATAATTCACTGTGAAGAATTAGAAGCCGTATGAGATTGTGGTATATGAGAAGCATGGAATGCACAATGGAATCAGAATTACATTATTGAAGATCCGGGAGGTCGATGGGACAAGAGACTTGTCGATATCTTCTGAAAGTTAAATGCAGGTTACGATATACGAAAAATCTTAGAATTTCTGAAATTTAAAAGGTTTATACACCTTTGTGCAAATTGATTGAAAATACCGCTTTAGTTTTCTTTCTTTCACCATACGGTCAGTTTGTGTTTGACCGGATGTAATTGATTTCTTTTTTTTCCTTCTCGGATTAGGTCCTATGCAGTGATGTACAGTAACATAAAACTTTTTTTCGTGATGAATGATGAGATATGTTTGGCCTTGAAAAATATTGTGTCATCAGTGATTCCATCAGATTTTCAGCACTCCCAGACATTATTGTCACAACTGTTGATTATTTGGCCTACGGCTATTGTTTACGATGGAGGTTACTCCAAAAAAGCGTACAAAAATTGTGTGTTGAAAAATAAAAGAACCACGAAAAATTTTAATTTATCCTAGATGGTGAAGTCGACGTTAAAACGTTTCGATTTTTATCAAATCTTCATTAGTACATTAGGATGAAAAAAAAAAGTTGTCTGAACATTGATACAAATCTTTCCAAAATAAAACGGGAGAGGAGGGAGAAGATAGAGGAAAAATGTTTTTTTCCGTTAGCACGTTCGTTTTTCAAAAAAAAAAAGGTTCATGATTGGTTCAAGTGAGGACGTTTAAAATATGTGACGTATTTTCTTAAGAGATATAATAAATAAAAATCGAATACTTTAGAAATACTTTGTCTTTTTTATTTCCTACATAATGTCGGATTTACTTCCATATTTTCCTCTCATATATCATCAAGTCGTGCTCACAGACCCGATTCCCGTGACTATCTCTCGCCAACAGTCCCAATCAGTCATCGTTCCTAACAAGTTCTTAGCACGGCATACAGTGTCTGCAAATAACTGTTGTATATATTTATATAAACCCTTCACACAAGCAGGATTCAACACTAGGTAAAATTTTTAAGTTTAACTGGTAGTAATTCAGAGTTTTCCTTCTGTAAAAGTAGTGACCTAACCAAGTTAAAGAGCTCAATCTGCCCTACTCTCTACCCATACCTGGATGAAGAGTAGTTACATTCATACCTTTCCCTAGTAGTACTAAGGGAAATAAAAACAGCCTCGACCAGAATTTGATCTCCAATCGCCATGTTGTTAATATTATTTTTTTTTATATTGGCCTGCTTTTTTTTTCACTTCGAGGCCCAGGTATGATCGCATATTTGTTGAACTAAATTTGAAATGTTTATGATTTTTGCTAAGGACGATTCTCATATATTTATGGCGTTATATTTAAAAGTAATTTAAAATATATAAATATTATTTATAATATTATAATTATATATATATATATATACTTTAATATTTAAATTATATTAATTTAATATATTATTATTATTTATTTTAAATATAATTTTACCCTTTTTATTATAATAATTATATTATTTATATTATATTTTATATTAAATAATTTTTATATTTATTTAATTATTATTATTATACTTATTATTTCTAAATATTATAATATTTTTTAATTATTTATTATTTAATAATACTATTTTTATACATTATTATATTTATATCTTATTATATTAATTATAATATTTTAATTTAATTATATATAATATTAATTAAATATTATATTAATAATATTAAAATTTATTATAATATATATATTAATATAATTATTTATATATTATAATATTTTAAAATTTATAAATTATATTTTATATATTTATTTTAATTATTAAAATAATTATTATTATTATTTTTATTTTATTTTTTATTATATTTTTTAATAATATAATTTAAAATATATATTATAAATATTATTAAAATTAATTATAAAATTAAATTAATATATATTAATATATTTATATATTATTATATATTATATATTATATAATTTATATAATATATTTATTTTAATAATAATATATATATTTTAATTTTAATTAATTTCTATATAATTTATATATTAATATTATTTTATATTATATTAATATTATTATTAATACTTAAATTTATTAATATATTAATTATTATATTATATTTATTTTATTAATTTATTATAAATTTTTAATAATATTTTTATTATATATAATTTATTATTATATTTTATTATATAAGTTTTTAATAGCTTAATTATTTTAATTATTTTATTATTTATATTTATTTTTATTTTTAGTAATTATTTTTAATTATATTTTTATTAATAATTTTTATTATTATTTTTTTTTATATAAATTATAATATTTTAAATTTTATTATTATATAAAAATAATATAAATTATAAATATAATAATATATAATTAATTAATTTATAATTATATTATATATTATTTTATATTATATTTATTATAATATTTTATATATTATTATTTATATAAAATATTATATAATATATAAATATATTTTATAATTAATCTTATATATTTAATAATAAATAAATTATTAAATCATTATATTAATTACTTAAATATAAAATTATATTATAATTATATTTAATATATAAATTTTTAAATTATTATATATTTTATAATATAATATATTAATATTTTTATTATTATATATTATTTTAATATTAAATATTATATAATATTAAATAATATATTTTTATTTATATTATTATTAATATTATTAGTATTAAATTATATATAAAAATTAATAATTATAATTATATAATTATTTATAAATATATTTTATATAATATTTATTAAAATTATAATAACTAATTATTTAATTTAATATTTTTTTATATATAATTATATAACATTATAAATATTTTATATTTTATTTTAAAATAAATATAATTTAATATATTATTTAATTATATATAATTAATTTAAATTATATTTTATAATTATAATTATATATTATTAATTTATATAATTATATATTTATATATATTATATAAATATTATTTTAATAAATATATTTATTATTATTAATAATATTAATATATATTTATAATATAGTTTAATATCATATCTAAAATATTTTATTAATTATTAATATTAATTCATTAATTTTATATAATAATTATTTTAATAATATATTTTTATTATTTATATATATAATTAACTTATATAATTAATATTAATTATTTTATATAGATTTATAATAATATATAATATTATAAATTATACTATTTATATTTTAATTATTATTTTTTTTTATTATGTTATATATTATTTTAATATAAAATATATTATTATTAAAAATTAAATATATAATATTATATTAATATATATATATTAAATTATAATTAATTTAATTATATATATATTAATTTATATATTAATTATATTTTATATAAATTTATTTATATATTTATAATTAATATTAATATATAAATTATTATATTATTATATTAAAAATATATTAATCTTTATTATATATTTAATATATATTTATAAATATTATATAATTTATATAATTTTATATTTAAAATTTAATTATATTTTAATATTATAAATATAATTAAATATACTTATTATATTACTATTTATATATATATTTTAATATATAATACTAATATTTATTATTAATTATTTACTTTTTATTATAATATTAATTATTTATATTTTATAATTTATTTAATTATATATTTTTAATTACTTATTATTTTTTTATTTATATAATATTAAATTATATATATATATTATTAATATTTAAATAATATTAATAATTAATATATATAAATATAGTTATTAATTTAATTATTAATAATATATAAAATATATTTAAATATTCATTTAAATAATATTTAAATTATTTTATTTATATTAATTAATATAAATATTATATAATATATATTTATATTATTATATAATTTAATTATTATTATTAATAATTCTTATATATTTATATATACTTTAATATTATTATATATTTAATATTTTATCTTTATATAAATTTTTTATATTAAAATATATACATAAATATAATTTTTTATTTAATTATAATTTATATTATTATTATTATAATAATTATATATAAATATATTTTATATATATTATATTATTATATTATATTTTATTTTATTATATATTTTTTATATTAATAATATTATATATTTATTTATATAAATATATATTATTTATTTTATTATATTATAATATTTATATATTAATTATATTAATAATTTAATATATATATACATATATATAAATAATAATATATTTTATTTATATATAATTATAATAATTATTTAAAATAACATATTATTTTAATATAATTTTAATATACATAATTATATATTAATTTTAAATATAATTTATATATTAAAAGTATTTATAAAACTTATAATTTTATTATATTTATTTAATTATTATATATATATTAATTAATTACATAATATAATTTTAATATTATAAAAATTATATTTAAATATATTAATATTAATTAATATTAATATTTATATATATTAATATAATTAATATAATTACTTACAATATATTTATATTATTATAATAAGTATTAGTTATTTATAATAAATTTATATTTAATATAAAAATATAAATAATATTTTATTAATAATTATATTAATTATATTTATAATAATATATATATAATAAATTTATATTTAAATATTTATATATTATATTATAATTAAAATATTATTATTTATTATTATAATTATAATTATTTAATATATATAATATTATTATATTATAATTATATATTATTATATGTTATATTTAAATTTTATAATTATTATTAATTATTTTATATTATTATTATATTATATTAATATTTATAATAGTTTACATTTATATATATATTATTATTATAATTATAAATTATAAATATTTTTTATATTAAATAATTTATTAATATTAATTAATTATAATATTATTATTATTATTTATATATTATTATAATAATATTATTATTATATATTATAAATATAATATATTTATATTATATTATATATAATTAATAAATTAATATATTTTATATTTAATATTTATTAATAATATTTATTAATATTATTTATATATTATATAAATATATATATAATAATTTATTTAAATATATAATATTTTTTATAATATGTTTAATTATTATTTAATTATTATTATAATATATTATACTTATTATTCTAAATAATAATAAATTATAATTATTTAAAATAATATTTATAAATAAATTATATTATTATTAATAAATTATTATAAATTATTAAATATATATATATATATATATAGCGTATGAGGAACACTAGGATCTGTGCAGTAAAGTAAGGAGGTGATGGTTGGTATGGCGCTCCACCTCAGATGCAAAAACAATTTCCTTGGTCTTGCACTTGTGAAAAGGGGATAGACTCCCACGCCGTCTGGCTGATACCGACTTTAGGCCACCCCGAGGACGTTACTATACATACACACACACACACACACACACACACACACACAACACACACACATATATATATATATATATATATATATATATATATATATAATTTCTTTATCACGTCTCTACCAATATCAATAAGCACCAATATTTTAATCAATCAATGATAGTCCTTTTGTATTTAGGTTTCCTAATAGTGCATCTTAATGGAAATCATGCCGTCTTTACCAAAATTGTATTGATGCTGTCTGATCTTTACAGATAATTTGACCTTTTTGGAAGATGTTAACACAGTAGGTTCCGAAACAAGAGAATAGAATCATTATATAAAGCGGCCATTATACATACATATATATATATATATATATATATATTCACACATATATACACACTCATATATATTCACATATATATACACGATACATATATATATATACACATATATACATACTCATATATATTCACATATATATACACGATACATATATATATACACATATATACATACTCATATATATTCACATATATATACACGATACATATATATATACACATATACACATACTGATATATATTCACACATATATACACGATACATATGTATACACATATATACTTATATTTACACATATATACACGATACATATATATACACATATATACTCTTATATATTCACACATATTACACATATATATACACATATATACACTCATTATACTACACACACACACACATATATATATATATATTTATATGTATGTATGTATGTATGTGTTTTTGACAGGGAAAGTTTTATTTTGTCTCGTTTCTTTGAATATTTGACATCATGAACTGTGAATAAGAGCAATCGTATTTTAAGATGATTTCGTGCAATTCATGAATAATATTTCATAAATTTAAAGAAATATTTCAGACAAAGGGTTACGACCTCCCATAAGAGACAGAAAAAAAGCAAACAAATTTCATCACAATTGCAT
Organism: Doryteuthis pealeii; assembly: GCA_023376005.1. Taxonomy (NCBI): domain Eukaryota; kingdom Metazoa; phylum Mollusca; class Cephalopoda; order Myopsida; family Loliginidae; genus Doryteuthis; species Doryteuthis pealeii. The sequence continues at coordinate 116,017,435 of CM042137.1, read as the reverse complement.
GTAGAATCTTGGAGAACAGCCAACTTAAACATGGCCAAAAATAAAGGAAGAAACTTGTCAACACAAACGTCATTGCAAGTTAAATATGCATATTGTGCAAAAAGTACAATGACCTTCTTCCATATTAATCTCATAAAACATACATACAATATTTATAAACTTGATAGAAGTCTTGGATTATCCATGGGGATAAGATATATGCCAAATTACGCTCCTATTTTTGGAATTTACCCAACATCAGTAGGAGGTAAAAATTTGCCAATGAGAAGAGTATATAGAACGCATTTAAAATCGTCGTCAGTTGTCCCTGAATCAATTGCTAATTGGACTTTCTGCCGGATGGAGATCTGATACTGATCGGCACCTTTCCGTCCACTATGGTCGATGGCGTAGTGTCCAAAAAAAATCTGCATCTGCACAAGTGACTGTGCAGGCCAATTCCTGAGTGACAGTCTTTTGATGCTTTCTGGGGGCTGCTGTCTTTTCTCTCTCTTTCTGGCTCTCTTTGCTGTTGAGGCTACTCTCCTCTCCGCCTCACCCCTCTCCGTGGCTTGCTTAATATTAAGGCGCCAGGCCTCTCGATTTTTTGCATCTACCTCCCATGTGTTTGTGTCAATGTGGCATATGCTCATGTCTCTCTCGCAGACATCTTTAAATCGTAGGTGTGGTCTACCTACCAATAGGGAGCCTTTTACTAATTCGCCATACAAAAGATCTTTTGGGGTGCGGTCATTTTTCATTTTCTACTGATACTAAATTCTTTTCTATCAAGTATATCAAGGAACACTACAACACTAGGATTACAAGGATTAACTAGCTGAACACAAACTAAATATCGACTTAGATTTACCAACAGAAGAACAAAACACCTAAAAAAGCGACTAGAATTTTAACAATTAATCTTAAAATAGTTGAATCATCTCTTATAGAACCACCTGTTGGTGGCGACCTGTAATGTCTGAGGATAATATTGTAGTCGCTGAGCGATCCGTGACCTGGGTACTAAGTGGTCCCGTGGCATGTAACACGCCTCCCGTACTTGGGCAAGACTGGAGGTCGGTGGGTTTCCTTCCAATCATGTATATGACGCTAAATGGCATTTGATCCCCCAGTTACAGTTCTTGGTATCAATGGAGTGTTGAGTTCCCCCTCATTGCCATTACACCCAGATTAACCTTTTGGTTAGGGTCCCATATATGGGTCAAATAGATCAGCTTAAGAATTAAGTATTGATATGCCATTACAATTAATCAATCATTTAATCACTGAATGCGTAAAATCATTTCAAAGTGGTAAAAGTGAGCCAGCTGCTTATATAAATCCCAGAGCTCAAACAAATTAGCAGTGGGTTCATTAGTACCACTACTGGTCTTCAAAAATTGTGACTTTGGCATTAAATAAGCCACGATTAGGACTGAGCCTATTCTAGTAGTGACCACCCCAAGCGGATTTAACAGGTTTGAATTCAGAATTTTCCTTCTTCTACACTGGTTGCCTAACCAAGGTTGAAAAAAAACCCAGTCTACCCAACTATTTACCATATCTGGAGAAGTAGTTGGATTCATACCTTTCCCAATGGTATTAGCGCTATATGAACTGTAGCTTCGTCTGGGATCTGAACGCAGGTCGACGAGTCCATTTCCTCCGACTCTAACCATTAAATCACGCACATCCAAATGTTTAGATGCCATTAAACAAATAGACCAAACCAACAGTAGTTTAATGGACGTGATGAGTTTGGTACGATGTTTTTAAGGCAGCTGGCTCCTAAAAGGATGAAAATTATACCTCATCAAGTATTAGGAGAGTAGTCAACACTAACCAATAACATTCTTTTATGCAGTGGTCCATTGAACAATTCTACTTGAGAACAAGTGTTGTCACTGAAAATTAAATTTCTGCAGTAATCTATGCCATATCAAAATACTAAATGTTGAAATATTCATGTAGTTATAATCCTTTTATGTCAACCAAGGAGTAAAAACATTACCTTTGACAGTGTTCTAAATGTAAAGTTATCTGGAACAAATATAGGTGAAAATCATCCATCTTTTCTCAGGTATCAGGCAGCGATATTAGACGTTTGATTTCATGATGAATATCAACCATTTTCTCTGTCTCACCCAGAGAGGAAATGCTCTTTGTCAAATATATATATATATATATATATATATATATATATATATATATATACAGAGAGAGAGAGAGAGAGAGAGAGAGAGAGAGAGAGAGAGAGAGAGAGAGAGAGAGATTGAAAAGTAACTTCCTATTTTAATATAACACATGGCCAGTTGACAATACTTGGGAGAATATTAACAACTGGCCAGAAATTTTGTTAAAATAGGGAGTTACTTTTCAATCACCTTGTATATATATATCTTATTATAATGGAGATTGTGTGTTTGTCTGTCTGTAACCGAAACTAAATCACTACTCAAGTCACAATTCCCTTAGTTATTTACATCACATTCTCAATGATTTTATTTTTATTTAAACCTCAATTATTAATAACATTATTTTACATTATTAATACTGTTAACCATATATACATACTAGCAACATGAAATTATATTTATATATACAACAAAATAGTGGTTTACAGTGTGAACGGGAAGGCTAATTTGCATATTGATATTAAAAAATCGAATTTAATAAATATGTGCTTAGTATTATTGATTTCTAACTGTTTGGTTTTATTTTAATGAATATAAGCAAAAATCTCTTCAATGAATCTTAAATGAAATCCATTAACAAGAAAAAAATAACTGTAATTTTATTCTTTACTTCCTATTTTAACTAAATAGTTAAATTAGGAAAATTTAGCAATGAAAGACGAGAGTGATGAAAGAGTAATTTTTAGTTGTTCTAATTTTCGATTATACCCCTTTCTGTTTCAAATCTTTTTATCTGTATTCTTATTTAGTTTCATTAGCCTTTCTAATTTAATATGATGTTTTATTACACTAAAACTTAAATACTTGCACCCGGAGGGTGCATAAATTTGCTAGTATATTTAAGGTAGCGTGGACATGGAGTCAATGGCGCCAGTTACAGACAATACATATATGCTGACAAATACACACACACACACAAACACACACAGAGTGATTGAAAAAAAAAATTGACTCCCTATTTTAATATAAAACCTGGCCATCCAGCGAGGAAATGCTCTTTGTCAAAAGTCTTCAGAGAGACATAATTGATGAAACAATTTTTAATGAAGTTGTTATTTATGTCAAGGAAACAATATTCCACTCACAAATATAATTGCACGTGCTACTGATGTTCATTGTTTATTCATGTCTCGGTAAATTCATTTACGGTTTCGATATTCTTTTTCTCAAAATACGCCTCGTATAAATGGTTGGCTTTAATATTTTATGTCTGTATAACAGTATGATTCAGATATACATGCTTTAGGGTAACTTCTCAAGCTTGCTTTAGATCACCATACAAGTAGATCGTAACTCGTTTTAACTCTTAAAAGGCATATCGTTAAGAAAAGGAAAGGATGTTTCGAATATTAAAAAAAATCTCATTGTTAATAGTCGTAGTTCTTTATTCATTTATTTTTTGACGGGCTTTAACATTCGCAATGTCTACATTGAACCAACGGGCAATTTGAAGGGAGATAGAATCTCACTGCAATAGAATGAGAAATTGATTGTCAGAAGAAAAGTGTGGAGGAAATGGGAAAATAGAAAATAACTCAAGCTAGAAGTGCACTTGTCTGACAATAGTAAACACAGATTCTTCCATTGGTTACGATAACTATATATATATATATATATATATATATATATATATATATATATATGAGGAAGAATGAATAAAGAAAAGAAAATACAGAATTGATAATAAAAGATGAATTTAATCAATATCACTTACACATGTGTTTCGGTCAGTTTATCTATGTGTACACGATTCAAACTATTATTATTATTATTAAATAAACAAATGAAATGAAATAATAATAATAATAGAAAAATGTAAAAATATTCCGTACACAGAGAAAATTCGACCATCATCAGAGTGAAATTTTATTTTGAATGAAAAAAAAAAAAAATTCGTTGGAGAAAAAAAATTCAATTCCACTTCCATATATATATATATATATATATATATATATATATGGCGAAAATTAACGGATTAATTTAATTTTTATTATGCCATTTAACACCTGACTCTAATTAATCCCTTAATTTCTAACCCTCTATTTAATCTAAAAAAAAATGTTTTAAATCACCTGGACACTGCGTGCATTAAGCCATAAGCATGTTTATTTATTTATTTATTTTTAATACAACTTTAGCGTTATAACATTCCATCGAGTGAACACGCTTCACGTTTATATAAACGCTAAGTAAACCACCGTTTTTTTAAATCTTAACATTTTGTCAGTGTCGTCTGATGATTGCAGTAAGCATGAAACTTTAGTAACGGGATATTCAATCTGTAATATTTGATTGTAAATCTGCTCTGCGATTTTCGCATTAAGCACCTTTATATGCCAATACTTTTCTCATTCATTCTCTATTCATTATATATATATATATATATATATATATATATATATATATATATATAACCAGGTTAGTTGGTGTTATGATTCTAATCAGGGCCTTTTTTATCATCGAAATAATAAAATTGGTATGGTTCATTTTGAGAGCTCAAAGTAAAATAATTGGAGAATTGTATACAGAGCCATACATATAGCAAAGAATAGCCTTAAATACCAGTCATATTAACAGTTCTACATATGTTTCTACCGAAGTCAAGCGGCTTCACGAGACTGTGCATTCTACGGAAACGGTCCAGAAAAAAAACAAGATTCGGCAGACTGGGCTCTTTAACCTTGGTTAGGCAATCAGTTTATGAAAAGAAACATACCTGTTAAATCCGCTTGGGGCGGTATTTACTAGAATAGGCCCAGTCCTAATTAGTGATCTATTTCACTAATGTAATGTATTGTAATAATCACTTCCTATGAGTGACTAAGCCACTGAAGTTTCATTCACATTTGTGGCAATAATAGAAAAATATTATTTTTTTAGATACTGCAACGAACAATTCCTGATAGTTTGGTTAAATCAAGAAACAACATGGATATTTACTGAATTATGATAATATATCAAGTCAATCTTTCTACTATGCATGTATTTACCCAACCCATTCGCCACGAGAAGGATGTGACACAAGGTCAGTTTTTAGACGGATTTAGGAATTTAGCAGGTTTTTCGTCAAGACATGCCCGCGAGCCGTATACGACCCGTAAGGGTATTTTATCAAGCCCACCGACGGCACTTGAATTTGTTTGTTAAAACGTACAGAACACAAGACGTTCTGATATTATTTATCTTCATGAACTTGACTACTGTAGGTAAGTTACAAAATTCCGTGCGTGTAAGCATTTCACTTGTTACTTACGCAATCCCGAATTTTCACTTGTTACGACTGCTTGAAAAACACAGGTAATTTTCAAAGAGCTACCATGAAGCAACGAATAGGTCAAAAGTTATGAGACAAATATCTTCATTATATATAAAAAATCTATTAAAATCTGGCTTTCGTTCTGGCTATCAAGTATTGAATAATAATAATATGGCCCGCGCTCGTTATTTACTAAATTATCCGGCCCTCCGTTAAAAAAGTTTGGTCATCCCTGGTCTACACCGATTATTATACCAAGGTTAAAGAGCCCAGTCCAATCAACTATTTATCCATAGCTGATGGGTGTAGAGATGATATTTGGATTCATAACTTTCCTAAGGGTATTAATGACCTGTGAATGCAAACCCCCTTGTCCAGGATTGGAGCTCATAGCGCTGGGACTATTTCCCACAGTGATAACTGTTACACAACGACTGCCTCCTTGTAGTAAGTAAACCTCTGATATATATTTATGAATTTGTGTAGTTCTGTCTTTTTAAACTGGTGATTCCTTAGTTCTGGCGGAAGGCCCAAACTACGGGCACCCAGTAAGAATCAAATTCACTAGTAAATGTCTTAGACTGTTAAACATTACAAGCGAGGCACCAGAGATTAAGTAATATCATTATTTTATATTTTATTTGAATTTATGATTTAATTTTTTCATATTTTTTAATTTTTTCTAAATCTTTTTTTTTTATTTTTTATTTTTATTTTTTTAGACAACTTTTATACCGATGTGTTCTCCGATGTAACTTCGACGTATGTTGTATCTGTCAAACGCTAAGTGCTTCCAACTATGTTTTTATCAATCTGAAAAGTACCAACACAGTTTTTAAATCCCAATTCCGAAAAGCAAAGTCTCGTGCTCACGCGAGAAAATCGGAGGCCAGACTGATGCAGAATTCTCAAATCTTAAAAAAGAAGAAAAAAAAGTAAACTATCTTTGCCCAGACACACACTGCATTTACCATATCGCTGGAGGGAAGTCCCTGTGGCGTTGTGGCTATCTTGATGGACTGCGACATCGTAGTAAGCAGGTTCGAACTCCATTCGTACTATTACGTTCATTTTCGGACTAATACCCTAAGGACAGGTTTGAAACCCGTTTATTTCCTCAAATAGTACCACTACTGTTATTCTACCAGATTCGCGTTTTGTAATTGTTATCGTCATAAAAAAATAGACAAGTCGATACGAGTTCAAATCCTGGACGAAGATGTTCCAGTTTTCAAAGTGCTAATACCTTTGGGAAAAGTATGCATCTAACTATTCTCCATTTGACCTATGGGTAAATAATAGAATGAAATCCTTAACTAAAATTTCATTATTTCTGGTGAGATATAATACAATCAAAAGGATGCCATAAGGTATTCTTGTTTTATCAAAGTTTACGGTAATCCATCGGTTTAAGCAAATATATGAATATATAACAGTCCGAAACTAATTACTTTCTTGATATTTATTCAATTTCATTTTAGGTTACTGTGTAACGGTTATCGTATTCAGAAAGTGTTTGCGTTTCATTTTGCGCTAATGCATTTAGTAAAAGCATGAACCGATCTCCCTCTCCCAATCCAGCTATGGGAAAATTGTGGGACGGATAGGGTTCTAGCAAAGCTGTCTAAGACTAAGTAAACTGAATTCACACGAGCTTTATAATTGACCTTGTATCATATCCTGTCCGAAGCTGATGTGTTGAGTAAATACGGGTATGCTGCTATTTTACTTTTGGTTACAGTTTCAATGTTGTAGCATTTGGTAATAAATAATACCTAATAATATCCGTTTTGATTGTATCATGTTCCTCGGTAAGTAACTAAAATATATAGCAACAATTAAAAAACTAGTACAGGTTTTCAAAAACATAAGATTGTAAATAAATACCGAACCATAATAATTCATTTTCAATCTGATTTTTCTGTTAAATTTTTGCCAGTAATTTTTATTTATTCAACACCTTCCTCACAAACAGGAAATTATTAATTTGATTTGAATTTAGATATTTCCTTCTCCTAGACTGGTTGCCTAAGGAAAGATAAAAGGGCCCATCTGCCCTACTGTACTGTAGAACAGTAATTCATTTTTAATCTTATTTTTTCAAATATCCTCGTCTGACACGAGAAAAAAGCAGTTGTTTTGGAAACACGATATTATATAAGTCGGACCCGCACTAAAAAAAAGTTGACAGAAACAGTATATATATATATATATATATATATATATATATATATATATTCACACGAGCTTATAATATATATATATATATATATATGAGGGAAAGATTGAAAGATGGAAGTAGTGGAATTTCAATCTAACAATCTGATTATTTTTCTAATAACCTGTTAAATATTTATCGTTAATCGATTAATAAAAAATTATTCGTCTGGAGCGAGGAAAAGCGGTTGTTTTGGCAAAATACTTTTATATAGAAGCAGGACCCAGACTAAAAAAATAGACAAAAACAGCAGATATAGCCTTATATATATAGAGAGAGAGAGAGAGAGAGAGAGAGAGAGAGAGAGAGAGAGAGAGAGAGAGAGAGAGGAAGAGAGAGAAGAGAGAGGGCGAAGGAGGGAGAGAGATGGAAGTGGTGGAAACGTCATGGTCTTGCAGTTAGAATTAGATTCTAGTAACTGAAACAGCCATAACAAGATTCAGTCAGTAGACAAAATCTAAATCTCTGCTAAAACAATGAAAAGCTTAAAAAATCATCAGGTCCTTCCGAACAAGACTTAAACATTCACGTCAGATTTAATGCTTCGCCAGTCAGAAGCGCAAAGTTTAAAGCAAACGGAAGAAGAGACTGAGAGGGGGGGGCATGTGTTGCTGTAGGCTTTTTGTTATTGTACAGTTGGATTAGAATTTTCAAACTTTTTGGGCGAATCGACATCAAAAGAATAAGTACAGAAAGTTTTACAGATGTACTTGAACATTAAAAGATCTGCGTGTCTATTATGCGTCTGCGGAAAACTAGTTGATTTTATTGATTCAGCCTTTTTTTACGGCTAGTCAACACATCTAAGGATATTTTATGCTTAGTTTTTTTGTTTCGTTTTGCGGCATATCAAACTCAGTGGGTCATTTGATGCCGACAAAATTTTGAAATATATTCATTCTTAATGTATACACAATTTTTACTAACACATTTTGCTATTTAACCCATAGATGGGACTCTAACAGGTACTACTACACTTGCCCAGAGTGGACCAGGGAGCAATGGTGATAAAGGCGTGCCCCACTCCCCGCCAGGCCACCAGAATTGGAACCTCATCATCAGATAGAGTTTAACGTCATACCTAGGATAAGAAGACTCTCATCTACCGCCTTCTAGCACCCATATAAGAAAAAGGGTAGGAAGCGCATGGTGTAATCGTTAAGTCATGGGAAATGGACACGTCGCCCCGAAATCTGAGTTCAAATCCTGGATGTTGTAATTGCATTTCACTTAGCGCTAATGCCCTTGGGAAAGGTATGAATCCTACTCTCCCCCATCTATGAGTAAATAGCAGGGCAGACTGGGTTCTCTAACCATGGTTAGTTAACTAGTCTAGGAGAAGGAAAACTCTGAATTCAAATCTGTTGAACTCTGCTTAAGAAATTGACCTTGTGTCGCATACTTCTCGTGCGGAGGGGTTGGTTGTATGTATATATATATATATATATATATATATATATATATATATATATATAATAAAAAGGGTTGGGGCTTGCTATAAGAGCAATAGGGTTAAAAATGATCGATTTTATAAACTGGAACACGTACTTCAACGTTTGAATTCCTTACCCTCTTCAAATAAACATTTCCTGATGATGGCCTCAGAATGAAACCCGTTGGGATTAATAAAACTATCAGTATTTACTCATATTACGCATATGCATGATATCCATTAAAAGTAAATGACATACAATCGCTTTTATTACATTGTAAGTACCAATATTACATATGGGATGTAAGATGATCATTATTAGAAATAAAGGATGTAGAGTCAATTCTATTAAAGTTTAGGATAATTATTTGTAAGCAGTACTTACTCATATTACACATGGGTTGTGAGGTCCTCGTTATTAGAAATAAAAGACGGAGTTTAGGACAATTAATCGAATTTAAAAGAAATATTAATGTTTTGTCCTTTATTTACAACTGGTTACTGCATGTTTATAACTAGTGGGTTTAGAAACCATTGGAAGGACCCAAAACATGAAAAACATCAAAAACAAAGAATATAACATAATGAACGAAATAAAATGCTGTGTTCGTGTCAAACACTTGAGGCAGTGCTTATGGTAAAATGGCTTAAAAATTGAGAAAACAAACAGAATACTAATATAAATTGTGCCATATATATATATATATATATATATATATATATATATATATATAGTATAAAAGTAAAAGGACAAAAGGAATAATTGTTATTTAAACAGCGAGAGGTCATCGTCAGGAGATTTGAAGAAATTGGTTTTAGATTTTTTGAAAAGGAGCATTATCTAAGAACTATACAAATTGGAGCATTTTTGAGGGTACATTCTATTAAAATCCTAGAAGATGTTAGTAGAGCAAGTCCACATGTTCGTGAAAAACCTCTTTGAGGTGGGTTATTTTTTGAATCTCTTATATATGTGAATTGGGATTGGTATATGAACCTATGTCATCAACAGAATGTGAGTGTGTTAAATAAATATATATATATATATATCAATTCGTGTGACAGCACGGATTTTATGACTTTCTCTCACACCCAACTCCCTACTGGTCATCGTTCCTAGAAAGTCTACATCACAGCATCCAGGGTCCCTACTGACCTGATGAATGTAAGTTCTTGCTTGTTGACCAACACCGGCGCGTCCATGTGTAGATGGACACATGAGAACGTCACTTATGAGTTCGTCCTTACTTGTCCAGCGTGTTTTGTTTGTCTTAAATGATTTGTGCGATAGAAGGTAATTAGCCACACAGTAACTTTTTGTGAGGTGCTGCTTCTAAGATTTGTTCAGGACAGTCTGCAGCATCTTTGTGTGATTTCCATTTAGTTTCAGATATCTATTTCTCTTATATGTACGTCTACTAAAGACGCCACCGCCTACACACAAGGATCACTTCATTGAAAACATTCATTCTCTACCACATATCAAGTAAGTCTACAATTTGATAAAGACTCTTCCTTTCACATTAGGGTATATGCTCATACAACTCTTTCTTGTTTCTTATTGTCATGTCATGTATTTCAATTTCTGTATGTTTGCTCCGGCAATAAAATTGTTCTTGTTAATTTGTAGAGAGTTATTTCTATATATACTCACGATGATATATCATACCACACACAGGCTTGCACTATGAAATGTCTGTGTTTGTTCCACCTCAACTAATAATGTTAGTTGCATTCAATGGGAGAATCATGTGAAGACCAACGTTTAGTCGTCGATACCATAGCCCGTTCGCTAAAAGCCTTTCTTTAGGCACTAGCTAGGATATGCGGAAATACGTTGAATATAAACTACATTGTTTATCTACGGCATTACATTGATTCTAGCTGTATTATAGAAGTTTTAAAAGTATAAATAAATGTTTTTTTATCTTTATCCCATAGGATGTTGAAGAAATATTTTGGTAAGATGACATAACCAAAAGTTTGGGTTCGTTCATGACACGCAATATATGATATAAACACTCTTTCGGCGCTAAAAATTATTGATCGTTCACATTACACAAAGTCGATCATTATTCAAGTATATACGGTATATTGATTAATCTTAACGAACCATAAACTAATTTCACAGATAGCATCCTGTTAAAATCAATCCTCAGATGTATCATTTTGAAGATCAACTGAATAACAACATTACATATACGAAAATAACTGAGCAGACGCCCGTGCTATAATGATTTTCGTCGTAGGAAAGGTACATGGCTACAAGTGTAAAAATCAGTGACGATGATGGTTGCATTTCATGTAGCCTTAATACCCTCGGGATATGTATACATCCAACAATTCTCCCTCCAGCTATGAGTAAATATGATGGCAGACTTTTCTCTCTAACCTTGGTATGGTAACCAGTTTAAGAGATGGAAAACTGAATTCAAACCTGTTAAAACTAGCTTAGAAATTGACCTTGTTTCGCATCTTGTTTATATAAATACATGCAAATAAGTTAATAGGAAAGTTTTTGTTTGTTTGTGTATCAACTCCTTATGGGTTATTTAATGCCAAAATTTGATACTTTTGGAAATGTTTGATTTTAATCATAACTATATTGTGAATGTACCATTGTAATTCTTAATTGCACATTTTCATGTTTGTAATCGTTGGGTTTCACACAGATAATATATCAAGTATTTCTATCTAATACAGAATAATTTTCAACGGATCTATTTGACCTATAGATAGGACGCTAATATGTACTACCACTCCAGGTCCGAGTGAACCTGTTCTACTATTAAGACTGGTCACCTAACCAAAGCTAAAGAATATAGTCTGTCCTACTATTTACTGATATACATGAGGTGGGCGTTACCGATAGGGATAGTTTGTGAGAGATTGTCATGGATATCTGTGCTGCCAGTATGACCTGAAAGTGATGATGATGAAAAACGCCCATTTGTCACGAATTATACAACAAATGATAAAAAAAAGTTATTTCTTTTAAGTGGCTTTTATGACATGGACAAAAATCACTTGTTTGATGTTTCGCCATTTAATATCTGCTGACCGTTATTAAACATGTCAAACGTTGGGAGTCTTTTAAAATTATCGAACGAAATTCTTTCATCTTTAATAACTGAAAAAAAAGACAAAACAAAACATACACACAAAAATATATTTCTCTTCCTGTCTTTTCTGGTATCAACAGAAGAATTGCGTTCATCAAAGCCTTTTTCGATGGTACTAATAATTAGTAGATTGTGGGGAAAAAATCTTTATTTCTGCCATTTTTATATAGATAAAATGGCAGAAATCCAAACTCCTCGTCTTATTTTTCATCTTGATTCTTACGTACTAACAGTTCAAGATGACATACTACGAAACAGTTTTTTTATTGTTTCTACTGCGTTGGAACTTTCCCAGTAAAATAATTGAACTAAATTCTTAAATAATTCATAAATTATTTCTATCAATTGATTAACATTTATATGAAATATAACTTTATCAAGTCTCATCATCGATGTATACATAAATTTATTAAGTCTCATCGTCGATGTATATATCGCCGATGAGACTTAATAAAGTTGAAACAGCTTCTGTACGATGTTCTACGTAGTGGGCGATATTTGCCGAGTTCGCTTGTCATGATTATTTTCATTGATTATCGAATTTCTATCAATTGATTAACACACATTTATATTAAAACAAGATTTTGTATTAAATTACCCACAAGGATTGATATGCCATTAACCAACCAACCAACCAACCAACCAATACATTGAATAATTAATTAATTGTGACTTCCGATAATAAACTAATAAATATACACACGTTTGGTAACGGTTACTATCATAGGAAATAAGATCTACGACCAGAGTTCACATACTGGACGAGGCTAATTGCGTTTCACTTCGCGTTATTATAATTGGGAAAGACATGAATCTATATTTTCTTACTCCAGATATAAGTAAGTAGTAGCACCGACTGAATTCCTTAAGCCTAGACAGGCAACCGGTCTAGGAGAAGGAAAACATGCAATCCATCCAGCTGTACGCAGCTTAAAATTGACTGTCATATATGGCCTTAGTAGAGTGGTTGAGGAAATTCATAAACGCACGTTGTGTTGATACACACACACACATATATATATATATATATATATATATATATATATATATATATATATATAGGGTGTTCGGGATAAATTTGACATTTTCATAAGGAAAAAGAAAAAGTGCTTGGTAACTACAAAATTTAATGGATTGTAATGAAGTTCCACAGCCACGGAAATTACAATACTGTCAACAAGTTTCACTCAAAATAACCGCTATTAGCGTCGATCACAGCCTCAATCCTGCTCCGGAGTCTGGAGCAAGCTGATGTTACAGTTTCCCTGGGAAGGGTCTCAAAAACAACATTAATTCTGTCGAATAACTGGGCTTTTTTAGTACTGGCACGGCGATTGGTGTCTTTCTCAACAGCGCCACATACATAATAATCCATGGGGTTAAGATCTGAGGAGTTCGGAGTCCAAACATTGGGACTGGTGTAGTCGTAAAAATTCGCCAACAACCATTTTTGACTTTTTCCAGAGGTGTGGCAGGTGGCCGAATACATCGCTGATGAGACTTAATAAAGTTGGCGATATTTGCCGAGTTTGCTTGTCATGATTATTTTCATTAATTATCGAATTTTATATGATATACGCATTGTAACTGCCTTCAAGCAAAAATATAAATAATAATATACTATAATAATTTACTCAATTCTTCTAAAGCAAATTACCTTAATCTCATATATATATATATATATATATATATACACATATATATATATATCCTCATTTACGTTCTCCCTTTGGATAAGCCCATTGTATCTGATGTAGAGAGGTAAGACTCTCCCCCAAAAGTATATATGTATACTTTAGGGTAACATCTAAAGCGTGCTATAAGGTATAATAAAAAAGAAGTTAGAGTGTAACTCCCTTAACTTGAAAAGGTGAGGATCTTTGAAGTAGAAAAGGCTTATTGCGAATAATGGATATTCTTTCTTTATTTTTTGACGGTCTTTAACATTCGCAATGTCTATATTGAACCAACGGGCAATTTGAAGGAAGCTAGAATAGAATCTCGCTGCAATAGAATGAGAAATTGATTGTCAGGAGAAAAAATGCAGAGGAAATGAGAAAATAGGAAATAACTCGAGCTAGAAGTGCACTTGTCTCACAATAGTAAGCATAGATTCTTTCATTGGTTACGATAACTAAATAATATATACTAGCAAAATCAAAAGACCCCTCCGGGCGATGTGAAAATAATTTTTTTTGAAAGATATTGCCTGAGGGTATGGGAGCTGAAAATTCAGTGTTATAGAGTGTGTACTATAAGTATGTAAAATCGTCAAATTTATTAAAGTAGTAAGAAAGAAAGAAAGAAAGACAATTTGAAATGGAAACAGTTCGATAACTTTAAATATTATATTAGAATAAAACAATCTATATATAAATATATAACGCCAGGCATCTATTTATTGAAACAATGAGGATTGTCTAACGTTGCATGCTCACATTTTGGGTATATTTATTCTATTTTATGACGTTGGATTTTGTGTTGGGTAATGTGACGTAAGCAGTGACGCAGTTTTTGTTACAGACAAAAACCGGAAGCGAATCTCCATTATTAATATATATATGTATATATATATATATGTATAGTTAGGCAGCATTTATTCTTTTAGGCATATATTATTGAACAATGCAGATATTTTTGTCTGCAAATAAATGCTTATAATTACATTAACAATTTATTCTATAATAATATTAATATTAACAACAATAATAATATAATACTGGAAACAATAATAATAACAACACTAACAACAATAATTAGAAGAAAATGAAATAAACACAACCTATATAAATAGCAGAACGGAACAACCCATTGTTGTATAGTTTATGAACTAGCCCTGAAGATGGCCCACGATAGGGTGGAAAGTAGTTGGAAAATTACCTATGGCAAATAGATCAGCCAATTTTCGCCATATATCATTAGAACAATCCGGCAATTTGAAAGGCAAAGAACAAAATTTGCAGACAAAAAATGGCAGCATTGTTCAATATATATATATATATATATATATATATATATATATATATATATATATAACCAGGTTAGTAGGTATTATGATTCAAATTCTGGTCATATTAACAGTTATAATTTTTTTCTACCGATATTAATCGGCTTCATGAGACTGAAAAGGGTCTAGAAAAAGCCCAGATTCGATTAAATAGTGGAGTTAGGACCGGTATTTAAGCATTTCATTGCTCTCTCTTTCTCTCTTATGTATACAAGGTGTGTCAAAACACATGGTACTTTTTTGACACTCATTGTATTCTGAACAAAAATAACGTTCTATTCATTCTTCATTTCTATCTTGGTAAATACAGCTTCAATCTCGATACTTTTTGAGACACCTTGTATGTATATATATATTATATATATATATATATATATATATATAGATAGATAGATAGATAGATAGATAGAAGAGAGAGAGAGAGAGAGGGGGAGAGAGAGAGAGAGAGAAGTTCTTACATTTGTAATTGAGCACTTTATTTTCCTTTATTTCATCTCGGAAAAATTACCATATTATATATATATATATATATATATATATATATATATATATATATATATATATATATCGCTCTATCGGCAGGACTTCGAATACACTGACTGTATTCCCTGCAGAGTGGTAAAACTCTCCAGTTCTGGAGATATTAAGAGTTTTAAGTACATCTCCATTGTCATCACCCCCAGGTCACTTTGAAGTGGAGTGGTTATCCCTGTTAGGCTTCGATCTATGGGTCAAATCAATACGTTTGAAAATTATATGTATTCAAAAGGATTAATCGATGTCATATAACTAAATACTCTGTATTAAGAATAGGTACTTGGAGCTAAAGCTGTTTATAACACAAGCAAGAAGTGCACTTTTCCGACAAAAAGGGTACATATTCTTCAATTGGATAATATATATATATACACAGTGCGTTTCAAATTATTAACGAAATGACATTTCCAATCAGTAGTTTGTGGATAGAAGAGAATAGTGTCACTTCTTTAATAATTTGAAAACTCAGTGTATATATATATATATATATATATATATATATATATATATATATATAATCCTTTGTTAGTGAGAAATGTTTAGTGTTTTTGAAGAAATGATAATAAAGTGCTCCATCTCGTCTGTAAGAGCGGTATTTATTTATTATAGTGTAAAATTCATTTAAGATTACGTTCTACCAATGGTTTCTGAGCGTCATTTTTAATGACTGCTCGTCATCAGGAATTTTCACTTATGAGAATACATAGACTTTTTCCCGTGGGCAAGAACAAGTCCACGTATTCTCATAGGTGAAAATTCCTGATGATGAGCAGTCATTATAAATGACGCTCAGAAACCCTTGATAGAACGAAATCTTAAATGTATTGAACACTATAATATATATATATATATATATATATATATATATATATATATATATATATCAGGTATATATATCAGATATATATATATATATATTATATATATCATTAGTTATTATTATTATTAGCATTGCAGTCTCGGAAGACTATATAGTTCTTGTGTCGCTGAACTTACAGTGCCTCCTGTGACTGAAGTCCAATATTCGAAAAACAGCCTCGACCACACATGTGAAAGCTGTCCCTGCAGATGTTGATATGCCGGTGCTTTGTTGCCCTCGCTTCTCTTCTGGACTTCTTGTATTCATTGTGTTGCGCCAGGGTGACTTCAGACATGAACAGTCCGCTACAGAGAGCCTGCTGCCACCGCGGGCGGTCCTGTATCAAATTTTCACAGCTGAAAGCACCTGATCATTCTTGCATACATATACACATACGCATACACAGTACTTTCGGTGGGGCTTCATGATCCGTTGGCTGTTTACTCTGCAGAGGGGCAACCCCACTCTCTTAAAAAAGTATGTACTGGGTATGACATTAAACTGCAAAGTCACCGTTCTGGAACTCTTGAGAGTGTGGAGCACTCCTGTATTGCACTTACTCCTAGGTCAACTCTGAAGGGAGTAGTAGAAGTAGTACTTGTTATGTTCCCATCTTTGGATCAAATAGATTTGATTAAACATTTGTATTCGATAAGACTGCGTGCAAAAACAACAACAACAAAAAACAACAAAAAACAAACAAAACAAAACATAAGAAATAACTACACAAGAATGTAAATATGAACGTATATAAACGGGATTCCCTACCATTTAGGCATAAAATCACCCTAGACGAATTGGCGTGCTGTTAAAATCGACCAATCAATCAATCCCTATAAGTCTGTTTCCCCTCATCATAGGTACATTCTAGTATTATTTGGACTATTCGGACTATTTTCTCATCTTTATTATTATCTGTACAACGTTTCAGCTGATGTACGCCCGGCCTTCTTCAAGTGTTTTTAGTCGAACTTTTGATGTAATCGGGAGCCATCACGGAACATTTAAACCAACCCTTTATTCAATCCACGGTGGTATCCTGTTCTCATTCCATAGATCAAAATCTAAATTTCAATAAATGGCGCCTGATTACGACAAGAAGGTTCCCCGAGTTCGAAAATAAAGTTCCCGAGTTCGAGAATGTTCCTGAGTCCGACAAGACATACCTGAAGAAGGCTGGAGGGCACATCATCCGAAAACGTTGTACAGGTAACAATAAAAACGAGAACAATTATCCAAATAATACTAATTATCAAGCCTCGTCTACAAAATTCAGAGAAATAGGTATATACTGGTTTGAACCTTGCCACCATCAATCAGGCCCCGACAGCGAATGAAACAAAAAACCTAGCACCCCTACATTGCACTAAAAACCTTTTGCATTTCATGCTGATACTCATCTTTTTAAAACTTCAACTAACGATTGTGTTTTTTTTAAAGAATCTTATTCTTCTTGTGACTAATTTCTGATGTGTTCCGACGCCATTAAATCTGTCATGGCCTCCAAAGAACATTTTATGAAATTAGTGACGTAATATGATTATCAATGGAGAAGCGAGAAAGAGAGAAAAAAGAAGCAAACAATGAGAAAAAGAAAAAAAGGAAGAACCATTGTAAGGTGAACAAAATGTTAAAATCAATAACGAATTTATTCGGCTAATTAACACAACGATGCTTATCACAGATATTTTATGGTTGAGTGTTAAACTTAATGGATTCTTCACACAGCAGGTCGTTCTTTTCACTGTTGAAATGTTCGTCGACAATTTAATCTTGCTGTGTAATAATAATGAAACCCGCTTGAATTAGCAAATCTTTTTTAAAAAGTTTATCACATGAGAGCCTGCATGGAGCGCGAAGTATAGTAATTATAAGACATTAAAATAACTAGCCGAAAACTTTAGAAAGTTTAGAGGCTCTGAGATGGGGACGTCACATGTAGAGGCTCTGAGATGGGGACGTGTAGAGGCTCTGAGATGGGGACGTCGTCACACTGTAGAGGCTCTGAGATGGGGACGTCACTGAGAGGCTCTGAGATGGGACGTCACAAGAGGCTCTGAGATGGGGACGTCACACTGTAGAGGCTCTGAGATGGGGACGTCACACTGGAGCTCTGAGATGGGGACGTCACACTGTAGAGGCTCTGAGATGGGGACGTCACACTGGAGAGGCTCTGAGATGGGACGCTCTGAGATGGGGACGTCACACAGAGGCTCTGAGATGGGGACGTCGTCACACTGGAGAGGCTCTAAGACAGGGACGTCACACTGGAGAGGCTCAAGACAGGGACGTCACACTGGAGAGGCTCTAAGATAGAGCCTCTACAGTGTGACGTCCCTAAGACAGAGCCTCTACAGTGTGACGTCCCTAAGATAGGGACTCTACAGTGTGACGTCCCTATCTTAGGGACGTCACAATTTAGAGACTCTAAGATAAGGACGTCAAATTTTTGTGAATACATATTTCTAACACATTTAAAATCATTCTAACCAATTGATGAGACTTTAACAGGTACGATCACCCCGAGTCAGAGTGGATCTGGGAGTTATGGCGAGAATAGATATTCCACATTCCCTAAGCTCCAGAATAGGAACCTCAGCACTAGATGCTGTTGAATGTCATACCCAGCACACTAAGACTCTCAGCCACCGTATTTTAGCACATAAAATAAAAGGGTTTACAGGTTTGCCATAAGGGCAATAGAGTTGGTACAATCATGTTGGTTCTAAGACTTGGCGTGCTCAGCCGATTGATAGAATGGGTCCTCTCCGATTGCCCTTCTAGCCTATATAAGGGCCTAAGTGGTGTTTTGCATGGCATTTGTTGCTCAGCCACCAAGATTCCGTCTTTAAGCATCATGGATCTCCATAACGGGTTTTTTAAAGTTCAACAGAACGCCAATATATTGTATGAGTTTTGCTTTTTGATTTAGGAGCTATTGTTGGTGTAATAATTATCGCTGTAGAAAATGCACACGTGAACAAAGTTCAAATCCTGCACGAGGCCGTTTGCATTTGTTATAGCACTAATACCCTTGGGAATAGTATGCATCCAATTATTCTCCGTCCCGCTATGAATTAATAGTAGGGTATACTCGGCTATTTAACCTTGGTATGACATCAGGCCTAAGGGAAGGAAAACTTTGAATTTAAACATGTTAGACTCCACTGATAAATTAACATTGTGTTGCATTCTGTTTATATGGAGGGGCTTGGTAAGTGCATCTTATGTTACTCAATTAAAAGCAGCTAATACGTCATTCAAAATGCCTTTGTTATTTACAAAGCTTCGGTCAGAAATAGAGGATACTCAGTAAAAAGTTACTAACAATTGGTCTGCTAGCCTAATGTTACATAATTATTAGATTCCTAATATTTATGTACAGTAGTGTAGAAACCAAGATAGTTGTTATAAGTTCAGCCGGCGGCCTTGAAGGATTGAATGACAAGGTTTGACCTCAGTCCTAACCTTCCGGTGGATACAGTGAGAATCGGTGGAGAAGACCCTCTTCCGGTTTAGATTAGAAATAGATTTTAGTCAGATCGGCAAAAAATGACGACGGTGGTCAATCGTGTTATGCTCGCTCCGACTCAATATGCGCAGATAGTCTGGTGGGGATTTCAGAATAAAATAAGTTGAAGTCTTGTGTTATTATCTAAAAACTACCAATGACACAGGGCTTCTGATTAAGAGAAATCCCCAATGGAACACCAGACACGAAGTCCCCAAGACGAAGTCCAGACGCTAGAAGAGACGCTAGAAGAGAGAAGAGACCTAGAAGAGACGCTGGAAGAAGAAGAATAGAAGTAAGAAAGTAAGGAAAGAGAGTATACAACACTAAGTGACCGGGCGAGGTGCCCAAATATGGAATCCAAAGTAAAAGTGTAGTTAAAAAGTTGGAAGAAAGACAAAATTGCATTTATGTCCGAGTTGTTGTATTGATCTTGAATTGATTATCGAACTTATTCGTCTGGACGCTACAGCGGCTTCATGACCCTTATTTACTCCTAGGAATATCGTAAAGAGCTAAATACACTAATAAATGGGAGGAAAGGCGAAATTGTAGTAATGGCTAAGCATAAATCAATGACAACACCTTGAACCACAGGGTTAGGGTATGAGCGTCTTTTGACCACACCGAAGCAAATCTTTCCGATTTTGTGTCAAAAGTGTTGGCGCCTCGTACAATTTATTACATTCAGTTGTTGTCTTAATTTTTACTAGCAGGACCTGTGGATATACCACAGTTTGTTAATTTAATTATTACAACGTTTGATATGTTTATTTAAGAGCTATTGCGAAAATAGTTCAATATGTAAAAATTAACTACATTCATTTCTGCTTTAATTTTTACTAATGCATCTGCGATCTGCCGGTAGGTGTCGCGCACTAACTCAAAAAATCTGAGAGACCACCTCCAATCAATCGGCTGGTCACGTCAAGCCCTAGCATCTATATGATTGCCGCAACCATATTGCCCTATTGTTTGATATGTTTATTTAAGAGCTATTGTGAAACAGTTCATTATGTAAAAAGTATAATAACCTTGATATAACTCTCCCTCTCTCTCACTTTTTTTCTTTCTTACCTTCTTTTCATTATATTCGATTGAAACAGAGTAGCATTATCGCTTCCGTGCGTTCATCTTTTTTCCCCGACTTTCTATTTCCCAACTCTTTTTCTTCCTTTGTTATTAAATTTTTCTGTGTAACATGTCCTTTTTCTTCCCTTTCTTTCTTTATAATAAAAAAGAATGGTCCATTATTTAGCTAAGGTGACGACACTCATGATAAATAAGAATTCGTGGATAACCGAAATGAGATAATCAGGATTTAAATTTTTGCTTTTCATCTTGGACGATTTGGACGCTTTTACTTTTAACCACAGGGTATTTCAAGATGATAACGGTCGTACTTTTAAGGAATACGAGTATACAACAAACTGAAAACGCTACCTACGATCGAGATTTTAAATTCTGTAAAATGAGCAAAAATTTACCTTCCATTTTTATTGCAGCAATAAATGTTTTTTTTGAATACTTATTACGTGGAATCGGTTTGAGAAAATCTCAGGTACCAACACAACCTTAAGAGAAACCTGGTTTGGTTTGGTTTAGTTTGTTTTATGGCACATCAGCCAGTGGGTCATTTAATACCGATAAAGTTTTAAAATAAATTTATTTTTAATGAATACTCAATTTTTTTTTATGAATACATTTTTCTATTTAACCCATAGATGGGACCCTTACAGGTACTACCACTCCGGGTCAGAGTGGACCAGGGAGCAATGGTGAGCAGGGGTGCTCCACATTCCCAAACTCCAAACTGGAACCACACCATCAGATAGAGTTTAACGTTATTCCCAGGACCCTCAGTCACCGCCTCCTAGCACCCATATGATAAAAAGGGCTGGCTTCCATAAGGCAATAGGGTTGGGGCAATCATATAGGTGCAAGGCTTGACGTGACCAACCGATTGATCGGAGGGGGCCTCTCCAACCGCCCGTCTAGCCCAAGAAAGGGTCAAAGTGGTTTTCCAAGTCATGGACTGCTCAACCCCCTGGGTTCTATCCGTAAGCATCACGGGTCGCCACACACGGCAACAGGTGGCCCCATTGGGGGATTCTTACCCCTTTGCAGAGGCGCAGTCGGTGCATTCTAACGTCCCACCGACAGGGCGGAGAGAAACTTGGAGAACTTGAACAACTCCCATAGGCAGTTGGCAAGACGCAACCAGAGATATAACCAAATGGAGAAAACAGATTCGCATGGTGTCATTATCGGAATCGATGGACAGCAAGTAATAATGATAATATAAACAAACAATGACAATATATTAGGTAGATGAAGCTATACTTGCGACTTGGTAAAGTTTACTTGCACCACACAGGTGACATTCTAAATGTAGGAAGTATTTCTGTCGCACCCTGTATATAGATTTCCAGTAGGATTTGTTGTTAATATTGACTGGATCATGACAGTATTGAGAGATTACTAATAGAAGTAAAAGCGTTCCAGACATATTAAATTCTGGATTATCAAATCCCAAATCCCAAATCGAGAATCCATATATGACAAGTAAGCCAAGATCATTGCGCTTTCAAAACGAATATATATATATATATATATATATATATAGGAAATGTAGATGATATGACTGGAGGAAAATGTTCAGTATATGAAGACGATGCAACTCATTATCTGTTGGTTGGGAAGAGTCACTGAGAACTTTGCAAAAAAGATTAGAAGGAATGGAAATGTGAAAAACTGATAACAGTATTACTAAAGGCATGGAAAATACTTGATTTCCAATGGGAGAATCCAGAGATGGCGCGTGTGTGAAAATTTAACGGGTAAAACGATGAAGGAACAAGAGGAAAAGAGAGGAAAGGAAAAAAACCCAGAGGAGTCGAGGAACGCAAGAGAGGGTAAGGGGAACGCGCGTGAGAGAGAACAAAGAGAAGAACGCGAGAGAGTATAAGGGAGAGACCGCGTGAGACTGTAAGGAAGAGAACGCAAGAGAAGGTAAGGGGAGAATCCGAGAGAGAGAGAGAGAGAGAGAAGAGAGAGAGAGAGAGAGAGAACAAGGATGAGAATGTGATTAATATATATAATATATATATATATAGAGAGAGAGAAGAGAGAGAGAGAGAAGAGAGAGAGAGAGAGAGAGAACAAGAGGAAAACGTGATGGATAGAGAAAGGGAACATGGAGGAGAATGCGAGAGAGAGGGGGGAAGGAGGAGAATTCGAGAGAGAGGGAGCGAAAGGGGATGATCGGTGATATATATATACCTTACAAATGCCCAATTTAAGAGTCTTCCGAATTACGAACTCAGTCTCTCTGTCTCTCTCGATTTTTTTGCTTTGTATTAGGAGCCAAAATCTGAGGTACTGGCGAGCTTCAGATACGCTTATGCTGTTCACTAAAAACATTAAATTTTTAAAAATTTATTTCGCCATAATACATTATTTATAAAAGATAGACATTAAAACATATTACAGCACATAATTCATCAGATTCTATTTTATTATGTTTTTTTATAAAATACAGTGCTATTTTTTCTTATTTTAAAAAAGGGTAACAAAAAATGAGAGTGTTTTGGGGGGACTTTTTTTTGGGGAATAGATTACTGACATTCAACTTATTACAATTGGGAAAATTGATTTGATATACGAGGAAATTGCGTTACGAAAGAAACGAAATAAACTCGTAAGTCAAGGTATTATTATACGTTCCAACCACAACCCACCATAAGAAATAGTACAACACCTTATCTTAAAACAACTTACAATTCGACTTTTAGTTGTGTTAAACATTGATCTTATCAAAGGTTATTTTACCCCTGGTCTGTGTGTGTGTGTCTGTCTGTGTGTGTCTGTGTCTGTGTGTAGCAGTGTTTCCCCACTTTCCTTCAAGCTGCTAAGTGAGAGAAGGGAAAAAAACAGAATCACCCAGACATATTGATAAAACTATTGGCATCAAAAGCAGATAGGATTTTATGCAGCCTCCATAATGTTTTGTTTAGAGATAAACTAAAAGACTGAGCCAGCTTAAAGACAGTCGGTATTTAAAACTAAAAAGTAGCGACAGCACAAAGGCATCGATTGCAAGGAGAGTGCGTTGTCCATAATGTTATTTAGGTCCAGATGTCATAGGTGGTCCATTCTACATTGCAGCATCCGATCCGAACTTTCCGTTCTAAGAAACACGATTGGAATTCACTGATTTCATCATCTCGTTGGCATCCTTGAAGAACGTGGAATAGTAAGCAAGCCAAATACACTTATAATGCCCTTGGCATGAATCAGATATTATAGGAAACCTAACAAGTTAATGACATCATCTATGACAAGGAAAAGTCCGATACAAAACCCCGCTGGCTTCCGACTTTACCTCATCCCAAGGAAAGGATACGGAGGCAAGTCCCGAATACAAATCAGGAGCCGGAGTCCCTAAGGTTGTGTGATGCTAAAATCCAGTGCTACCCAACAACTCCCGTGACACTAACACTGCCAAACTGCACTGGCTTCTTGTCTTTCCTTTGGATCACAGTAACAGTGTAGAGAGGGAGGATTTGCGGCTCGGGAAACAGCTCATCCTCCATATGAACCCGCCTAGGCTACGTAGTTCCAATTTTTAAAAAATGGACCCAACTCTATCGTCTCTCTCAGACGGATGGATGCCAGTACCTTTTAGAAAGCTGCGATTTCCAACTCGTCTTTATCATTCTCTCATCTACCCTGTGTCACACATGAGGGCGGGGTTGGTAAATATGTACAGCAAGAAGCCAAAATTAAACAGCTGGTGTGGGTAGATTCCGTGCAACAACCTCCGAAGTGTTGCCACTCATTGCTACTTTTCTGGGGTTGAGCAAAAAGTATATAAGAGGGTCATTCAATAAATAATGTGAATTTTCATTATATTGCGTACAATTCTTTAGAAAATTATTCTAGTGTTCTCGCACGAGGTTTATTTTCAATACTGCTACGGACAAACGGTTATATCAGCTAAGACCATTACTAGCCCCGGTTTACGAACGTTTCAATCTATATAGTGACACAAAATACAGTGTTTTGATTATATACCTAAACATTTTTTAGATTGCCTGGTTAACTTAGAAATATATATATATATATATATATATATATATATATATATATATATACAAGGTTTGTTGAACTGTACAGACAATTCCTGTCGGATAAGTTTTTCGTTGATCCGTTCGTTGAATGTAAGCACACACATATAAATACATCTGCATTTATATAACTCTCTCTCTCTCTCTCTCTCTCTCTCTCTTATATATATATATATATGTGTGTGTGTGTGTATTTTGGCAGCATTTTTTCTTTTATAGAAGTTTTGTTGAACTGTACAGACAATTCCTGTCGGACAAGTTTTTCGTTGATCCGTTCCAATCAAAAATTGGAACGGGGGTATATAAATGCAGATGTATTTATATGTGTGTGCTTACATTCAAACTAGTTTCTTAAATGTACACTAATACTAATCCATTGGACGCCACATACACACACAGAATATATAAATATATACACACAACCGCATTAGTTACAAAAGCGTACACATACATACAAGACATTAGAAGTGTGAGGATAGGAAAAACAAAGGAAGTAATTAAACACCATTGAGACCGTCAGACAATTGTCATGAAATTATCTAGAATCAACCAGTATTACTTATTATTTTTTACGGGTAAGATGCACGTATCTATTGGAAAATTTCAACCTGTATGCCCCAGCAGCTTCTGAATATTTCAAAAATGAAGTATTAAGTGGAACACATTTTTAAAAAAAGCAGTGGGAATTTGTGCGTTTTTGGCATACTGAGGGTCGCTACTCAACCTCGAATTTGGTAACAGCTGCGGTTAAAATATAAGACCATCACTATAAGGTTTCCCTCTGGTTTTCTGAAACTTTAAGTTATCACATCTCTTGAACAGATGGTTCTTGTATTTCTCTGACTCAGTTTTCAATGTTCTTTAAAATGAATATACCAGTTTCTGAGAAATATAGAGATTAAAATGTTCCCGAACGTAATTGATAGCTATCTTGAAAAAATGTAAATAAAAAATTCCTGCCGCCTGTTTTGATATTATCAACCAGAAGTATTGATTCGGTGTCCTTATCGCCCTGTCGGTGGGGTTTAGAATATGCGGTCTTATACCCTGCTGAGAGGTCAGACTCTCGAAATAAATATAGGGGTATCTTGTGTATGACACAAAAGAACATTTGATTTTTGTTAATAATCCATTGATAAAGAAAGTAATAAAATGTTTCATGATTCAATGTTCAAAATCTATGATTCATCTCTCTACACACAAACACACACACATATATACATATATACATATATATATATACACACACACACACATATATATATATACATATATACACATATACATACACATATATACACACACAAATATATACATATATACACACATATATATACATATACATATATATATACACATATATACACACACAAATATATACATATATACACACATATATATATACATACATATATACACACACAAATATATACATATAACACACATATATATATACAAATATATACATATATATATATATATGTATGTGTGTGTGTGTGTGTGGTAAAGAATAGAAGGAAACATGTGGACAAAAGAACAAACTCAGACATGTAGATGTAGGAGATATATTTCCATGTGCCTTGAGCACGGCTTCTCAGCCTTTATTTAAACATTTGAGCATCATACATGTTTTTTTAAAGTGAACGGGTGAGGTATGTGTATATATACATATATATACATATACATATATATAAACAGACATCTATATGTATGTATACATATAGATGTGTGTATATGTATAAAGATGCGTGCGTATATATATATATATATATTTTACCTAGTGGCATATGTATACACGCATACACAGATAATTACACACACACATGGATATTTCATATATATATGCTATAAAACAAACAAACCAAAAACAATAAAAGCAAAACCAACAAAAAACAGCACAATCTATTTTACTGACAAATCGTTCATTGGATTAAAAGTGTGGGATCAGATATGGTTTTCAGGGGGCTAGACATAAAAAAAAACTATTTACATTTGTAATGATTATTATTGCTTTCCCATCTAACAATACTTGATAATTAGGCAAACTATCAATCTTAGAAAGAATGTAAAGCGTCAGTTTGCTAGCACTTATAAAAACCGTTCGCACGATAATTTGAATCCTGAACTTTGACCTTTGTTTAAGTTTACACTGAGCGAGGTTACAACTGATGATCATACTTTTTGAATGAACTCAGAGGAGAAAAAAATGCTGTCAACGACCGCGAGAGTAACCCGAACTTTTCCAAAATTTTATAAGTGGAAAAATGAAAATTGTTATGGAAAAATTGTCCAAGATATATTTCCTATCTCTCTCTATCTCTGTCTCTCTCTCTCTGTCTCTCTCTCTCACGCAGAGAGAAAATTAGGGTTTATTTTTGTATCCAGATGAGAACCTAATAATCGTAAATCTGAAGGTCAGATAAAGGTCACAGACATTCAAATTATAGAATAACTGCAGCCCCCACACGTTTTATTGCACAAGTTTATCCCAGACAAAGGAAGTCGGATGGTTGGTTGGATTTTATGGTATGTCATATCCCTTGGGTTATTTTATGCTGAAGACGTTTTACCTTCACTTTCGGACTAATACATGGCTATGTGTTAAATCGGATTTCAATTTTTTTCTAAACACATTTTTTAATTCCCCCCAACTATTTAACCCATAGATTGGACTCTAACAGGCACTACTATTCCGAGTCAGAGTAGATCTGTCAGTAATGGCAATGAAGGGGTACTCCACACTCCACTGAGCTCCAGGATTGAAACCTCACCACTATATGCAGTTTAACGTCATACACGGAATACGAAGAACCTCAGCCACCACCACCTTACACATATATGATAAAAAGGCTTGGGGGTTTTCCTTAACCCTAACCCTTCTCATGAGGGCATTAGGGTTGGGACAATCATATGAAAGAATTATCTCGTAACCTAGTGTGGCCTACGGGTGCTACTCATCATATTGCACAGGTTTAGCCGAGCGCCCTATTTTAGGTCTGGTATGAATTAAAATTTTTAGACGGAGTTTTCTCTTAGACTGATGTCTATACCTAGGTTAAACAGCCAAGTCTTCCATACTATTTACTCATAGCTGGAGTGAAATGACTTGGATTCATATATTTCACAGGATATTAGCACAAATTGTGAAATAAACAGCCTCGTTCAAGATGTGAAATTGGGTTTCCGAATCCACTTCCTATGATAATAACCGTTACGTAACTGGCGCTTCCAAAACTGTTAAACTGACTTCGGTATAGAATAACCCAACGAGGTTTGATCGATCAAAAAAGCAAACAAACAACCGATGTAAGGGATCACATTATAAAATATTTCTTGTATACATCTAAAAAAAAAAGTTCTCAGGAGACAAATGTCTTGTCTTCATAGAAAGTAAAGAAATAGATAAAAGATTAAAAAAAATCTCTTCGTTGAATATTTATAGGATTTTATTTTATCAAATCAAATCTGAATTGCGTAGGGACGGACAGGAATGGCAAAACACGAAAATGTTACAAGTTTTCTATCATTTATTTAATTTTTCTAAATGTTTATTTTATAATCTTTGTTGTCAATTAAAAATGTATATTAAAACAGGAAACCGCCCTTTCGGCTGGGGCGTTAGAATGCGCCGACTGCACCTCTGCAGAGAGGTAAGACTCCCCCAATGGGACCACCTGTTGGCCGTGGGTGGCGACCTGCGATGCTTAAGGATAGAGCCCAGATGGATGAGCAGTTCATGACATGCAATACTCCACTTTGGCCCTATCTTAGGCTAGACGGGTGGTCGAGAGGCCCTCTCCGATCAATCGGCTGGTCACGTCAAGCCCTAACACCTATATGATTTTCCAGCCCTATTGCCCTTATGGCAAACCCCAACCCCTTTTTATCATATGGGTGCTAGTAGGCGGTGGCTGAGGGTCTACATGTCCTGGGAATGACGTTAAACTCTATCTGATGGTGAGGTTCCAGTTTTGGAGGTTTGAGGAATGTGGAGCACCCCTTCATCACCATTGCTCTCTGGTCCACTCTGACCCGGAGTGGTAGTACCTGTTAGGGTCCCATCTATGGGTTAAATAGAAAAATGTATTTATAAAAAAAATTGAATTATCCATTTAGAATTGATTTATTTCAAAACTTTATCGGCATTAAATGACCCACTGAGGTTGATATGCCGTAAAACAAAACAAACCAACGAATCAAATAAATGTTTATTTTATAATCTATTTGTCAATTAAAAATGTATATTAAAACAGGAAAATGTTGGTTGGTTGGACGATTGAATTTTACGACATGTCAACCCTTGTTGGATTATTTTACGCCGAAACGTGTTGTCGTCTTCATTCTGATGGGAATTCAAAATTTATTTTTAAACTCATTTTTTTCTTCTATTCAACCCCTAGATGGGGTACTTCACAATCCACATAGTTCCAGAATTTGAAGTTTACCATTAAATGCAGTTTAAAGTCATACACAGGACAATAATCAAGCTAAGTTCCAATTACCGTCGAATTGGTAAGACACGGCAACAAGAAGTCGTAACTGAGTACGAACCTATCTTTTTGCCACCCTACTGCAGAATGACAGGGTATTTATGAAACTCCACAACATCATAGAAATCAAGCAGCCAATCAGAACTCAAGGAATGAATAGAATCACCCAAATACATGAATGGACTACTCTTGATTTCTATGATGTTGTGGAGTTTCATAAATACCCTGTCATTCTTCAGCAAAATAGGTTCGTATTCAGTTACGCCTATTGTTGCCATGTCTTACCAATTCGACGGTAATTGGAACTTAGCTTGATTATGGTCCTGCTACAGTTCCACCTTCTAGCACGGTAATATGGGTTTGAGGTTGCCATAAGGGCAATACACTAGAATAATTAGAACCAATTAAAATGGATTTTTTCAATCATAACTCAGTGGTAGACCTAAAGAAAAATTTAGTATAACTTTCGTGTGATTGAACTAAACATTAAAAAAGCCTTTAGGAGACAAACATTGTTTCACTCAGTTTTAGTATAATAATAAAAGTAAAGTCGACGGGGTGGCCTAATGTCGGTATCAGCCGGACAGCAAGGGAGTCTATACCCTTTTCAGTAGCGCTAGACCGAGGAAATTGTTTATGCGCCTGGGGTGGAGCGCCACACCTACCATCAGTTCCCTACTTTACCGCACAGGTCCCTGTGCTACTCATACGCTAAGTTGGCGAGCCGGTATCGAGCCGCTTGCGATTCCTAGCCGGGTGCTCTACCGACTGAGCTAAACCGACCCTCCTTAAAACTAGTTAAAATGTCATTTGTCTAAATTTTGATTGTTTCAAAATCTGCAAGTTTCTTATTTTAAACTTTTGACCTAAAAACCCTTCGATTTGATTTAACCCGACCATTCCCATCAACCTCAAATGGAACTCCTTTAAGGATAGCCGCCACACTGTCTGGAGTTTAATCCTTTACCCCATCAGTGGCATCGATTTATTCTGTTATCTATTTAATTGTTGACTCGCACTTGAGATTTTCTGTTGACCGGTCATACTTTTTTTTTCTTTCTTTATTACCCTCCTACCATAATGTAACACCATGTGAAAAATATTGCCATGTGAATGAAATGTCTGGCGTCATTATCAGTTTCTCAGAAAATACCACTGCATTACAAGGACCGGTTTAGCTCAGTCGATAGAGCGTCCGCCTAGGAACCATGATGTTCCTGCTTTGATACCGACCCTCGCCAACTCAGCGTATGAGAAGCACAGGAATACGTGCGGTAAAGTAAGCAGCTGATGGTAGGTGTGGCGCTCCACCTCATACGCTAAAACATTCTTCTTCGTCTAGCGCTAGTGAAAAGGGGATATACTCCGTCGCTTTCTGGCGGATATCGACTTTATGCCACCCGACGTGTTTACTTACTTACTTACACTAACAGACAGAGTCAGGATACTCCCTGCTGTCCACAGCAAAAACTCAGAATTTGCTCTTTTTCTTTCTTTTTGAAACCAATATAAATAAACCTTGGGTAATGTTA
Source organism: Doryteuthis pealeii (assembly GCA_023376005.1). Classification (NCBI taxonomy): domain Eukaryota; kingdom Metazoa; phylum Mollusca; class Cephalopoda; order Myopsida; family Loliginidae; genus Doryteuthis; species Doryteuthis pealeii. The sequence goes on along the minus strand of CM042137.1, from coordinate 115,986,168 downwards.
GCATTTTGTGACTATACTAAATACTTCGGTATCATTAATCTCCTCTTTAAATCTTAAACGTGGGAATATAATTATAGAACCAGAAGTTCACTTCTTGTATATCTCCCAAGTAATTTGACACGGTTTGAGAAAGGACCAGAGTTTTTGTTTGTTTTTATCCTTAGAATTTTAACCCGTCATGTAAAGAATTCAACCCCACACAGAAAAAATAAAACTGAAAAAGAAGAAGAAGAAAAAGAAAATCTCGTTTTATGTAATAAATTATCGCGGCATCTGTTAGGACCGAATGTTTGGCCCGGAAAGGCAATTTTAAAATAAATGTCTGGAAGTAGATATTTAAGAATGTAAATAGGCTTTTTTGTCTCTGAAATAATCTCGTTTAAGTCATTGCTTGGATTGTATTGCCTGGATTGTTAAAAAAACATATCACTTTCTCATTACCCTATTCCCGTAGAAGAAACTCGTCCTACAAACTGTAGAGATTCGTGTAGACTGATCAGTATTCAACTGTGTTGCAAGTCGAGTTTGCTTCTAAGAATCCAGACTTGGTAATTGGTCTTAATAGCAGGTTTGGCTATTCTACAATGTGACATGGTCATGTCTATTTCTAGGATTTTGATTGGCTGATCGTTTTAATGTGGATATCTTTATTCCTATGTGCTAAACACTTGACTATGTTTTCTCAGTTGCTAGAGAGTGTATTCAGTTACGCTCTGTCTTCTTCTTTGTCCGGTGACAGAACGCTAGTCACAGCCTTCCGGGGAAGTTGATTATGATGTACATTCTATAAAAAAAAACTATTTGTAAAGCGAGGTTGATTATCACTTTGGGTCCATGCAAATGTCCTTGCACCAGACTTATCTTGTTGCCCTATCAGCAAGGTTTAAAATACACTTACTGCATTCATTGCAGAAAGGTAAAATCCCACCCGTCATAAAAGAATTGCCCTGGGTATGACTAATCGGCATCCGATGGTAAGGTTACAATTTTGAGATCTGGGGGGGGGGAAGAACACCTTCATTGCCATTATTCCCAGATCCACTCTGATAGTACCTGTTAGGATCTCATCTATAAATAAAATGGATATGTTTAAAAATTATGCTGGATAGAACCTGTGCAACTTCCCCTCAAAATGTTACAAAACTATAAAAAAATGTAATTATAATTATTCTCTAAGCTCTCGGCATAAATTAACCCTTGACAGATTAATATACCGGTAAAATCAATCATTGTTGGCTTGACAGTTAATGGTATAGAAAATGGAATCGACAAAGTCTGACAAGAAACAGTTTGCACTGTCTTCAGTATTAAATACTAGCAGAGGTACCTGGCTTTGCTCGGGATCTAAAAAGTTAAAAAAAATCTCTTATCTATTTATATATATATTGATTAATAAAATTCTATATATGTTTTATTATCTTTTATTCTTTATTTATTCTTGTTTTTTTTTGGGGGGGTGGATGTGGGAGTAATGGCGATGAAGGGCTACTCCACACTCTCCAGAGCTCAAAAATTGGAACCTTTTACTAGATCCAGTTTAGAATCATACCCAGGACATTAAGACCCTTAGCCACGCCTTCTTGTACATATGTGATAAAAAGGATTGGGGTTTGTTATGAGAGCAATAGAGACAGGACTATCATATAGATATTAGGGCTTGGTGTGACCAGCCGGTTGATGCAATGGGGTCATCTCCGACCGACTGTCTAGCCTAAGATTGCAAATCATAGATTGCTCAGCCACCAGGATTTCATCCTTATGCATTATGGGTCGCCATTCGTGGTCAACAGGTGTCTCCAATCAGTGTGTGATGTACCTCTCTGCAAATGCAGTTGGTATATTCATCGCCATTATTCACAAGTCCACTCAAATCCACAAGTCCACACATAAGTAGTTGGAGTGAAACTAAGCGGTAACAAACTTACATTGTCAAAAGAACACTCATTTCGAATCTATTCTTTTTTCAAATCCAAGTCCATAAAGAAATATAAATAAAAGATTCTACACGAAGTGATATCAAAATGTATGATTAAATCAACGCTTCATTACAGAAAATCGCCTTATCAGATGGGACAGAAGACACAAATTGGACCTTTGTATAGGGCTCCAATACCCCCCCCCAAAAAAAAAAAAAAAAAAAAAAAAAAATTGACCACCTGTGGGTGGCGATCTCTGACGCTTAAGGACGGAATCTTGATGACTGAGCAATCCAGGATATGCAATTATTCACTTAGAACGGCGGTCGGAGATGACCTTTCTATCAATCGCTTGATCCCGTCAAGTCCTAGCACTTATATGATTTCCCCGGTCCTATTGCCTTTATGGCAAAGCCCCAACCTTTATTTTCATATATGAGCTAGAAGGCGATGGCCGAGGGTCTTAATGTCCTGGGTATGACTGTAAACTGCATCTAATGGTGAAGTTCTAAATCTGGAGCTCTGGTGTGTGTGGAGTACACCTTCATCACCATTATTCACAGGTACACTCAAATCCGGAGTGGTAATACCGATTAGGGTCCCATCTATGAGTCAAATAGATCGAATAATGAGTTAAACACGTTTTGAAAAAAATGTTTGAAACATTTGAATACCCAACGTCTTTGGCGTAAAATAACCCAGCAAGGGTTGAGATGCCGTAAAAAAAATCTAACCAACCATTACAGTCAAAAGTTATTTTCTTACTTAATGAAATAAATAATTACTGTCCTAATTACAATAAAAACACTAAAACTAGAACAAAATCCTTCCTCCTAAATTCAGGCACACACCTAATTTAGACAGGAATTAAATATACTAGTGAGTTTGATTCTAACAGAGAGACAATATAAGCTTTGAAAATAGCTGCTGCGAATGTGACTAGTTCATCTAATATGTGATTCCTGTCTAAATTAGGTGTGTGCCTGAATTTAGGAGGAAGGATTTTGTTCTAGTTTTACTGTTTTTATTGTAATTAGGGCAGTAATTATTTATTGTCATTAAATAAGAAAAATAACTTTTGCTAGACCAGGGAGATAGTTTTGCATCGAGGAGAAGCGTCAAACCTACCATCAGACCCTAACTTTGCAGCACAGATAAGATTATACAAGGTGTGCTACTCATGAGCTTAGCTTGCGAGGAGCGCTATTAGAAACTGGGATTTTGTGGTTACTCGGCGGATGCTCTACCGACTGAGCTAAATATATATAACTTATATACATAATAGAAACACATGTCAAGATATAAACACACGCATACAAGATAAAAAATAGATACACAAACACCAAGAAAAATACACACTCATACACACAAAGAAAAAAAGAAAAACACTCACACACACACACACACACACTATCACAAAGAAGCAAATGATAGTCACACACACAATAAAAAACAGACACACCAAAAATAAACATAGATACGCACAAAAAAAGAGAAATACACATAAATATACCTACACACATACACACAGAATCGACATAGACACACACGCATGAAAAATTCAACAAAGAAAACATCGACACTCCCCCCAACACACACACACAAATGAAAAAGATCAACACATACAAGTATGTAAAAAATCGATAAAATAAACGTATGGAAAAAAATCCTCACATTCATACACGTATAACAAATATTGACACATACACACGCATGAACCAAACAAATCGACACAACACACACAAAACAATTCGACACACACACACACACAAAACAATTCGATACACAAAAAAAAACAATTCGATACACACACAAAAAATTCGATACACACACATACAAAATTCGATACAACACAACACACACACACACACACACACACACTAAATAATTCCACACACACACACACACAAACATTCAACACACACAATCACAAACATCAACCACAACACAACACACACACACACAACAATTCACACACACACACACACACACACAAACAATTCAACACACACACAACATTCAACAACACACACACACACACACACACACACAAACAATTCAACACACACACACACAGACACACACACACAACAACATTCAACACACACACACACAACACACACAAACAACACACACACACACACACAAACAATTCACACACACACACACACAACACACACAACATTCAACACACACAAACAATTCAACACACACACACACACACAACAACAACACACAACACACACCACACACACACAATTCCAGACACACACACACGCAAACAATTCAACACACACACACACACACACACACAAACAATTCAGCACACACACACACAAACAATTCACACACACAATTCAACACACACAACACAACACACACACACACACACACAAACAATTCAACACACACACAAACAATTCAACACACACACACACACACACACACACACACACACACACACACACAACACACACAATTCAACACACACACACAATTCAACACACACAACACACACACACACAAACAAATAATTCAACACACACACAAACACAACACACACAAAAACAAATAATTCAACACACACACACACACACACAAAAACAATAATTCAAACACACACACACACACACACAAACAATTCAGCACACACACAATTCCAACACGCACACACACACAAAACAATTCAACGCACACACAAAACAAATCGATACACATACACGCACAAACACAAAACAAATCGATACACATACACGCACACACACACACACACACACACAGACATTCAGCACACACACACATAAAAAACTATTTGGCACATACACACGCACACAAAACAATTCAGCACATACACACACAAAAAAAAAAACAATTCAGCACACACATTACACGCACACACAAAAAAAAATGTGACGGATACACACACCGCATAAAAAATTGACACACGCACGCGGAAAAAAATAGACACCCACACACGCATGAAAAAAAAATCAACACACAAAAACACACACATACACACTGAGAGGAAAAAAGTCGACCCCTCCCTCACACGCAGGAAGAATTCGACCCTCCTCACACATACAAAAAACCTAGAGACACTCAAACACACTATTCACAGTGGGAAATAATGTACTTTATGGAAATAAAAGAAATGAACAAGATACAATGTGTTGATAGAATCGATAGAAAGATATGAACAGACTTGAGAAAATAGATGTTAAAGAACTGCAATCAATGAATAGACAAAAGGATTTTTGGTAAGTAAAAGAAAGAAGCGAGCTGTACATCACAGAAGTACACACACCACGCTGTCGTCCTCTTCATCATTTTTGGCTTGTAGTAACTGGTGCGTCAATTGTATGTTTGTAATTACGAGGGTAAACTGCGAGGGGGGGGCAGAGTGGGAGGTACTAGTTAGAAGAAGAAAAAAAAGAGACACTAAATGACATGACAGAATTGGGAGGGACGATGACATTTACGCGGACAACAAAGGTCACACCAAAAAACCGACACAACAGGCATTATCATCATGAACTAGATTTTTTTTTGTCAAACCCGCTTTGGCGGTATCTCAGCAGCCATGGAATTCGTACCATCAGCCCTTAGCTGTGAGGCAGCATTTAGTCACTGCTGCTGTGATGATTTCAAACCTAACCGAGTGCTCCTAAATCGTGGCCTTCCGACTAACTATACTAAGTTAAGCGGAGTAATATAATATTTTTCCAGTAATTCGTACTTCAAAGTTATAGATGCGTGTTATATCCCAATTACGCAAACTTTAATTACGAAAGAAGTGCAAACCAAAATTTTTAAATGATTGACAATGCCTCATTTAATAAAAAATATCAAGATATCAGAATAATTATTTTGTGACACCAGTCCTTAGCTTTTCTGACATAGCTTGTATGCTGGATATAATCGGGTATCCTGGTAGGATACTAACTGCATCTAATGGCGAGGCTTCACTTTAATGCTTTGAGGAGTATGGAGTCACCCCTTTATTACCATTACGGTCAAGTCAACTAGAAAGCACCGGTTCCTGCTAGATAACCGAAGTTAAACAGTGATAAGCCTATTCAATAGTTAATTAGGTAATCACATAAGCAGCAGCAGCAGCAGCAGCAACAGCTAAGTAAGCAACATATATAAAAATTACTGGATGCGAAATTAAATAGTCCTAAAGGGTTGATATGCCGTAAAACAAAACAATTAACAACCAAGCCTTTGTTGACATTACTTCCAGGACCACTCTAACGAGGGATTATAATACCAGCTAAATTAACTATAGAATGGCTTCCTCAGAAATATATATATATTTACAAAACGATCAGGGTACGACACAAGGTCAATTTCTTTAGCGGAGTTCAACAGGTTTGAATTCAGAGTTTTCCTTCTCCTAGACTCGTTACTAGCCATGGTAAGAACCCAGTCTGCCTGCTATTTATCCAAGCTGAGGGAGAGTAGGATTCATAACTTTCCAAGGGTATTAGCGCTAAGTGACGTCCAGGATTGAACTCGGGGCGACGAGTCCATTTCCCATGACTTTAACATTAACCACGCGCTTCCTCAGAAAAATATAGTGGCGCATAATTAGTCGAATCACTCAACCAATGATCCAGTTGAAACGGCTCTCCATGATGATATTGATGGTTTTATTTAGGAAGGAGTGAAATATTATATATATATATATATATATATTATATATATATATATATATATATAATTATTCTGATATCTTGATATTTTTTATTAAATGAGGCATTGTCAATCATTTAAAAATTTTGGTTAGCACTTCTTTCGTAATTAAAGTTTGCGTAATTTGGATATAACACGCATCTCTAACTTTGAGGTACGAATTACTGAAAAAAAAAATTTATATTAGTCCGCTTATGGTACCGTTGTGCTTACATAATCGAAGTTTGAGCCATATCGCACCGTTTTGCTTGCTGTCTTTACAGTATAAACATGGTAAAAAGGTTGGGGGTTTGTAAGAAGGGCAATAGGATTGGGGCAATAAAATAGGTGCTAGGGCTTGACGTGACCAGCCGATTGATTAGAAGGATCCTCTCCGACAGACCGTTCTGTTGAATTCCTTAATCGTATACTATTTATGGCTATGAGACAGGCCATCTGGTAGAGGGGTGAAGGGGTGCTAGCTACTCTACAACAGTGTGATAGGAGAGAAGGGGCTGTATAGCTACTCTCTTGTGAGATGCTACTTTCAAGATTTGTCAAAGACAGCCCGCAATATATTTATATATATCCCGTCTTGCTTTTTCTCTAAATGTTTCGTTAATGTCCAGGTGATGCAGACATATAGTAGCACTGACACAGCTAGATCTTGGAATAATTCTCGCTTTATCTTATCTATGGACATATGAACAAGACAATCCAGTACACCCTTAAAAAGGGTGTATATTATGAAATACTATAAATTAAAACGTTTGTTACCATTGGTTTCAACGTAGGGAATTATCCGCTCATCTTCTAGAAAAATCTAGTTGCTAATACGCTACTTTGAAATCAATGCTAACAAACGCTTTCTAATACAGCCCTTTCACCTGTAATTGAGCACTTTATTTTCCTTTTTTTTTCAATACAAAATAGAAAATCGTTAATGAAAGGTCTCAGAAATTTCTACAAGTGAGTAGAAGCGCAATGGTTCTAAACGAACGAAGTTCGAATTCGAGCATTGGCTGCTTGTGTACACTTTGCATTGTCCTTGAGAAAAGCCTGGATCTACTTCACCTCTGTCCGGTTATTCAAGCCAAGGTCTTACCATGCCGCGATGATTGACAGAGTAAAGAGTGAATGAATGAGCGTTTGGCCAATCCACTCTTCTGCTGTCAATTTTGATAAGGGACACTAATATATTGATAAAGTCTTACACACACACACACATATATCATACACGTGTAACTATATATAAAGAAAAGCACAAATATACAAACGACACAGAAACATATATGCATCAGCATACAGACATCTATGTACATAGAAACATTTGAGAAAACCTATACCCATATGTAGATATATAAAAATATACACAGATAACACATTTTATATAATATATATATATATACATACGCAAAGATACATACAAAAAAACAACAGATACATACATAAATATAGATAAAAAACAGATAAACATATATATATATATATATATATACATATATACATATATATTTATATACATGCATGAACAGCAGACAGACCCACGTACATATACATATAAAAAAGTGGACAGTGCGACACACACACACACACACACAAATATAAAAGAAACACAAACACACACATATATGCATACAAATAAAAGCAGACACACATGTATACAAATAAAAGCAGACAGACACATACACACACACACACAAATAAAAGGAGACAGACGCACAGCCATATATATATATATATATATATATATATATATATATATATATACAGACACTGATAGATATACATACCAAACTACTCTCACACACACAGACACAGATATACATACACAACCACACACTCACACATACAGACACACACACACAAAACCACACACTCACTCTTTCACACAGACGCACACACACACAAAACCACACACTCACTCTTTCACACAGACACACAAAAAACCACACATTCACTCTTTCACACAGACACACACACACACACAGATATACATACAAAACCAAACACTAACTCACACAAACACACACACTTAGATAGATATACATACAAAACCACTGAAACACATATATATATACACAAATAGACACACACAGATACAAAAACAGACACACACACATATATACATACAAAAACAGACACTCATATACCCACAGTTAAATGTAGAAAAACATACCCATACACACTTTTACGTTACATCGTCGTGTAATGGTTAGCAAGCTAGTCTCACGGATCCATTACTACTAGATGCCCCATACTTGTAACCTTATGTCACATCCTACCTATAGAGAACCTACATACACACGCATATAAAAATATATACACAGATACACATGTAAAATATATGCAAACATATATACATTACCCATATATATATGTATATATATATGTATGTATATATACGTACAGATACACGTATACAAATACATGAATAGACATACATATATACGTACACCTATGGACATACATACATATATACATACCAGTATACATACCATACATTTACGTGTACACACACACTATATACACCTACACATTCACGTATACACATATATACATAAATACTCACGTACACATATATATATATACATGCATAAATACTCACGTATACATATATATATATATATATGTATAAATACTCACTAATAGACACATATATATGCATAAACACTCACGTATACACACAGACATATATATATGCATAAACACTCACGTATACACATATATATATATATATACATAAACACGTATACACACATATATATGCATAAAAACTCATGTATACACACATATATGCATAAACACTCACGTATACACACATATATATATACACATAAACACTCATGTATATATACAAAAACACTCATGTATATATACAAATATATATACATAAACACTCATATATATATACACACGTACATATACACACACATTTATATACACATACTTGTATAAATATATACATAAATACACACATTTATATACATATGCTTGTTTAAATATATACATAAATAACATACATACACATATACATACCCACGTTTGCATAATAACCACACACCATACACGGATAAATCATACACTTAACCACATACACGTATAAATAGTTCACATAACCACATACACATAATCATACATACAAATATACATACGTACAAACACAAATATATGTAAACATGTCTGCGAAATATATACTGATCCAATATTAACGAACTTGGCTAGACATTTTTAGATATAATTAAGACAAATGCACCTGATGGCCGGAATTGTTTTTATTACATCTTTTTGTCTTTGGCATTCAGGCCTACAATATTTTGAATCACTTGCGTACATTTCTGTATTTTCAAATATGAGTATAGTATACTTTATGTAAGTAAATGCACATCTCGGAACGTCTACTTGGACTTAAGTGCACTTAATTCTATACATACGATGACAAGTACACATCGTATCTCTCTTACCGAGTAAGGAAAATTCAGCCGACAGAATACAAAGTGTGTTAGGTGAAGGCCTATGGTTAATGGAAGCCAGATTCGCCATTTGATGCTCGGACAAGTTGTAATCAACTTAACTTTGCAGCAAGTAAAAAGAAAACAGCTAACCAAAAGAAACAAAAATACCCCCCGGAAATTTAGATTTTAAACTCATCTTTCACACAGACCCCCAGTTCAATCTAACCAACACCGCAGTGCAAAATACTAGGAGATTTTTTTTTCTTACAATAAGTTTAACACCATTATCGAATTGTCTTTTATATGAATAAATAACGTTGACCAAAATTTGAAAGGGAAAAATTCATGTGGTGTAGTGGCTAATGTGCTCGACTGCGACATCGTAGTAAGCGAGTGCGAACTCCAATTGCACTATTACATTCACTTTAAGGCTAATTCACCTGGGAAAAGTATGAAACCCCAGCAATGGGTTAAATAGTAGCACTACTGTTCATGCATACGGGTTTTGACATTAAATAACCCATGAAGGGTGGTGTGCTATAAAACAAGGAAACAAAAATAACCAAAAATAGTAGATTTTAAACACATCTTTAACACAGACCCCAGTTCAATCTAACCAACACACCAGTGAACAATACAAGAAGATTTTTCTTACAATGAATTTAACACCATTATAGAATTGTATTTTATATGAATAAATAACGTAGACCAAAATATGAAAGGGAAAAATTCATGTGGTGTAGTGGCTAATGTGATGAACTGCGACATCTTAGTAACCGAGTTCGAACTCCAGTCGCACTTTTACGTTCACTTTAAGGCTAATCCACCTGGGAAAGACATGAAACCCCAGCAATGGGTTAAATAGTAGCACTAATGTTTTTGCATACGGGTTGTGGCTTTAAATAACTCACGAAGGGTGATATGCCATTAAACATAGAAATCGATCAATCAAAATAGTATTTATCGAAACATTATTTTAACACTGTTATAATGGCCAAGGAAATTGTTTAGATTACATCGCAGCTGAGGAATGTGTCAGCTTACAAATTAGTGCAATTGCAACAGAGTGTCCAGCTTACAATTGCAACAGAGTGTCCAGCTTACACATTGCAACAGAATGTCCAGCTTACACATTAATACAGTGGAAAGTGCTCAGCTTACACACTGCTGCCGATGAAAGTGTTCAGCGTACGTTGCAGTCGAAGAAAGTGTTCAGAATACATTTCAGTCAAGTTTGCATATATCCTCACATGTATGCCTTTGAAAAAGACAGGAATCCATCGTTTCTTACGCTTTCCATGTGAAAAAAAGAGTCTAAGAAAAGGAGAATTCTGAATTCAAACCAGCTCTACTGTGTTTAGAAAATCATCTTGTTTCAAATCCTGTCAGTGGCAGAGGATAGGGTCAATGCATGCATTGCAGCTAATCAAAGTGTTCAGCTCATCCTCGTTAAGAAATTCTTCTCTTTCTGTTTTATAATCTATTAAAATCTGCCGACCTTCCTAAATTTTTTACCAATCCTTTTGAAAATTTAATCAACAATTATATTGCCCTGGTGGTAGTAGGATAGACCAAACTGTTGGCAATGTTTATATAAAAATATTTTATTTTATATTCTATACTTATATACCAACAGATTTATTACATTATATATATATATATATATATATATATATATATATATATATATATATATATATATATATATAATATACCAAGCGTGTTGGTAGATCCTTGCGGAGAGAAAAAACCCGGCAGAAAGTTTGATTGTAAAAATATACTACCAAACATCAACCAGGAAGAAAAAAAATTTTTGAAAAAAAGAAAAGACCAAGATATTCGTACCAACAAAAAAATAATCTATTGGTATAGTATTTGGCCAAAAGAAAAAACAATTTATATGTATATATATATGTATATAAGATATATATATATTCATATAACCGCTAGGAGAAGCTAATTTGTAAAAAGTGCTCGATACCTAAGTAGAGCCAAGTAATAAGGATAATCAACTGAGTCAGACGAACCTACTCTTAGTTTCGCATAAAGCTCTTCAGGGCTAAAATCTGACTCTTAGCCCTGAAGAGCTTTATGCGAAACTAAGAGTAGGTTCGTCTGACTCAGTTGATTATCCTTATATATATATATATATATATATATATATATATATAATAGAAAGCAAAGTATAACAAAAAAGGCAAATCTGCTCTAAATTGTGACGTCGATATTGACACATATCAGAACATTAGAATCGGAAAAGTGTTGTCTGAACAATGATGGATATCTTCTCAAAATGAAATGAGAGATGGGAAAATATATAGAGAAAAATTTCTCATCCGTTTTCTCTCCTGTTTGTCTATTTTCTCCATACTGTCGGATTGAAATCCATATTTTCCTTCCATATATATATAATGGTTTTTCAAATTCTTGGATCCCATCAAACGAGCTTTCATATAATTAGTCACTAATAAACAATTCATTATTGATCGTTACTACAATCAGCACATGATTTGGATGATAGTGGAATATTAAACAGTCATTGTATATTATGGCATATGAAACGCTTTACCGAAAACGATCGTTAAATTACCCCCTTGTGTCTTATTAACTTTCGACGAATAAACTTGAAAGACAGAAATTAAAGACCAAGTGTTTACCATCTATTATCACGTTATTTTCCTCTGAAATATAGAAAGACCACTCAAAGCAGAGTTTAACAGGGTTGAACCCAGTGTTCTGTAACTAAGATTAAAGAGCCCAGTCTGTCTTACTATTTACTCATAGCTGGAGGGAGAGTACTTGGATTCATAACTTTCCCAAGGCCGTTAGCGCTATGTGAACTATAGCTTCGTCCAGGATTTGAACTTGGGTCGACGAGTCCATTTAAAGTAAAGTGAAACACAAACAGCCTCGGCCAAAATTTGACCTTGGGTGGTCAATTCCATTTCCCAAGACGATAATCGTTACGCAAAGCGAGGCTCCTTTCATGAGTATGAAATCCAGTATACATATTTACCAACCCTTTGCAAGAGTAGGATATGTCACAAGGTCAATTTCTTAAGCGTAGTTTAACAGATTTGAATTCGGAGTTTTCCTTCTCCTAGACTGGTTGCCTAATAAGATTAAAGAGACCAGTCTGTCCTACTATTCACCCATAGCTAGAGGGACAATAGTTGGATTCATACCTTTCACAAGTTATGTGAAATGCAAACAGCATCGTCCAGGATTAGAACACGTCTCATCGTGTCAATCTTTTACGACGGTAACTATTACACTATGAAACCCAGTATAGACTGTCACATGGCGGTAGGTTTGGCATGCAAGACCAACTAACTTTTATTACTATATAAAGGAATCAGTATGTTAAATCTGATGGGGTCGATTTAACTCAGTCGGTAGAGTGACCGACTATTCCTGGTTCAATATCGACCCACGCCAACTCAGTGCAGGAGTAGTGCAGGGATCTGTGTGGTAAATAAAGAAGCTGTTGGTAGGTGTGGCGCTCCACCTCAGCTGCAAAAACAATTTCCTTGGTCTAGCTCTAGTGAAAAGCGGTTAGAGCCACTCGCTGTCTGGCTGATACCGGCCTTAGGCCACCCCGACGACTTTACGATTTTATGGGAACTCTGCGAAGATAACAGTTGTTTTAGAATGAGCAACTTTTAGTCTAATAAGTGCTACTAAATGGTATGAAATTGTTGAGCCTTTGTGATAACAAAAATCAATGCATTTGTAATAAAACCAACCAGGCACAACTAAAGAGACCCAAATGAACTTGTACAAAAGAATTAAATCTGAGGTCAGGTAGCTTGTTTGTTTTTTTAAATATGACGTTTGACCCAAACTATTGATTTTTTTATTATCACAAATAAATCTGCTAAATTCTTCTTAAAAGTTTTCAGTGGGGAGGGAAATCTGTACAAGTCTTAATCATGCGCAGTTTTTTTGTGTTTGTTACTATTCCTTTGAAATGATAAATTTTGACCATAAAACAAAATGGTGTATGCCTAAACCAAAGCCTGTTCTTGATAATGAAATACATAAAATTCCCTGGGACTTTGAGAGTAAGAGGGATCGGCCTATCCCAGCTAGAAGACCAGACCCAGTATTGATGTTATATATTGCACAAACGGAAATATGAATTTCCGGTTTTATTAAACGTTATCAGATCAAGAGATAAAATGTGTAGGAGTAGCTATGAATATAAAAGAACGAGGGCTCGAGACAGGTCAGTCGTCAGTCAGCCCCGGAGGCAGTCAGCCTGAGGTGATCGGGGTCAGTAGTCGGAGAGTCGATGCGAGTTAGTTGGCTGAGCGGTCCTCGTGTAGTTAGTGTTAAAAGCTAGCCTTAATATTTACCAACTAAAAAGATTGTCACCCAAAATTTATCGAAGGACCGAAAGTCTAAAGACTGAATATATTAATTAAACTGACCCTCTCTCTCGAAGTTAAGAAGCTTGAATTTATTTCAATAAACTTCTGGAGGATAAGTTATTTCATCCCTTACAACGAAGATAAAACTATTGCAATTTAACCGTGACGACGCGCTATGCAACATTGATTAAAAAGAAAAAGAGAACTTATCAACTGGTAGATTTTGAAGTTCCAGCAGGTCACAGAGTGAAGATGAAGGAAAACAAAAAGATAAACAAATACCTAGACCTTGTTAGAGAATTGAAAAGCTGTGGAGTATGAGGGTAAAAGTGATAATAATTCTAGTTTATGCACTTGGAACGCCCCCCCCCAAAAAAAAAGCTTAGAAAAAAGACTAGAGGAACTGGAAATCAAAGGACTAATTGAGACCATCTAGACAACGGCATTGTTGTAATCGGCTAGAATAATCCTCGAGACCTGAGGAGACTTGTTGTCACTCAGACTCCATTGAAAGATCATCAGATCACGTTGGTGTAAAAAAAACAACTTACAAGGAGTGAAATAATGATAACTATTTTCCCTCGCCCTAGGAATTGGGTAAAGATCTGGTGAAAGATTATAAGAAATCGTAAGTAACGCTGGAAATTAAACACGATAATCATAATAAAATTTGCTGTTTCAACGGATTACTGAATGAAAATAGAATAAAACGAAAAGATAGAAAAATATTTGGATCAAGCTAGAGAGCAGAAAAGTTGGTGCGTTTGGAACAGTTCACAAAGGCTTAGAAAATAGAGTAGTGTAATTTGAGACCAGAGGAAGGATCGAAACAACGTAGAGTCCAGCATTGTTATGATCGGCAAGAATACTTAGTTCTTGAAACCTGAGAGACTTGCTGTGTTGTATACTCTCTTTCTTTACTTCTATTATTTTTCAGCTCATCTTTGGTATCTTACGTTCTACTTCTAGCGTCTGGACTTCTATTTCTCTGTTCTTGCTGGCTGGTCGTCCTTGATTCATTTCTTCTTCTAGGTCAGTCTTGTTGCCAAGACATTCATCAACCACAAAACCATATTATTTATTTAAACCTTTATTTACTTAACTAATAACTTCCTCTAACTAAACACAGCTCGCGTGTGCAAGTGAGCTCCAGCTAAGGCAGATAGGCTTTATCTGCCTGACGTCCAAGCTGAAACTGAGAGCCAACCAGGTCCCACGTGACTTCACGTATTTCGCGGGCTTTCTGCAATATTCCATGGAAAGTCCCGCCTGTGATATGAAAAGGGGCCATCCATTCAGAAATACAGGGGGTTGACAATAATTTATGCATAGATTATGTAACAGCTGTCAATCAGACTACAGTGAAATACAAATATGCTAAGTTAGGACGATGGTTGGATGCCTCGTCGGGTTGTAATTGTGATCAAGCTAATCTTGCCATGCATCACCCCGGATTAGTGGGTTCGACTCTTACTTGTAGTAATTAGGTAAAATAAAAGAAACTAAACTCAGCTCGTAAGATATAATTATACTAGCAGGGCCTGTGATTATACTATAGTATGATAATTTAATTATTATAACGTTTGATATGTTTACTTAAGAGTTATTGCAATAGTTCAATATGTAAAAAGTGTAACAAACTCGATTTAACTCTGCCTTGATCTTTTTGTCTTTCTTTTTCTCTTTTCATTATGTTCGATTGAAACAGATTAGTGTTATCACTTCCACGCGCTCACTCTCTGTTTATCTTAACGGGTGATTAAGGAGGAAGAATTGAAAACATCCAGAAAACAAAACTCCTAAAATCAGCTAGGATTACTAGATTAGGGGGATTTGCTGTCCCTCAAACTCCAGGGAACAACCCATCAACTTGCGCTGGTGGGAAAACCAGCAAGGAGTCCAGACCATAAAAATATACAGCCAGGAATTTTTGATCGAAAAGTGTGCTATGAGGAAAACAGGGAAAAGAGAAACAATGGGAGAGAATAGAACTATGCAGTCAACCTACCCTCCAACAGGACAGTATACAAAACTTAGTAAAGTCATCGGAATAGTTGGAGGCGTGTGGTGTAATGGTTAGAGTCGAAGGAAATAGACTTGTCGACCCGAGTTGAAATCATAGACGTAGCTGCATTTTACATAAGGCTAATACCCTTAGGAAAGGTATGAATCCAACTACTTTCCCTCCAGCTATGGGTAAATAGTCAGACAGAGTGGGCTCTTTAACCCTGGTTAGGGAACCAGTCTAGGAGAAGGAAAATTCTGAATTCAAACCCGTTAAACTCAGCTTGGGGTGGTTACTATTAGAATAGGCTCAGTTCTAATTAGTGATCTATTTCACTAATTATAATTAACTAATTATAAACTGATTTAGCAAATCATTCTTGTGTAACGGTTAATGTCTTGGGAAATGGAATTGGCCACCCAAGTTCAAATCCTGAGCCAGGCTGTTTGTATTTCAGTTTGAGAAAGACATGAGCACATATGTTTTCATCCCACTCCCAGCTATGGGTGAATAGCAGGGAAAACTGGGATTTTTAGCCTTGATTAGGCAGCAAACAAAAAAGAACAAACAACTGTACACCAATAAGTTAAAAAAACGAGAAAGGTTTATGAGATGGTATATATCACTTCATATTTCAAAATTGATATTTTGGATATCTGAAGCTAAAAATTGTTCTAAGAATTCAGATTTTAAAGCCATTATTCATGCGTAGGTTGATTTTGTTCTGAATTTTTCTTTTTTTTATCTAAAGAGCTAGACTTATAGACGAGTCGATTAGGCATATCATTCAACTAACTGAATCCTTATCTTTTTTATTTTCTTTAACACAATGTTTTGCACTGTCGGTTTCTATTTTTTTATCGCGTGCAGTATCTTATATACTACCGGCTTGTTTTTTGTTGTTATTGTTTTTTTATCTGTGTCCATGAGCTGCAAACTGAAGTGTAGATTCAAATTAAAAACCAACCAATCATCCGGACGCCTCATCATAACGTCAGTTGCGCAACGAAGTATTTGACGCCAAAATAATGAGCATTTCTTTTGCAAAGAGGAAATTGATCACAAAAAGAATTGCTAATATATGTATAAAATAAAAAGCTTTATGATAAGAGAAAAATACTAATATATATATATATATATATATATATATATATATATATATATATATATATATATATAAGTTTTTAAAATAAGGAAAAGCGTAAAAGAATCAAAATTTGAAAATGCCTCCTATTTAATGCGCACACACGCAATATTATATCGCTTACGGTCAAGTCACATTAACATCACAGGTTCCTGCTAGATCGCCGAAGTTAAGCAGTCATTGGCCTTTTCAATACTTAGATGGGTGATCATTTAAGCAACAGTTAGTACTTTAAGTAGCCCTATATCAAAATGGCTTGATTCGGCATTAAATGACCCAAAATTGTTCATATGCCACAAACCAACATAATATGTATATGAGAGATTGTCTGGTGAACGGGCAAGTTATCATCGATAATTTAGCTTGTTTTTTGGCTTGTTATTAAAAAAAAATCTTTCAAATTCCATCTTTTTTAAATAATTTTTAAAAACTCATTTTTTTTCTATTTAACCCATAGATAGGACCCTAATAGATACTACCACTCCGATTCAGAATGGATCTGAGAGTAATATCATACCTAGGAAACTTAGATTGAGGGAAAAGTTCTAACACAAAGACTTGTTTTTAATGGGGAAAAGAGGGGAGATATTAATGAGTGTGTGTGTGTGGGGGGGTCCTAACTATAAATATTAACCAGCGTAAAACTTACGAGGCTTCAAAAACATAACATTATGTGTGGAATTTGAAACCGAACTTAAAAAAAAATAATAATGAATTGTCTTACTAAAAAATTAATCACATTTAATTAAGCATTACTAATTAAGTTCATAGGTAGTTCTTCAAAATGGACACAAATCAATTATTATAAGATCGTTGCTAAGTTAGGACTAGCAGAATATACACCGAGGGTTGACATACCAGAAAATCCAATATCTTATTATAATGGAGATTGTGTGTTTTTCTGTCAGTAACCGAAACTAAATCACTACTCAAGTCACAATTCCCTTAGTAATTGACGTCACATTTACCATGAATTTATCCTTATTTTGACCTCAATTATTAATAAAATTGTTTTACATTACTTATACTGTTAACCATATCTACATACTAATAACATGCAATTGTATTTATATTTACAATAAGATAGCGGTTTACAGTGTGAACGGGAAGGCTAATTTGCATATTGATATTAAAAATGTAATTTTAATAAATATATGCTTAGTATTATTGGTTTCTAACTGTTTGGTTTTATTTTAATGAATATAAGCAAAAATCTCTTCAATTAATCTTAAATGAAATCCATTAAAAAGAAAAGATAGGTGTCATTTTATTCTTTACTTCCTATTTTAACTAAATACTTAAATTAAAAAGTGATGGAAGTGTAAATTTCAGTTTTTCTATTTTTCGATTATACCCTCCTCTGTTTTAAATCTTTTTATCTGCATTCTTATTTAGTTTCATTAGCGTTTCTAATTTAATACGATATTTTATTACATTAAAACTTAAATACTTGCACCCGGAGGGTGCATATATTTGCTAGTTTTTGTAAAGAACAAAAAAATATCTTCAAAATATCATTCAAAATTCAGAGATTGTCTGGGGAACGGGCAAGTTATCATCGATAATTTAGCTTGTTTTTTTCTGCAGATTCGTCATTCTTCTGCCAATTAAATCAAACATGATGAGCTTGGCTTTCATAAAACAAGAATGAAGATAATTTTTTAATCTCCCTCGTATAATTGTCTACAGATCATTCGTTTTAGATAAGGCTAACTAAAACCATGTAAGTGTACACAAATGATAATTATTATGGTAGGAGTAGTTTGTCTATGCAGTGATGCTGATAGCTTTATAATTTAGTGCGTCCTGGGACGCATGTATTTGATATGAATGAGTCCCTGGGAAATTTGATGGGTCCAAACTAATGTTTCTTAATAAATTGCAGAGTGTTTATCTATGAATAAATAAAACCGTCTAACCCCTACCTTGTACGCCATGGCGTGTAATTAATTCATTTCAAAGAAAATATTGAAATGTATTTAGAGTAACGTGGAAATGGTGGGGGAAGAGAAAAAAAATCACTGGGACCCATGAATACACTTTTGCTGCGTCCTTTTAGATTTTTATGCGTCAGTGACACACAGACGCATGTCTATCAGCATCTCTGTATATGTATATTATATTGTTTAAATGCTGGTATAAAACAGAAATACTTGATATCATTTTACCATGTTTAAAACAATGTAAATATAAATGTACAATATGAGCTATAGAAAACAATTATATATATTTACCAACTCCCCCGCTCGAGCAGGATCTGACACATGGTCCATTTCTTAAGCGGAGTTCAACAGGTTTGAATTCAGAGTTTTCCTTCTCCTAGACCGGTTGCCTAACCAAGGTTAAAGCGCCCAGTCTGCCCTACTATTTATCCATAGCTGGAGGGAGAGTAGGATTCATACCTTTCCCAAGGGTATTAGCGCTAAGTGAAATGCGATTACCACATCCAGGATTTGAACTCAGGGCGACGAGTCCATTTCCCATGATTTTAACACCACGCGCTTTCTGATAGAAAACAATTATAGCTTCAAGTAACTCTTCTTAATATAGATAATTTAGTTATATGCCATCAAGTATTCCTTATACAATTTGCAAACAGATCTGTCATATAGATTGTACCCTAAGAGATATTAATACCCGGGTTCAGAGTGGACATGGAATTAATGGTAATGAAGGGGTACTACGCACACCCTAGATCCGAAGCCTCAACACCAGATACAGTTTAATGTCATATCCGGGAGGTGCTTGTGGTTTAATGGTGTAACGTCATAGGAAAGGGACACTGCTTATTAAAGCAGCAATGAGCCTATTTAATACATAATTTGGTGAGGACTTAAGCAACGGCAGATGCTGTAAACCAGTGTTTCTCAACCTTTTTTTTTAACACTGGACCCTTTTGATTCCTATTTTACTCCCGCCCTATCGACTGGGGCTATGAAATACACCGATTGCACCTCTGCAGAGGCGTAAAATTCCTTAATGGAGCCACCTGTTGGCCGTGGGTGGCGACTCATGATGCTTAAGGAATGTATCCTGGTGGCTGAGCAGTCCGTGACATTCAACACTCCACTTTGGCCCTTATTTAGGCTAGACGGGCAGTTGAAGAGGCAACCTTCAATCAATCAGCTGGTCACATCAAGCCCTAGCACCTATAGAATTGTCCCAACTTTGTTGCTCTTATGGCAACCCCAACCCTTTTTATCACACATATGCTAGGATCCAGTAGCCGAGGGTCTTAGAGTCCTTGGTATGACGTAAAACTGCAGCTGGTCTCGAAGGTTTAACTCTGGATCTGTGGTGAATATGGAGTACCCCTTTATCATCACTTCCAGGTCCACCCTGTCCCTGAATGGTAGTGCTTATTAGAGCCCCAATACATTTGTTAAATAAATTAAAAAAATGAGTATTAAAAATCGATATTGAAAAAAAAAATGAATACCCAACAAGAATGAATAAAAAAAGGTCTTCGGCATAAAATAACCCAATAAGGGTTAAACACAAGGCGTTAAATCCAACCAACCAACCTATTTTACTCTGGTGGACACCCTCCCCATAACCGTTTGTTGTTTAAAAATCCACTGTAATTTATAATCAAATACTTTTTACTTGACTGGACATAAGAAAATGCAATACAAGATATGTAAAAAAAAGTACCGATATTTTAAAAACTTTTTGACACTGAAAAACAAAAAAAACGTTCCATTCATTGTTCATTTCTATCTTGCTAAACACAGCTTCAATCTCGATACTTTTGTGACACATCTTGTATGGACCCCGGTTGGGAACCACTGCTAAAACAACCCAAATCCTTTGTTTAAACAAATAATTAGATTAAATGACCCAAAAAGTGTTGATATGGCGTAAAACAAAACAACCAAACAATAAACTGGCTTCAGACGTCATCACTTTAGCTGCACCTACATCTTTATTTAAGTCTAAAAATTTTAAAATGTTAAAATTAAAACCTTAAACTTTCGTCTCTATGATTTTTTGTTGCCACCTAGTAGCCATTAGAGAAGTTACAAACCTTTCTGTAATTCCTATTTAGCGTCATCGATCTCATTGAGTTTAATCTAAATTCAACTATGTAAATCAACTAGAAAATCATTTTTATTGCTAAAGAAAGAGTCCCTGTTATCTGCACAGCAGAGACCTAATTAACATCGTGAACCCAACGTTAATGAAGTTTTTGGTTTATGGAGTTTGAAAGGTGATTAATTGTGGAGATTTGAGATTTCATTGAAAATTCCCCATCCATTTTGAGCGAAAATAATCACGAAAACAGGATTAAATGAGAGAAAGCAACAGAACTCTTCACTGAAGAAGACCAAGGGTATACATGTCATTGGTATATTTATTTACTAACTAGCAGGACCTGTGGATATACCATGATAATTTAATTATTACAATGTTTGATATGTTTACTTAAGAACTATGGCAAATAGTTCAATATGTAAACAATTATAATAATAATGATTTAATTCAATCTGTTGCTCTTTTTTCCTTTCTTTCCTTATTTTCCTTATGTTCGATTGACACAAAATAGCGTTATCGCTTCCGCCTGCTCACCGCCTCTTCTCTCTTTCTTATATTTTTCTGTGTAACATGTACTTATTCTTACCTTTCTTTATTTATGATAAAAACGTAATTGTCCATTATTTAACTGAAGTTACGACACTCTTAAGAAATTAAAATTCGGTGGATAAGTAACACCAGATAATCAAGATTTACATTTTTTGCAGTTCATCTTGGACGATTTGGACGGTCTCATTTTTAAGCAGAGGGTGTTGCAAAATGATAACGGAAAGAGTATTAATATATAGATGTTAACTTAGATGTGATACAAGGCCAATATTATCGGATGCCCAGTGAGAATAGAAAATAATTGCTAGGGTTATACTTATTTATGAACGATACTAACTGCGATTTTTAACGGCACAGGCAAAAATATATGCTGAGTGTGTATTTACCAAACCACTCCAGGATTAAATACAATAGATTTGTTGTGATAAAAGGCCAGAAGAATGAGGCGCCAAGTGAGAATCGAACTCACTTATAATGGTCTGGTAATCCAACGTGCTAATATTTACACGGGGATTCCCTGCGGTGTAGTGGCTAACGTACTAGACAGCGTCATCATAATGAGTGTGTTCGAACTTCAGTCTCGCTATCAGGTTCACTTTTAGGCTCCTTTCCTTTTCCTTTTAGAAATCCGTCACAGACGACGATGACGTCACTCCAAGTATTCAACAGTTGTGGACCTTCTGGTGGCTAGTTAGTCCAATTCTAACGAAGTCGTCGCCGCTTAGCAGCCCTGTTAATCTCGACAGCTCCTGTGCGACACACGGATCACCAACCCTGTCTGTTGGAGACCATATCTTCCAGGCTTGAAGATGTGTGATGGTGCATTACTTCAGCGTCGTCTTAATATGGTCTTTGGTTTGGTTTGGTTTGTTTTACGGCATATCAACCTCAGTGGGTCATTTAATGCCGATAAAGTTTTTAAATAAATTCATGCTTAATGGATACTCTATGTTTTTTATAAACACATGGGATCCTAACAGGTACAACCACTACGGGTCAAAGTGGACCAGGGAGCAATGGGGATGAAGGGGTGCTCCACATTCCCCAAAAAGAAAATGTGGAGCACCCCTTTTTTTAGAGGTTCCCCAAACCTCTAAAACTGGAACCTCGCCATTAGATAGAGTTTAACGTCATTCCCAGGAGATGTTGAACCTCAGCTATCGCCTTCTAGCACCTATATGATAAAATGGGTTGAGGCTTCCCAATAGGGCAATATGGTCTTTGAACCGCTTTGGGGGACTTCATGTCCTTACATGTTCGCTATGAAGTATCTTATTAGGTAGAAAAAAAGTTAGAATTTTTCATTCTTTTCTTGAGGGTGGAGACGAAGTGGGGGTGTTTTCCTAATTAGGAAAATATCTAGTTCAGATGTACAACAGTTAGTTCCTTTAAATCTCGCTAAATCCATCGATGCTTTCTGAAGATAATGCCGAACTAACCCGCCAATATTGGTTATTTCCTTGTAATGGCCAAAGCTTCACTGGAAGCCATATTTCTTAAGATAAACATCTTAAATCTGAAATATTTTAAATTTGTATAATTGACATAACTTTTTTTTAAATTGCTTTTTTTTATTATTAATGATCTTTAAGATAAGCTAACATTTAGTGAGGTGGGGAATCTATTATTATACTAGAGCTGAGTGAATCAATGGTTGCTGTCTAGAGATTTCTTCCTATTTAGTTTAATGAGACAAAATACATCCTAAAACATTCCTTAATTCTGAGATTGAGTTATGTTTGAAAAAAAAAAAAAAACTTCCATTTTAATTGGTTCGTAATTTGCAATGAAGTCAGCAGCTGACGCGTCTCTTACTTCACATTCAGACTGTCACCTGCACCATCTTTATATATATCTTTATTAACTACCCGTGATATGTTAGTTTCTCTGTGAGTGTAAAGGGATATAGGAGAGTGTGAGAGGGAGATTGAATTTTCTACTTTATCTATATGCTAATTTTCATCAGCAACCAACCCTTCCCACTACCTTCGCTCTTTATAGAATTTCAAGAATTAGGTCCATTTAAATTAAGTCAAACGGCCCATTTCTTAGAAATCTTCCGAAATGATTTTAATGTTTTTCTTATATTCTCCGGTCGTATTTAAAATTTATTCTTTAAGTAAATAAATTGTCTTAAAAGACAATACCAAAATAAAATTACGGTTCACTGAAGCTTTTTACGACAACTTACTATATGTCGGTAATGTTAACATATACTTTTTTTTAAAATTCAATTTTATGTTTCGTAAAGTTTTTGATACAAAAAATATCTAAAAAAATCATTAGTTTATTACAAAATAATTTGATTGGAATCAATTATATTCTCAGCTACAGTTATTTGAATTTCTTGGAAAATAACTTCAGACGATAATGTTTTACTAATTTCATTTATTCTATTAGTAAATAAATTGTATTTTCTGTTAGAAAATTATTCCGACACTAATCTTAAATAATTTCATTTACTTATTCTTTTAGTAAATGAATTGTTTTCTCTTCTGTTTAAAAAAATATTCTCATGTGAGTGTTCCAAAGATCTAACCGGAGCTCAATTAGTGACACAACGGGTCACGTTTTTTTTTCTAGTGTTCTTTAAACTTTGTGGGTTTTGTTTAATTTGACCTCATGTAATTATTACTAAAAATAATTTAAACTATCACCATTTTAGCTAGTCATATCCGCTGCAGAGGGATACGACCCCCGCCAAAAGTTTACTTCGTATGACTAAACTACGTCTGATGGTGATGCTCCAGTTACGGAGCACTCTTCATAGAGCAATAGAAATAGATTTTCTGCTCGTTCAAATACTTATGGGGAATATATTTTTATAGCTTTTATCGAAATTGTTAGATCGGTCTACAAAGTCTTTCAAAAACTTCTTTTTTAAATGATTTTTTTTCAGAGTTCCTATATGAGTGCTTAATATTACGGTTGTGTAAAAGGGGGTTCAAATCCTGGACGAGGTTGATACCGTTTTATTTGACGCTATTACCCTTGGAAGAAGCAAGAACCAGTGCTTTCCTCACTCTGCTATGAGGAAATAGTAGAGCAGACTAATTTCCTTTAGCAATGTAGAATGAACACTGAATTCCAGCCACCAGTAATCCGCTTAAAATTGACCGTGTGTCATATCCTGCCGGTAGTGGAAGCGTAAGATAAATACATAAAAGCGAACCAATTTTATTTATGAAGTCATCTATATCAAGCGACATTCGGCCATGAAAAGAAATATTTTTAGCATGATTATTTTCATTTTATAAATCGTCTAGATTTTTATTGCGCAAGTTTAATTATTAAGAAATGGTCAATGTTTCTGTTTGATGAATTTCTGGTACTTGTCCAGATTATCCCGCCGAGGAAATGCCTACAATAATATACTCTCTCTCTCTCTCTCTCTCTCCCTCTCTCTCTCTCTTCTCTCCCTCTCTCTCTCTCTCTCATATATATATATACATATGTACACCAACACACACATTCATCAGCACACACATATGTGTATACACACACACACACACATATATATATACATAAACACACACACACACACATATATATATATATATATACACCAACACACACATATACACCAAGACACACACACGTATATACACCAAGACACACACAACACGTATATACACCAAGACACACACATGTGTACACACAAATATACCAAGACACACACACGTGTACACACACATATACACACACATCAAGACACACATGTGTACACACACAAATATACACCAAGACACACATGTGTACACACACAAATATACACCAAGACACACACACATATATATATACACCAGTACACACACACACATATATATACACCAGTACACACACACACACACATATATATATATACACCAGTACATACACACATATATATATATACACCAGTACACACATATATATATACACACCAATACACTCTCATATATATACACACCAATACACACTCATATATATACACACCAATACACACTCATATATATATATATATATATATATATACACATATATATATATATACACACTCCAGTACATACACACACATACATATATACATATACACACCAGAACGCACACATGTATACACGCACATATGTATACAAAGAATGTAGAATTTACTCTTATCCGGATTGTAAATATAGGTTTAATGTCATTTGCGTCATTTTTCTGTTACTAAATCTCTTCTATTCAGATTCTTTGAAATATTTTGACAGTTTAATTTTCTGGAACACTGGCATCTGAATAGTTCATTATTATGGCTTTTAAAAATGATAATCTTGTGTAATGTTAAGGAAATTAGATTCATCATTGAATTAGCTGTCTGCATAGTCACTCTGTGCAGATTTTGTGACGTTAGGTAGTTAAAAATATAAGGTTCTTTAGGTTGTTTCTTTTAAAGGTATATCAATCTTCGTGAGTTATTTAATGCTAAAGACATCCTTGTAGAAAAACAGTAGTGGTACTATTTAACCCATAGCCTGGGTTATGATGGAATTCATATATTTCCCAAGGGTATTAGTCCAAATGTGAACGTAATAGTGCGACTGTAGTGCAGTACGTCAGCCATTACGTCACGGAGACTTCCTCTTAGAATGTGAATATGTCTGATTAAGAGAGGAAGGTCATCTAAACATATGTAAAGGGCAGGTTGTATGCATGTATGTGTGTATGAAACTACAAAAATAAAACAATTAACGACAAAGTAAATATATATACACATTAAATATTACCAGTTCTTGCTTTTTGTGTAAAATTATGAAGTTTTGATTTATATCTGCAGATATTTAAAAATTAAAATATACACAGAAATAGCATTGAAATTCTACTTAAAAATGTCCTGAATTTGTGAATCTCGAAAGAAAACAAATTATTACACCGGGTATTTTTGCCCCCGCCTCTACCCAGGCGAGACTGGGTAGCCGCTTCTATTACTATATGAATTAATATGATTATTGAATAGAGAGAGTCAGTTGGAATGTTATGTGTTAATAAAAGTTATGTGAAGCTATAATTGTTTAAAAAATAATATCATTATCAGTTACTTGAAAACAATTGTTTGCAAAAAAGTAAAAGACTGACTTCGGCATTTATAACCTAACAAAGTTTGAAATATTAACGAATCAATCAATCAATCAAGAATTAGTGTATATATTATTTCGAAATGCGATGACGAGTTTTTTTATTTGTCTGAATTTTTTAGATGAGGCTTGATAATTTGTGTTGTTTAGATTTTTTGGACTGTTGTCATCATCTTTAGTGTTTAGACACAACGTTTCAGCCGATATACACACCGCCCTTCTTCAGGTCTTTCTTGTCGTTATTGGGGGCCTTCACAGAACTTCGAAACGAACTCTTTATTTAAATTAGTATATGGTTCTCATTCTGTATATTATAACCGGGTACAATATTAATCTATGTTATGTTCGCCTGTGGTCGCCTGTGGTTAGGATTGAACCTACATCCTACAGATTGTCACACAGAACTATCAACACAACCCTTGTTTTTTTTATTTTGTACTAGTACAAATAATATTCATACATCTCTATTTGACCCATAGATAAGACCCTAGCAGATTCTATCTCTTCGAGTCAGAAAAAATCGGTGAGTAATGGCTTTGAATGAGCACTCAAACACTCCCCAGAGTTCTAAAACCGAAGCATTACCACCGGCTGCAGTTACGATAATTTTCACTATAATGAGCAACTCTTATGCAAGTTTAATAAACATACAGTAATTTGATAGAAAACATTTACGATTTTTTAATGTTATTGTTCAAAGTTAACGAGGGAGAAACTTGATGTATAGTGGGAGGGATGTTACTTTCGAAAATATCGGATAGAATTTTTTTTTTCTGGTAAAATCTACGATAACCCCGGAAGGCAACAATTCGCTTCCCTGAAAAATTCCCATGGTTAACAAGGCTGAAAAATAATCAAGTTAAAGTAATTTTCTGGGGTGTAATTTTAAATTTCGTTGAAGAACGCAAGTTGGCTAACCAAGTCTCTCACGTTTCAATTCTTTTAGTGCAGTGGGAAACTCATTGTCGTCCTACAATACATTCTACAAATTTCGTACAAGATTATCATTTCAACACTTTTCTTCAAGAGCGAAATGCCGCTAAAGAGTAACTGTAAAAAAGAAAGTTATCTTCCAAATGTTTCCATGTTTTGTTTTTTTCGGCTTTAAAATGCGTTCAGATTTCTTAACGTGTCTCCTATTATAATAAACTAGCTTAAAAGCCATTCTATTTGGCGGCAATTAAGTTAGCTCATGTGATGGGCTCTTGCTTGGCAGTTCATGACACGCGTAGAATGTTACACAAGGTCGCAAGTATGGGGCATCCAGCGAGGATCGAACTTGCTATTTAGTAGTAATGGGCCTATGAGA
Source organism: Doryteuthis pealeii (assembly GCA_023376005.1). NCBI lineage: Eukaryota > Metazoa > Mollusca > Cephalopoda > Myopsida > Loliginidae > Doryteuthis > Doryteuthis pealeii. Next base: position 115,957,618 of record CM042137.1, on the reverse strand, counting down.
CTAGCTTGCTAACCATTACACCAAGATGGTACGCGCAAGCAATGTATAAACATAATAATATGACAATGCGTAGGAAAATGAATATGTTAATGGCATTAGACAACAAATATTTTATTATTAGTGTAAACGTGTGCAGAAACCGTGAAACTTAAGTAATGGGAAGATTTTTATCCGTTGTAACATATCTGAACACGACCGGACAGAATCTTTACATATACGTTTATTGTTTTTTAATGTATTCTAAATTGTCTATAGAATATTGCAACGTGTTAGTTAACAGCCTGTAAAGCAGTTAAATTACAACATTTGAGTTCTTTTAAACTATTTTTCAAACCAGGAACACAGAAGTAGAGGCCTACGGTCGTGAGAAGCCCAGGATTCCAGAGTTTAGAGTTAATCTACATATAGAGCAATCATGGGAAAATCAAGTGCGGCCCACGGTGCTTTCTGAATAGCCCATCTAAGACTTGATTATTTTAAAGAAAAAAGTTGTTTTTATCGAAGAGGAAAAAAACTTTTCCCTATTTCTAAACAGATGCTTACACGTATGATTTTCTACAATTAAAGAGATTAAGCTACCTTCAGCGTAAAATATACCTGGAATGTTTTCAGTAGAGCGAACCACCTGATACGGAGCCATGTCTCATGCGGCTTGCTCTATGATGAAGATTGCCCGTGCCTGATATAGAGGGTCGATAAAATTTCTAGTGTTACCTTTGCAATATATATATATATATATATATATATATATATATATATATATATATATATATATATATAATTCAAAAGTCCAGAGAAGAAATCTTCCTTACGACACAAGAGTTTTATTAAAAAAAACTGTCGCAGTTTGAGAGCTCAATGTGTGCTCTTAATGTTAGAGTCACAGAGCAAATATATAAGTAAAGAAATAATATTTTAAAAACCTGTCGCAGTTTGAGAGCTCAATGTGTGCTCTTATTTCTTTACTTATATATTTGCTCTGTGGCTAACATTAAGAGCACACATTGAGCTCTCAAACTGCGACAGGTTTTTTAAATACACTTTCTCTAAGCTCCCTGAAATAGGCTATAAAGCTAAATCTCTAAGTTTTTTGTTATTTCTTTACTTATATATATATATATTAGGGTAGCGAAGACATCAAGTCAACAGCGTTTGGGACCTGAGAGTTTCTCGCCGATACGATCGTTCTTTCAAACATACTTTGAAATTTGCATAGGCGAGGAACTCTGTTACCAAGCGCCATTGACTTAATGTCTTTGTGAACCTAACGTAGATATACATACTCTATTAATGATATCGAACGCTCTTTACTTATACATACTGCAAGCTATGATATCAATATTATATATATATATATATATATATATATATGAGAGAGAGAGAAAGAAAGATAGAACGAGGTAGAGAGGTAGATATATATATATATATATATATATATATATATATATATATATATATATATATACTCTATCACTGATTTTGAGCACCTTTTATTCAAAATATAGCAAACTCCACTCTGACCTCAATATGAAGGCCCGTCGGCGGAGCTAGGATCCTAATTACTGATATATACGTGAATAATATTTTCTATTTTCTGGGATCCATATTTTCAAAGATTGCGAACATTGTATGAACCGCTTTCAAATTAACTATGGGTGCCTAAGAGCATCCTGATACTACCTTATTAAGCAGGTAAAATATATTTATTTAGATTACTGTATCCTTTGCAGATGAGTAAGACCCTCAAAAAAAGGCGTGTCTTGGGTATGACAACAAATTGTTTCTGATGAGGTTTGTGTTCTGGAGATTTGCAGAGTGGAATACTCTTGATTATCATTACACCCAGATACACATTGACTTTGAGTGGTAGTAGATGTTAGGGTTATATCTATAGGTTTAATAGAAATGTTTAAATATTATTTGTATTTGATTGGACAGAGTGCCAAACAAATTAAAAAATCTCTAAGGAAACAACTATAAGAAAAGGTGAATATGAGCGTACAATGAATACGATTCAATAATTTCTAGACATAGAATAGACCTATAAGGGTTGATATACCGTTAAAAATTAATCAATTTCACATCTATCAACCATGCCCTTAAAGAGGCATTTTTTCTGAATATATGTGAAAGGAACATTATGCAATTAAAGGTGGATTCATGTGTTTCTTTATAAAATTAAAGCAAACAGAAACAGTGTCTGTTGAGATTCGAACTTTCTTTATTTCTTTAATAGAATATCAATATTTGTGGGTTATCTAATGTTAAAGCCCTTCTTGTAAAAGTACAGTAGTAGAACTACTTAACCCATAGCTAGGTGGATTAGGGTTCTTACCCTTTCCAATGGTATTAATCCGAAAATGAATGTAATACCGCGACTGGATATCGAACTTGCTTACTACGATGTTGCAGTCCAGCATGTTAGCCACTACGCCATGGGGACAAGTGAACTGAAGCGGTGTCTTGAGATTCGAACTCATGTTGGAGAATAAAACAATAATATTAGAGCACAATAACACCAAGTATTTATTTATTAAACCTGGTCTTGTTAAAAACAGTATGTAAATTAACTACACATTATATTATATAAACTTTTATTTCTAGGTGATATATAAAACACATTGCAGGATTTTAAACGCTAATAACATGAGCTGTTTTGAGGCAAATCTAACTCAGATTTTCACAGAGACATTGTTAATAAATAAGATTTATTCAATGTATTAATGATTTTGACTATGACTATAAACTAAATACTCATTGATAAACTTACACAATTCCTGCAGTTGAACACAACATTTCTTCGTGTGTTTGTATGTATATATATATATATATATATATATATATATATATATATATATACAGAAAATATAATGGAAAATGAACGTGAAAAGTTTTAGCATATGAAGGCGTTCAATATTAAAATAGCAGAGCAGTTTTAAAATCAAAAGTTAAATATTATGGATATAAGTAAGTAAAGTAAAGTCGTCGGGGTGGCCTAACGTCGGTATCAGCCAATTCGTGCGTTAGTTAATGTCAAAGACAACCTTGAAGAAGAACAGTAGTGGTATTAGTCCGAAAGTGAATTTGATAGCATGATTGGAGTTCGAACTAGCTTACTACAATGTTGCAGTTCAGCAGATTAGCCACAATCCCCCAGATTCGATCTCGGTTGGAAGATTTCATTTTCCTGTAGCGTTCACTATGCCGCGTCTCTTGAGGACAACAATTCCAATTTGCAACGAAAAGACGTTTATCTCTAAAAGTGCAACAATAGCTACACAACATCACTGATAGAGAATCTTATTGCAAACAAATGATATTGCTTAAAAAAAAAATAATAATAAAAAACGACGGTTTTGTGATGGACCTACGATCATGAAATCAAATCAAAACCTCTTTCAGATTAACTACGTCACAAGAAGAGTTCAGATAAAAAGAATGTCCTAATGAGAAAAGTAGATGGGAAAAGAGAACTGTGGAGCAATAAAGTGTTTATTAAATACATTATTGTCTTAAATGAAATAAAGGAAATGTGGCTCTGGAATTACGTGAAAATTGAACGAATCATCAGAGGAATATTAAAGGAATTGCCATTATACATGTACATCTTTGTACAATAATCTATATATTCTGATCGTATATAAACGTATATTTATCACAGAAGGGCATATGAATATGTGGTTGTTTCTTGCATAAATAAATGTGTAGATAATTTGATAAATGCACATTCACACATAGCGAAGAGAAAACCGACTTTCACTTTGACAATATTAGTCGATTATTCTGAAAGACTTAGAATAACAGTGTGAATTTGGTATGATTAACTTCTCAAGTACCTCTCGGATATATATATATATATCATTCTACTTGTTGATGAATTTTCACAACAACTCTAACTGGTAGTTTTCACTGAAGTCTGAGTGACACCCAGACACCTCAGGTCTTCAGGACTCTTTATAGTATTCTAGATTATCATTATTACTATTATGTGAGTTTTTCACACCAGCATTAGCTGATGGTATTTCACTGGAATCTGATTGACAACAAGTCTCCTCATGTTTCCAGGACTCTTTTGTGTTTTAACCGATTGTAGTAGTCTGGATGGTCTCAAATCTTCCTGGTTCCCAGTTCATCCAGTCTTTTTTTCTAAGCTTTTTTGGACCGTTCCAAGTGCACCAACTTACAATTGGTATCACTTTCACTCTCATATCCCACAGCTTTTTCAATTCTCTGGCAAGGTGCAGATATTTTTCTATTTTTTCATTTTCCTTCATCTTCACCCTGTAATCTGCTGGAACTGTAAATTCTACCAGTTACAATTCTCTCTCTCTCTCTCTTTTTTTTGTTAATCAATACTAGGTCTGGTCACCTGGCTAGGATAAGTAGCACACTCTTTCTTGCTTTGTTTCTTCTTGTACATTTTTCTGTGTAGCGCGTCCTTTTTTCTTCCCTTTCTTTATAAAAAATCGGAACGGTCCACTATTCAGCTGAGGGGACGACACTAAGAAATAAAAATTCGGTGGATAAGCAATACCATATAATCAGGATTTACATTTTTGCATTTTTATCTTGAACCATTTGGACGGTCTCATTTTTAACCAGAGGGTGATGCAAGATAATAACGGTCGTACAAATAAGGAATATGGGTATTGATATATAGATCTTCACAATTACTATTTTTAAATTATCTATATCCTTAAATAAAACCCTGATATATTTAGTTTTAAAATTCCTTTAAAATATAAACATTCCTGTTTACAGTGCCACTCGCCCTTTTCTGTCTTTTTATTTATCGCAAGTTTACAAAACTCATTACATAAACTACAAAAGGAAGGCTATCATATATCACATGCATAAATTGACACTGAAACGTTTGAGGAATGTTCGTGGACAAAGAAACTTAATCCGTCTAACAACTATTTTCCACGGTCTCCGATCTCAAACAGCGCAATATTCTCAGAGAACGGCGACAAATTTCCGACTTACGCTCGGTGCGCGATATTCACATTAGCCGATATTTTGGTTAACGCCTTGTGGGTAGAGAGATAGGCAGACAGCAAACGCGGAATGCTTGCCAAAATTTGGGCTAATCTAAGACAGCGCGTGCAGACCAAATCTCGACACTTCAGCCGTTATCTTCTATTATGCAATGCACGAAATCTTTGAAAAACCACTGTAATGACTGTGGGAGATTTTCTTTTGTTAGTTCCTACCAAAGGCTGACGTGTATAAATTTAAAGTACGAAAGCCTAAAAGAGAAATAAAAAGTGACTAAGTTGCGTTTTAGTATTCTAGCCGAAGATCTTAGATGTTTTTTTTTTTTTTTTTTTTTTTTTTACTGAGCGTAGTTGGAAATGGAATCGACAACTTGTGTTCAAATCCTGGACGATTTGATTTGATCTATTCTTGTTTTACGGCATATCAACCTCAATGGGTCATTTAATGCCGACTACGTTTTTGAAATGAATTGGTGATAATGTTTAATTTTTTAACGTTTTTTTTTTTTACATATTTTTTGTGAATTAAACTTTTAGATGATTTTTTTAAACATATATTTTTGTGTTTTCATTTTTTTTTTAAGATTTTTAGATTTTGTTGTAGATGTGGACTTCTTTTATGTATCCAAGTAGTTTTGCTGGGTTTATTTGGAAGAATATCTGTTTTAGATTTGTTGTTTGGTAGTATTTTTTCTTATTTGTTTTAGGTTGCTACATTCTGTTAATATGTGTTTGATTGTGTAGGGTTTTTGTCATAGTATGCAATATGGGGCTGCTTCTTTTTGAGGAGGTATGAATGGGTAATGTATGAGTGTCCTATTCTTAGTCTGGATAATATTACTTCTTCTTTTCTTGATATTTTGGTTTGATTTATTTGAAGTTTTCCTATTTGTGGCATTATTTCATGTATTTTTTTGTCAAATCCTGGATGAGTCTGCTTGCTACCGAAATGTGAGGAAACATCATTAGTCAATGTGAAATATCATTTCATAGATCCTAATTCTGTATCCAGCTACAAGTATTGATCTAAGAAGCTGCATCTGCAAACCAACCAGATTATGGTCTAAGCCACACCGCTAGAGTAATACTTGAAACCGTATATCTGATGGAAAATTATTAATATTAGATAGGAAACTTGATACAGTGTGTAAACGAATTATTATTATTATTATTATTGACTAAAAATTGGTATTAAGAAGTATTTGAATAGAATTTTGAAAATATAAATAGTTATGATAAAACCTTGACACTGATGAGTCCCTCCTTGCTTGTCTAGCATATCTTGTTCATTATATTCAGGATGGTTTGTGTGATAGGGGTTAAGTGAGCATACATCTGTTTTCTTGGTTGTTGGTTGGTTGTTTGGATTTTACGGCATGTCAACCCTTCATTTATTTCATGCCGAAGACGTTTTTGTTTTATTCATTCTTGTTGAGTCATCAATTTTTTAACTCATTTTCAAACATTTTTTAAACTCGTTTTTTTAATCTATTTAACCAATAGATAGCGCGCTAACAGGTACTACCACTCCGGGTCAGTTTCACCCAGGAGTAATGGCAATGAAGGGGTACACCTTATTCCCCGGAGATCCAGATTTTGGAAACTCACAACCAGTTGCTGCTTACAGGATTTCTTAAAAACAGTACGCATCATCGTTGTTTAGTTCCCATCTAGCTTTTTCTCTAAGCACTTCATTAAAGTCCACGTGGTGCAGTCGTACAGTAGTACTTACACGGTTACAGTTTGGATGAACTTTCGCTTTATCTCATCAGTGGGGAGATTGGTATACTGCTAAATAGATAAAGTACTCTTGCTGCTCACATTCATTTATTCAAACGCTTCGTTAAAGGGGTGCAGCCGTACAGAAGCACTGTTACAGCTACGGTTTGGAAAAATATTCGCTTTATCTTATCAGTGAGGAGAAAACTGTGGAACATAAAGGTGAAGGTCGTACCAATTGTAACTGGTACCCTTGGAACGATCCCCAAAAGAATTTGGGTGAATTGGAAATCAGAGGAAGAATCGAGACCATCCAAACTACAGCATTGTTAAGGTCGGTTAGAATACTCAGAATAGGCCTGGAGACCTGGTGAAACTTGCTGTCACTCAGCTGTTAGATACATAAAGCGATCTTTCCTCTCATAATAATATTAAAGTGTTTCGGTAGGGTGCAAGTGGTGCAGCCGAACTGTGTCTCTGACACGGTTATAGCTTGGGAGAATTTTTGCTTTATTTTATTAGTGAGGGGGTTGATATGCTGTTAAATAGATATACCAAACTTGCTTCTCACAATATTATTGAAGCGTTTCGTTAGAGTCCAAGTGGTGCAATCGTACAGTAGCGCTGTTACAGCTAAGGCTTAAAAGAATATTTGCTTTATCTTATCAGTGATGATAAATATATGCTGTGAGATAAAACAAACTTGCAATTCACTTTGTTAGAGTCCAAGTAGTGCAGCCGTACAGTGGTTCCGTTACAGCTACGGCTTGGAATAATACTCGCTTTATCTTATCAGTGAGGAGAAACATATACGGTTAGACAAATAGATTAAACTTACCTCTCTCAATGCTATTAAAGCCCTTCGTTAGAGTCCAAGTGCAGCCGCACATTAGCACTGACACGGCTACAGTTTGAATAAATATACGTTTTATATTATCAGCTAAGGGTTTGATATACTCTTAAATATATAACCCAAACTTGCCTCTCACAAAGTTATTAAAAACTAATTCTTAAGGGATTTTATTTTAATAGAATTTTTTTAAAATTGAAATAAATCACTAAATAGGAAAGAGCCTATTCTAGCATTGACCCCTCCAAGCGGAGATTTAAGAGGTTTGAATTGAAAGTTTTCCTTCTCCTAGACTGGTTGCCTAACAAGGTTAAAGAGCCCAGTCTGCTCTACTACTACCCATAGCTGAAAGGAGAATAGTTGGATTTATACCTTTCTCAAGGGTATTAGCGCTATGGGAACTGTCTTCGTCCAGAAATTGAACTCTGGTCGACGAATCAATTTCCTACAACTCTAACCAGTACACCACCGCGCTTTTTTTCTTTTGCTATTTGCTTGAATAATGTGCCGTGAAAAGAAATAGGTTTTAATATTAGTTAAAACGACACAACTGCCAACGTATCAGATGTATAACTTGAGAAATTATACCCAATTAATCACAGTAACATTTGATATTCGTATACATTCAATGTTGTTATTTAATTTGTAATGTTGACCTGCTGTCTACCGTATTTTCTCGATTCAGTTGTTGATGCTAAGCAAAGGGGGCTTCTTTTTTTTTTTACTTATCGTATATCAAGAAACAAATGCAAATGTCTTATGCATTTCTAAGTAATAGATACGATGATTCTTAATTGATAAGTTCCTTTGATTTATGACATGTCAACGTTTACTTGGTTATTTAGCGTTGACGTCAGTCTTTTTTTTTACTTAAGCAAGAATTTATATGGTTTCAAGTAACTAATGATTCTAATCATTTATAAATAATTATAGCTTCAAGTAACTATTCTTAATAGAAATAATGTTCACACAGTTATATGATTTCAAGTGTTTCTATCTAATACTAATCACTTATACGCAATTATGTGGTTTCAAATAACTATTCCTATTTAATAATCATTTGTTTGCATGTAGACGTTGAGTTAAAGTTACTAAAGAAATTAACATTTTTAATTTTGATACAGCCGTCACGTGGGTATATGAGAATTATGGCGGTTTAATTTGCTAACTATTCTGTTATATAAACTAGCAAATATATTTATGCAAGTATTTAAGTTTAAGTGAAAGCAGTTAGAAAAATAATTAATTAACACAACTCCTACCCCAGCTATGGTTAGCGGAATGAGAACAGGATACTCCCGTGGAATGAATAAAGGGTTAGGTTCAAAGTTCCGTGATGGCTCCCGAATACGACAAGAAAGTTCCCGAGTTCGAAAAGAAGGTTCCCGAGTCCGAGAAGGTTCCCGAGTCCGACAAGAAATACCTGAAGAAGGCCGGAGGGTATATCGGCCGAAACGTTGTACAAATGACAATGAAGATGGGGACAATAGTCTGAATAAAGCTAATAATACTAATCTTCAAGCCTCATCTCAAACATTCAGAGAAATAGTATTTAAGTTTTAATGTTATAAAATATTATGCTGAATTAAAAATGCTAAGGAAACTAAATAAAAATGTAGAAAAAAGATTTTGCAACGGGGTGGGTGGGGTATAATCGAAAAATAGTACAACTGACACTTACTTTTCCATCACTCTCGTCTTTCATTGATAACTTTTCCTAATTTAACTATTTAGTTAATTTAGGAATTAAAGCATTGAATCACAGTTATTTCTTCTTGTTAATGGATTTCTTTATCCCCATATTTTTGCTCATATTAATTAAGATAAAACCAAACAATTACAAACTATTAATACTAAGCACATATTTATTAAAATCAGATTTTTTATATCAATATGCAAATTAGGCTTCCCGTTCACACTGTAAACTGCTATTTTGTTGTATATATAAATACAATTGCACGTTATTGGTATGTACACCTGGTCAACAGTATTAATAATGTAAAACAATTTTATTAATAATTAAGGTTTGAATAAATATAAAATCACAAAAGTTTCGGGTTCGATACCGACCCTTGCTAGCTCAGCGTACGAGTAGCACAGTTTGGATCTGTGCGGTAAAGTGGGGGAGCTGATGGTAACTGTGGCGCTCCATCGCACAGACACTAACACATCTACCTGGTCTAGCACGAGCAAAAAGGGGATAGATTCCCTTGCAGTCCAGCAAAGCCACTCCCATTGGTGTCCTGGGTATGACGTTAAATTGCATCTAATGGTGAAGTTACAATTCTGGAGCTTTGGGGAATGTGGAATACTCCTTCGTCACCATTACTCCCAGGTCTACTCTGACCCATAGTAATAGTACCTCTTAGAGTCCCATCAATGGGTTAAATAGAAAAATTGGTTTTAAAAACGTTGAATGAAAAAAAAAATTGATTATCCAACAAGAACGAATAAAACAAAACGTTGTCGGCATAAAATGACCCCAAAAAGTTTGACATGCCGTAAAATCCAACAAACCAAAGCTGGATATAGTTTAGAGCTTTTCTTATTCTAGACTTGCCAGAGGTAAAGAACCTAATCCGAGACGGCTTCGTGCTTTTCCCAAGGGCATCAGCGTGAGATGAAACGCACACAGCCTAGTACAGGATTTGAACTCGTGTCGCCGACTGAATTACTATTGCAAAAAATGTAGATCTACACCTGTACATACGTATACGAGACACTATACACACGTTTCAGGAACATAACGTGTGAAATGACTTTTCTTAAAACAATAAGATGGCAAGAAATGATAGAAAATAAAATCTTTTTTTTATTTCCCTGCGGAGTAATTTTGAGAGAAGCGTTAAATGTCCGATTATTATGAGAAAACGCGGATGAACTTGCCAGAAAAAAGAGATTAATGAATCATATGAGGAATTAGATGAAATTTCCGACGAACTTAAACTATGTATGAGCTTTGCCCCGACTCTTTCTAAGCGAGTTGCAAACAGGCAAGCGGTAAAGTACTTCGAAGAAGCCGGTGAAAACTAGGTGTTTAGGTATCATTTCTTGATCAAGTACCTCGAAACTTTGACGTAGATATACGCTGGCTACGTCCCCTGCAATATCAAAAGAGGGTGTCGTGACTATAATACTAAACTGCAGCAGATGGTGAGGCTACAGTTCTGACGATATTGGAAGTGTTGACTACCACTTCATTGCCAATAATATATTTTGGAACAAATCGCCTAATCAAATTAAAAAAAGAGAAATAGCATAAAAATAAAGATTAATTTGGCTGATTTCAGAAAAAAATTGTTAGAAAATATTTAAGAGGGCATTTTTGGAAACTATCAAATAAATTTCAGACTAAGATTTTATCTGTATACAGATATTATATTAATAATGTTCTCCTCAAAGATTTTCTATATATATATATTTTTTTTTTTTTGACGTGAGAAGATAGAAAAGGGGAGATGCCCAAGGAGGCATATGAAACAGATAAAACTGGATATTCTTCCAGATATTGAAGAAATGTGGCTATTTATAAATTTCTATGACAGTCAAAATAACACACTGCAAAATAATATTGTTTATGTTGTACTGTTTACTTCCTATTAAGGTGACTGGTCAATTAATTCAGCGACATGCACACACTATCTCCCTTGGGGACACACACACACATACACACACACATATCTGCTGATGGACACGCGCGCACACAATCTCATGCAATATCTCCCTATCGACCAACACACACGCGCAATATATGCCAATGGACACACACGCACGAAATATCTGCCAAGCACACGCACACACACACACACACACACACACACACACACAGATAGAGACAATATCTGCCAATGGACACACACACACACACACACAGCCAATATCTGCCAATGGACACATACACACGCACTCAGCCAATATCTGCCAATGGACTCACATACACACACACTCAGCCAATATCTGCCAATGGACACACATACACACACACTCAGCCAATATCTGCCAATGGACACACATACATACACACTCAGCCAATATCTGCAATGGACACACATACACACACACTCAGCCAATATCTGCCAATGGACACACATACACACACTCAGCTCAATATCTGCCAATGGACACACATACACACGCACTCAGCCGCAATATCTGCAATGGACACACATACACACACAATATCTGCCAATCACAATATCTGCCAATGGACACACACACACACACACAGCGCAATATCTGCCAATGGACACACCACAATACACACAATGGACACACATACACACACACTCAGCCAATATCTGCCAATGGACACACATACACACACACTCAGCCAATATCTGCCAATACACACATACACACACACTCACAATATCTGCCAATGGACACACATACACACGCACTCAGGCCGTAATATCTGCCAATGGACACACATGCACCCACACAGCCGCAATATCTGCCAATGGACACACATGCACCCACACAGCCGCAATATCTGCCAATGGACACACATGCACCCACACAGCCGCAATATCTGCCAATGGACACACATGCACCCACACAGCCGCAATATCTGCCAATGGAGAGACACACATACGCAATATCTGCTAATGGAGAGACACACATACGCAATATCTGCTAATGGAAAGACACACACACACGCAATAACTGCCAATGGATATAGACACACGCACGCAATGTGTGTTCACGGACACACACCCGCTCGTAATATCAGCTAATGGACACATGCATATTGTTGGATTATTCAACGCTGATTTAAATCCTTTTTCAAGCAAAACTCTTAAACCACTATACAAAAATCTAAATATGAATTTACTACGAACACAATTCCATAATCTCTAGACCTAAAATAACACTTTACGAGTTGACACACCTTTAAAATCAACCAATCGGAATATTTACGTAGCCCAGTGTCACAATAGAGGTATGACAGTCAGTGAGGATCGAATTCATTGTAATTAATGCTTAACTTTCAGACATACCCAGTATCTAGTGCTGATAAAATTCGCAAAATCTTTGAATACAAAACGCATCCAAATTTTAATCAAGAGGGAAGACATGTTTGTTTAAAGCTACTCAATGAATAGTCGGTATATTTACAATTTTTGGAGGCATATTGTGTAATGGTTATTGCTACACCTACCATCTGACCAGCGCTTTACCACACAGATCCAAGCCGTGCTACTAATACGCTGAGTAGGCGAGTTGTGGTATTGAAACCGATATTTTGTGGTTCGGAGGCGAATGCTTTAATGATTGAGCTAAGTATCCGACTTAATCTCACCGGGATCTAGTTGGATGGATGGGTTTCACGACATGTCAACCCCTGTTGGGGTATATTATACCGAAGACGTTTAATTTTTTAAAATTGATATTTGATATTCAATTTGTTCAATCCCAATATTTTAAAAACTCAATTTTTACCTATTTAGCCTATAGATGGGACCCTAACAGGTAGTACCACTCCAGGTCAAAGAGGAATCGGAACTTCACTACTAAATGCAGTTTATGTCATGTCCATGAAACTAAGATCCTCAGCCACCGCTTTCTAGCACATATATGATAAAAAGGATTGGGGTTTGCCATAAGGGCAATAGGATCGGGGCAATCATATAGATACTAGGGCTTGACGTGATCAGCTATTGATAGGAGGGGGTCTCTCCGATCTTACGTCGTGCTTAAGTAAGGATCTAAGTGGGACTGCTCAGACACCAGGATTCCGTTCGTAAGCATCACGGGTCGCACCACGACCAACAGGTGGCCTCAATGGGGGTGATTATGCCCCTTTGGTGAGGTGCAGTCGGTACATTCTACTGCGCCAACCGACAAAGCCTGAAATATTGGGCTTACTGTGTATAATAAAATGGAAACCAGATACCATGTTTAGATAGTAGATAGGAAAACAGCATTCCGTCCCAGTTGAAAGGGTTAAACATTGGTCTAGAAGATTAGTTTACAAATAATCCACATAAGAGAATTGCCAGCACTTTGGTATTTGTGCATTAGCGTATGTTCACCTTTTTTTAGTTAAAGAAAACAACAACTCCATTCTCTTGACATTTAAAAAAGAATAAAACAAATTTCACACATGAAAGTCATTCTGTGTATGCTATTTTTTTTTAAAGATTTAAACGGAGTTTAGCGCATCACATTTCCGAAAGAATATATATATGTATATATATATATTGAAACGTTTTAAGACAACACCAATACATCGTGGGTTTTTTGTTGGTTTTTTTTTGTATACGTAAATTTGTATTTTTCTTCAAATCTCACTATTCTTGTTTTTTTTTTTTTTTTTCCTATCACATTTTGTAAAATAGCAGTGATATTCTGAAGGCAGGAATATTAAGCTTTCCTTTCGATGACCCAAGAGACTGTAAATCGCTTAAAGGAAGACAGTAAAGTCGGCTTGAAGTTATCACAAGCAAATCAAATGACAGGCACATTATATATATATATATATATACATGTGTGTGTGTATACAACTGGCTGTAAACACGGATAGATAGGTTTCTTGATTTTCTTGTCTATATATCTATTTATCTTTGCTTCTCTGGGATAAAGGTAAGACAGTGTCAGATTGGCAGGTAGAGGTAAGACGGTGTAAGGTAGGCAGATAGGGGTAAGACAGTGTCAGGTAGGCAGATAGAGGTAAGACGGTGTAGGTAGGCAGATAGGGGTAAGACGGTGTCAGGTAGGCAGACAGAGGTAGGACACAGTGTCAGGTAGGCAGATAGAGGTAAGACAGTGTCAGGTCTTAGAGGTAAGACAGTGTCAGGTATCAGGTAGGCATACAGAGGTAAGACAGTGTCATAGAGGTAAGACAGTGTCAGGTAGGCAGGTAGAGGTAATACAGTGTCAGGTAGGCAGAGGTAAGACAGTGTCAGGTAGGCATATAGAGGTAAGACAGTGTCAGGTAGGCATACAGAGGTAAGACAGTGTCAGGTAGGCATACAGAGGTAGTGTCAGGTAGGCAGGTAGGTAAGGTAGGCTCAGGTATAGTGTCAGATAGGTAGATAGAGGTAAGACAGTGTCAGGTAGGCCAATAGAGGTAAGACGGTGTCAGGTAGGCAGATAGAGGTAAGACGGTGTCAGGTAGGCACGGTGTCAGGTAGGCAGATAGGGTAAGACGTGTCAGGTAGGTAGGACAGTGTCAGGTAGGCAGATAGAGGCACAGAGGTAGGCAGACAGAGGTAATACAGTGTCAGGTAGGCAGACAGAGGTAGACAGTATCAGGTAGGCAGATAGAGGTAGGACAGTGTCAGGTAGGCAGACAGAGGTAGACAGTGTCAGGTAGGCAGATAGAGGTAAGACAGTGTCAAATAGGCAGATAGAGGTAAGACAGTGTCAAATGGGCAGACAGAGGTAAGACAGTGTCAAATAGGCAGATAGAGGTAAGACAGTGTCAAATATGCATATAGAGGTAAGACAGTGTCAAATATGTAGATAGAGGTAAGACAGTGTCAAATATGCATATAGAGGTAAGGCAGTGTCAAATATGTAGATAGAAGTAAGACAGTGTCAGGTAGGGAAGTAAGTAAAGTTGTCGGGGTGGCTTATAGTCGGTATCAGCCCGACAGCAAAAGAGTCCATCTTTTCACTAGCGCTAGACAAGGAGATAGTTATAGCGTCTGGGTTAGAGTGCCACACCCACCATCAGCCCCTTACTTTACCGCACAGATCCCTGTGCTACTCATGCACTGCGTTAGTGTGTGCCGGTATCCAACCCGGAACCTTGTGGTTCCTATTCAGACACTCTACCGACTGAGCTAAACAAAACAGACCCAGCTGGGTATGTGGGTAGGTTTTTATGAATAGTTTGAAACCGATAGATAGATCGATATTCACTGAATTTAGATTAGTGAGCTAAAAGACCACAAGTGTATATATAATATATATATATATATATTGGTTTGGAGGTTGATTTTGAAGGCTATCACAATGCAGGTGTAAAGAAAAAATAATAAGTAACAATGGTGTTGTTTGTTAACCTGTGATTTATTCTTGATATTCGTAATATCAAGAATAAATCACAGGTTAACAAACAACACCATTGTCACCTTATTATTTTTTCTTTACACCTGCATTGTGATAGCCTTCAAAATCAACCACCAAACCAATATATACACAATGCTTCAAGCAAATTATAAAACCCTTATATATATATATATATATATATATATATACGAGCGTGTTCTAAAAGGTCAGCGCAATGTTGAATGAAAGTGCATTTTTGAAATGTTCACTCGGTTATTAGGACATGTGAGTGCCGGAAATGGAACTCATGTCAGTGAAAGATCGTCTTCCGGTCCGATAATTCTCTCTCTTTTTCTCTTGAATAAGGTGGACGACAAGGTAAAGATGCATTGCTATCCTAGAAAACCGATGTTCTAAGTGTGTTTATTAATTGACTTATTGATTAATTTTAAAGGATATGTCATGCCTTATATTGTTATTTTATGCCTTGAGGCTAGGGAATCGCGTTCATTGTACATTTATATTTACATATTTTGTGTAGTTGTTTTTCAGAGTTTTTATTACACACGTTCATATCGAATACTACTAACACACACACACACACACACACACACGCATATATATATATATATATATATATATATATGTGTGTGTGTGTGTGTGTGTGTGTGTATTTGAGCAGCATTCTTTCATTTATACATGTAGAATTAAACAAAAGGCACATCTCCTGTTTAACAATTTCATTTTTGATCTTTTCTAATTTTCTGGCCAACATTTTAATGTTTGGTTGGAATTGGTGGATAAGTCCACCAAAGAAAACAAAAACTCCAAATACTAGAGCTTTATACATAAAACAATACAAACCATCCTTAAACAAAATTAATTTCCAATACAGTACACACGTTCTAAAATGCCTATTACACCTTTTTCACCAATTCTTCTCCTTCCAGCCTCCACATTAATATAATTTAAAATAAAAACGGGAATACATCACCCCTGATGATGTCACTTCGAAGTGCCGAAAGTACTCGGGAACTGAACTTTGGTGGACTTAACCACCAAAACATTAAAAAGTTGACCCGAAAATTAGAAAAGATCAAAAATAAAACATGTATATATATATATATATATAATATATATATATATATATATATATAAGATTCGCAGTCTCATGATACTGATTAATATCAGAGGAAATAAATTCATAACTTAATAGGATCAGCGATTAATCATTTTATATATATATATATATATATATATATATATATATATATATATATATATATAACCTGTTTGTATTAATAGAACCATTTTTTATTCACAAAAGAAGCAAGTTATTGCTTTTAGATAACGGCATGTATTTGTCAATATAGAAAGGCAATTTGGATGTTTTATGATTATTTTCTTTTTTAAAAGCTACGGTTTCTCAATACACTGGGCAGTATTTTATGTTTTTATGATTCGGGAAATGAATGGCCCTGTGCTCCCGTGTTAACAACATTTGAATCAAATAGTGTTATTTTTTTATTGTATTACGTATCAGGGGAAAAATCAAGAAACAGAAAAAACAAATTCTCAGAAGTAGTTAAACAATTCTAAACACCAACTCTTCTAATATCACGGGCACATCACGTGGAGTAATGTTTAGCAGCTAGAGGGTTGATAGGTTGGACTTTATGGCATATCAACCCTTGTTGGGTTATTTTATGCCGAAGGCATTTTGTTTTATTCATTCTTCATGCTTATTCAAATTTTCTTTTAAACTGAACTTTTTAAAACACGTTTTCTAAACTCATTTTTCCCTTATGGTAAGCCCCAACCCCTTTTTATCATATGGGTGCTAGAAGGCGGTGAATGCGGGTCTACATGTCCTGGGAATGACGTTAAATCTATCTGATGGTGATGTTCCAGTTCTGGAGGTTTGGGGAATGTGGAGCACCCCTTCATCACCATTGTTCCCTGGTCCACTCTGACCCGGAGTGGTAGTACCTGTTAGGGTCCCATCTATGGGTTAAATAGAAAAATGTATTCATAAAAAATTGTATTATCCATTAATTGATTTATTTCAAAACTTTATCGGCATTAAATGACCCACTGAGGTTGATATGCCGTAAAACAAACCAAACCAAAACCAAACTCATTTTTAAAATTTTCAACCCATAGATGGGACTCTAACAGGTACTACAACTCAGAGTCAAAGTTGACCTGGGAGTAATTGTGATAAAGAAGTATTCCACAATCTCCAGTGATCCAAAATTGGAACTTTACCATTAGCTGGAGTTTAGCGTCATACCCAGGACACTAAGACCATCAACCACCACCTTCTAGTACATATATGATAAAAAGGGTTGGCGTTGTTCTCAAGGGCAACAGGGTTGGGACAATCATATATATATGCTAGTGCTTGACGTGACCAGTCAGTTGATCGGAGGGAGCCTCTCTAAGCGCCCCTCTAGTCTAAGTCAGGGCCAAAATGAAGTTGCCGGTCATGGAATGCTCAGCCACCAGTATTCCACACTTGAGCATCACAGGTCGCCACCCACGGCCAACAGGTGACCCCATTGCGGGGGGGGGGGAGGATTTTATCCCTCTGTAGAGGTTCAGTTGGCGTATTCTACAGCCCCAGCCGACAAGGTGGGCTAGTAGCTAGCTAACTATTATTAACGAGATAGTTTATCACGAGGCTAGAAAAAGGGAATACCCAATGAGAAGCTAAGCTATGCGTCGTAAATAACATACAGTTTCCTTATAATGTTACCTACATATGAAAACGTAGAACTGAATGCATACACATAACAGTAGAGTGACTGATAACTTTTCATTCTTGCAGGCCATGACTAATTAGTTCAATTCTCACTGGAGCTCCTGTCGCCTAGTAAACATACACACACACGTGACAGTTTCGTGTATTCTCATGAATGAGTCGACTTTTGAAGACCTCATTTTCAGGCGAAAATCTAACGTCGACAAGCACAAATATATCTATATATAACGAAATCGCGTCTGTTTTGGTATGTAGGTGTCGACTTAAAACTCGGAAAAGAGATGTGATTGAGCATTAAAAACCTAACTTCTGCATTAAATAACACAATAAGTTCACGTACGTGAAACCAACCAACTAAACATCAGAGATACTTAGAAAAGTGTATAATATTTCAAAACTGAATTTCCTAACCTCACGCAAACACGCATATACAGGGTGCCTAAAAAAGGATAATTAAAAAATTGTTAATAAAACAACAACAATAAAACACAGTTTTCTGAAGAAACGCGTTGAGTTTATTGCTGTAACTTACATTCGACTCATCGGCAAATTTTATTTTTTAAATTTATAACAATAAATTCTCTTCAAACCCTTGTTTATCCTCTTCACAATGCTCCAGCATTTCCGTATTGAAATCACGGAGTGTGCTTTTGTCCTGCTCAATTAGACTTTTTAATAACTGCATCTTGCAAAAATCATTTTCAATAGTTTCCAAATGTGTACTATTTAGCCGAAGCATTGTGTATTTAACAATAAAGACGAGGAGAATAGTTCGAAAAATCCAAATAATACAAATTTTCAAGCCTCATCTCGAAAATTCAGAAAAACAGTTTCAAAATGATCAGACGTGGACTTTGTAACTCCCGATCTGCCATACCGGTGATTTTCTGTGAAATGTCTGGATAGATAGCACGAACACGCTCCAATTGTTTTTTTGTTTTTTTAGAGTGATGTTCTTCATAATTTTTTATTTTAAATTTTACACAATCAACTTTATTAAAAAATTTATAGTATCAATCACAAATGATTTGTCTAGTCGACAGGGATTTATTAAAATGTGTCCTAAAAATCTACTGTACGATAGTAAGAATATTCGTTTTGATTAATTCAAGCCCAAAACATGGCTTCGCAACAGCTATAGTTTTTGACATCTGGCTGACAACAAAACGCGTATAGCTGCCAAAATCCTGATAATAAACTCTAAGATTATTGTGAGGGGTAATTTTAAATTTCTTTTTTTTAAATTGTGAAACTTTATGTGAAGACATACAAATTATGACAACTTTTCCACCTCAAATCCCCTGAAAATTAAGAAATTAGGGAATGTTTTAATATTGTCTTTCCGCTCTGTCGGATGGGGCGTTAGAATGCACCGACTGCACCTCTGCATAGGGGTAAGACTCCCCCAATGGGGCCACCTGTTGGTCGTTGGTGGCGACCCATGATGTTTAAGGATAGAGCCCAGGTGGATGAGCAGTTCATGACATGCGATACTCCACTTTGGCCCTATCTTGGGCTAGACGGGCGGTCGGAGAGGCCCCCTCCGATCAATCGGCTGGTCACGTCAAGCCCTAGCACCTATATGATTTTCCCAACCCTATTGCCCTTATGGCAAGCCCCAACCCCTTTTTATCATATGGATGCTAGAAGGCGGTGGCTGCGGGTCTACATGTCCTGGGAATGACGTTAAACTCTATCTGATTGTGAAGTTCCAGTTCTGGAGGTTTGGGGAATGTGGAGCACCCCTTCATCATCATTGCTCCCTGGTCCACTTTGACCCGGAGTGGTAGTACCTGTTAGGGTCCCATCTATGGGTTAAATAGAAAAATGTATTTATAAAAAAATTGTATCATCCATTAAGAATTGATTTATTTCAAAACTTTATCGGCATTAAATGTCCCACTGAGGTTGATATGCCGTAAAACAAACCAAACCAAAAATATTGTCTTTCTGAAATGGTAAAAGCAGAACTAAAACAACATGTCTGTACCTGGTATGGCATCCAACAAATAGTTGGTTAATGGTTTTTTATATTTCTATCGAGAAGGATTTTAGGTATAACATGATGATTTAAAGTTTACAATGAAAGGCAACTAATAAATACACACATACACGTATATATTAGTATGCTCCCAAAACCCGGTAGAGCTCTCTAGAGAGGACTTTGACGAACTTACACCGCTTAGTTAAAAAGGCATTACTTGTCTGTTGTTTACAAACATGAGTTCTCTGGTGATCGTAACATACATCTCGGGATGCTTGTAATTATCAGTTAAATGATGTCTCTCTCATATGTTCCCCATACCCCTAGGGTTTAGCACTTTGGTGGTGGGGATTTCGAAGACGAACGTCAACTAAAGCGTAAACGCAAAGCTCTCCTATATAAGGGATGAAGCACTTTATGGCGGCCTTTACATAAAAAGTGATGTGTGTAATAAAACAGTTAAAATCCCCTTCGCATTATGTAGGTGATGACAGCCAGGCGGTTAAGGTGTCTGACTGACACTGAAATGATCGGATTTCAATCCCGGCTGTAGGTGGCTTACAAATGTCTAGCCACACTAAAGAGACATGATAAGTCGAAACACGTGTCTGTGGATAACTATATATATATATATATATATATATATATATATATATATAATGGGAGTAAAATCAGGAGATTAATTCGACAGTATGTGGAGAAAATGTAGCACTAACACGGGATGTTACAATGGATGGAAATTTATTAGTCGTAGTGTCGATGTTCGAACATTTCGGTTTATGATGAAACCTTCTTCAGGACAATAGGAAACTAGTCAAGATAAAAGAGGGTTTATGTAGTTAAAAAAAGATGATGGATGTTTTGAGGGCGTTGAGTTTGGAAATGTGTAGAAAAGGTTCGTTACCATTCGTTGATTAGTGTTTATAATTGAATGTTAATGACGTGATTGGTACATGCGAAAGCGAAAATCAAAATGTGATAGGAACATCTGAAGAAGGTTTCTTTATAAACCGAAATGTTCGAACATCGACATAAATTTCATCCATTGTAGCATCCCATAGCATATATATATATATATATATGTGTGTGTGTGTGTGTGTGTGTGTGTGTGTGTGTGTGTGTGTGTAAAATGGTGATTTATTTTAAAAAACACAGGTTCAAATAAAATGAGTGTTATTTATTCAGCCAACGCTGCTGTGTTTCAATCTATTTAGTAGATCTTCTTCAGGGCTTTTGTTGATATAAGGAAAAGTAAAATTTATCACAGAATAAAGGAGACTGTGATAGTCTTTGTTGATCATTTGTTTACAATATTTTGAATAGAAAACTAGCGCTCTTTAGTTATATATATATATATATATATATATATATGGTAGAGATATGAGGAACACAAGAACAAAACTCAGACAAACGTATGTAGGAGATATATTTCACTAAGCATTAAGCTCAGCATCATCAGTCGCTTTATTGATTATTAAGGCATCATGCAAGTGTTTTATAGAAGGGGAAGCAAAATATATCTCCTACATACGTTTGTCTGAGTTTTGTTCTTGTGATCCTCATATCTACCACATTCTGTCGGATTTACTCCAATCCTCCTTCCACACACACACATTATATATATATATATATATATATATATATATATAATATATAAATATAAAGAGAGAGAGAGAGAGAGAGAGAGAGAGAGAGAGAGAGAGAGAGAGAGAGAGAGATTGCAGGTCTATTGAATAATGCATCATCTGATACGTACAGATTTTTTATGATGTTACAAAATATGTTTTATTTGAACAAGAAAGATCTAATCCATATAATTCCCATCACAGGAAATTAAGGTCATTAAAAGCAGCCGCTGGATAAACAATATCCAATTTTCTTTTCATCATCATCATCATCATGTCGCACAAATAGCACGGATATCCATGACAATCTCTCACCAGCCTTCCCTATCATCCATTGCCTCTGGGTGTTCTTCTGCGCAGCATCCAGCATCCTCACATAGTTGGTCAATGTAGGTCCTGGCTGGGCGACCCACATTAGCATGTCCATGTGTTGGCTTCCACAGGAGTATGTCGCTTATGAGCTCGTCCTTGTTTCTCCAGTATTGTCCTGCATGCCTAGTCCGTCTTACTCGTATGGTTTGGGAGATGGGGACAAGTGGCCATACAGCTGCCTCCTTGTAGGATGCTGTTTCCACGACCTGTTCAAGACTGCACGAAGCAATCTTGTGCAGGTCTATCTAGCTTATTCTCAAGGCGCTTTGTTAGAGACCAGGTGGTGCAGTCATACAGCAATAGTGATATAACCACAGCCTGGAAGAACTGTCACTTTAGCTTGTCAGCGAGATCGGATTTCCATATGACTGATAACTTGTTTGTGGCCAACCATGCTTTCTTATTCGTAAATATCGCTCTCTGAGGATGAGATATAACTATCTAGGTATGTGAATTGTTCTACTATCTTAAGAGGCTTAACGTCAAGTGTGGATATGTCTCCTTTCTTTTTAAAACTCATGAACGCCGTTGTATCAGAGTTCACATAGAGGCCGACGTTACTCTATATGTAACAGTAAACAGTCTGACGACAAAACTATCAAACAAAACGAATGGGAAACACTGATATTTATGGCCTTTGCATTCCTGAACTTCACAATGTAGAAAGAACATAAATTAAAACAGGCAAATTCTCACTCACCGGTTCAGACAGACAAAATCAACAGAATGAATAACTCTGAAAGTGAAATCTGAAAGCTCTAAAAAAAAAAAAAAAGAGAAATAGTGTGCTAATTGAAGTATGCAAAAGGCCACTGAAAAGGCCTGACAAGAAGTGTAACATAATTCAATAGAGTCTATAACAGTGTAGACACAGGGACAACAGTGATCGAAAATCCTGAGATACAGATGCTCTCTCACCGATATTGAGCCCTTTTTATTTACACACACACACACACACATATATATATATATATATATATTATTATGTAGTTGTTATGACGTCACAGGATTTTGAGACGCGACGCTATTAACGATAATAATACGCTAAGAATTTTCCGGATTCTTTGCTTTTGTGTCTTATTCGAAAATAAATTTTAGAGGAAACTTCTTAACATCACCCTGAAGATGGTTGAATAAAAACCGAAACGCTGAAACATTGGCATGCTATAGATACATAGGTATATACATCCTTTGAATATTTATCTGTTTAGTATTTTTAATTTTAAATTATACACGCACTCACACACACACACACACATATATATATATATAGTTTTTTTTTTCAATCTCATATCGCTAGTCTTATCCAATGAAATGCAAAATATCCAATAATATTCTAGTGAACTCGTTTATGGCACAGCAGTTGGTGCACAGATCCAACATGCCAGGCAGCTCTTTTTTCCCTAAGAAAAGGTTATGCTGTGGTGTCAGAACTTGCGAGAGACGCAAATCTGTTTCAGGAGGTGTCAACCAGTGAGTTTTGCGTTTGGCAAATGGAAGGAATATAGATAAAAAAGATCGGTGCAAGTAAAGGGATGAAGTGTGTGTGTGTGTGGGGGGGGGGCAGTGATGGTAAGGTTCGCGGGGGGGGCTCGGGGGTCGGTGAGAGTTGACAAGGAAGAGCACACAGGAAAAAAAGGGGAGAATCAACAGGGAAGCGACGGAAACTTAGAGGTTTGTTTAGATATCTTTATTTAACTGACCCAAATACCTACAAAGCCAACACGTACACACAAACAAAAATACACACACACACGTAGAAATATAAATGCTCACAAAGAAATATATATACACACACACACATATACACACAAACACATATACATAAACACACACACACAAACACATACACACATAAATATATACACAGAAATATATACACACATATATACTTATAACACACACAACATATACATATATACACATACACATATATAAATATACCACACACATATATACACACACACAAAAATATATACCATACTACTCACACACACACAAAAATATATACCCACACATACATACTCACACACACAAAAATATATCCACACATACATATATATATACCCACACACACACACACATATATACCCACACACACACACACATATATACCCACACACACACACATATATACCCACACATACATACTCACACATACATATATACCCACATATATAATATATATACATATACAAAATATATATATATATATATATACACATATACAAAATATATATATACACATATACATACATACTCACACACAAAGAAATATACACACACATATACATACTCACACACATATACATACTCACACACAAAGAAATATACACATACATACACGCATTATATACCTACACATTATATACACACACACACATATATATACCTACACATACATATATACACACACACACATACATACATATACACACACACATATATATAAATATATATATATAACTGACGAGCAAAATCATAACACTTGGCTTTATAAACAACTCTTGGTCCAACGTGATCGATGTTGACCTTTGGGAGGTCAATGGCACTATCCAAAGAGTACACAAATATCTCAAGGCGAGAAATGCGCTCGATAAAATGTGATTACTTTGAAAGCTGATTTTAAGAAATAAAAACATACTGAATACTCGACACATGCCGCGTTTTCTAAGACTCGCCAACAAAGCGCGTAGAGTGGAGAACCTGTTTGCAGTCATTTGTCATGTGTATTTATCCAACCTTTCTATCACAGGCGGGAAATTACACGAGATCAGTTTGAAAACGTAATACTGCTGGCTAAAATTCAGCGATTTCCTGCTCCTAGACTGGTAAGTACACCAAGTCTAAAAAAACAGTCTGTCCCTACTATTTATCCATAGCAGTAGCAAGATGTGGATTCAGGCCTTTTCCTAGGTTATTCAATAGAATAAAACTTGAATCATTCCAAGTTGTAGCTATGTCAGTACTACTGTATGGTTGCACTAACTGGACTAAGCAAACGCAAACAACCTTGTCCAAGATTTTAACTCGGGTCATAAATTACTTTTCCTATGACGGTAATCGTTATGCTAAGGGCACCTCCTGAAAAGCATTTGAAGTGTATTACTATAAGTAAAATTCTCCCTACGATTTTTCGGGACTATACTTTGTCCAACATTTGCACTCTGTGACCCGAGTGCATTTCCTATGACGATAATCGTTATGTCACGTGTTCTGTTGGCGAAATCTTGGCAACGTCGATTGCAGATGAATAAGCCCCACCCCACAAAAAAAGAGGATGTTCTGGATAAGACACTAAAGCGCATCTGGTGGTGAAGCTTGAGTGCTTAAACTTTGGGCGTGTAGAATGACACGTTCATTGTGATTACTCACAGGTCCAAACTGACCCCGAATGAGAGTACCTGTTACGAGTCACGTATATAGGTCAAATAAATGTATTTGACAATCATTGATATTAGATAGAAATACGTGTGTGTAAATAAATGTTTTTTTTATAGTTACGTTTGTTGGATTTTACAGCATGTCAACCCTTGTTGGGTTATTTTATGCCGAAGACGTTTTGTTTAATTCATTCTTGATGGTATTCAATTTTTAACTCGATTTTTATACTCATTTTTAAAACTCATTTTGTCTCCATTTAAACCATAGATGGGACCCTAAAAGATACAACCATTCCGAGGAGGAGTTGGCCTGGGAGTAATGACGTTGAAAGCGTATTCCAAACTCCCCAGAGCTTCAAAATTGAAACTTCACTATTAGATGTAGTTTAAAGTTTACTTTTCATATGAATAGTTACTCTAAACTATATAACTGTGTATAAATTACTTATATAGAAATAATTGATATCATATGGGATATGTGAATTGAAAAGTTGTGAAACCATAGAAAGATTTACTAAAAATTTTACTTTAAAAAATTACTAAAGCTTATAAAAGTTAAACTTAAAAAATTGTGAAATTTACTATTGAAAAGTTAATGTGAAGAGACAAAAAGAAAAAATTTGGAAAATCATTAATTATTAAAAGTTCAACTATTGTAAAATAAGGTAAATAATTATCAAAAAATACTGACATACTTATCTATTTTCATATATATCTATCAATTTATCTCTTCATTTCTATCAATCTATCAGATAAAATGAAAGAATTATATTCAGATACTAAATTAAAGGAGAAAGCAATTATTTAAAAAAAAATAAAAAAGATAAACAATTATTGAATAAATTGAAATGATAAAAAATTATTCACTAAATTAGAACGATGAACAATTCTTGAATACATTAAAATGACTTGCAAATATATACACCCTCCGGGTGCAAGTATTTGATTTTTAATATAATAACATATCATATTAAATTAGAAAGGCAAATGAAATTGAATAAGAATGCAGATAAAAAGATTAGTAACAGAGGGGGGTATGATTGAAAAATAGAACAATTTGAAACTAACTCTTCCATCATTTTCCATTACTCCCTTCTTTCATTGGTAAATTTTCCTAATTTAGCTATTTAGTTAAAATAGGAAATAAAGAATAAAATTACAGCCATTTCTTCTTGCTAATTGATTTCTTTTAAGATTTGTCCCCGAGATTTTTGCTCATATTCATTAAGATAAAACCAAACAATTAGAAATTAATAATACTAAGCATATATTTATTAAAATCAATTTTTTAAGATCCATATGCAAATTAGCCTTCCCATTCACACTGCAAACCACTATATTTTGTATATATAAATACAATTGCTTGTTAATAATATGTAGATATGGTCAACAGTATTAATAATGTAAAACAATTTTATTAATAATTGAGGTTTGAATAAAAATAAAATCATGGAGGATGTGACGCAAATAACTAAGGGAATTGTGACTTGAGTAGTAATATAGTTTCGGTTACAGACAGAAAAACACACAATCTCCATTATAATAAGATATACAATTATCACATAACAGACTAAATGGCAAACTGTGTTCAAGTTAAATGTATTAAGAATAGTTATTTGAAGCTATAATTGTTTACAAACGATTATAATCATTAGTTACTTGCAATAAAAAAGACTTGGGTACTAATGTTACATAATTATTGGATCCCTAATACATTTTTAAGGTATTGTAGAAATCATAATGGTGATTAGTACAGCTGATGGCCTTGAGGGGGAGTGACAGCGTTTGACCTCACTCTGACCTTGCTTTCTGGGGATAGACCGTGTGAACCAGAACCCCCATAGAAAGCCCTCTTCCGGTTTAAGGAGTAAGTTAGTCAGTTAGAACTTAGAATCCGAGCTAGCAACATGTAAGCCTCATCTGCGCAGATTGTCTGGGTGGGGGATTTGGAATAAAGTAACATCAACCTAAATCGAAGTCTTGTGTTTATTACTAAAAACTAACAATAACACAGGGCTTCTGATAAGGAATGATCCCCAACAGAAACCAGACCCGGAATCCTCAATAGAAGACCAGACGAGACCTTAGAAGATATACCAGACCAAGATAGATGATAGACGATCAGAAGCAAAGCCGGCCAGAAGAATAGACGACCAGAGTAAGAAGTAAGAAAGGTATATAACGTTATATGCTGATTTGGCTTAGTGAAAAGACCAGTATATAACACTAAATAACGCAACAAGAATTGACAATCTGTAAAACAACCAACTCTTACTATACATATATCCCAGGACATATACATGATTACGATTCGTATTTCAAAATTGAATACTAGAGTAATGTCCATATTTTTAAAAATGTTTCTTAAGATTTTCCTAACGACACTAAACGCTTTTTGTGAACCTCTATTTTAAGAGTCATGTTTAGTGCGTAAACTAAGTAAGGGACAAAGTGGAGTGTTGCTGGTCGTGAACTGCGCAGACACAGGATTCCGTACTTAAGCATCATGGATTCAAACCCACAGCCAATATGCAGTTGGAGGATTTCACCTCTCTGCAGAAGAGCAGCCGGTGTAATCTAAAGCAGTAGAGGGTTATTTAATGCCAAAGTTATCCCTGTAAGGGCAGTCTCCCTTGCCTGAGGGCTTTGGTAAATCTCCTGTGTCTGGAGACCCTTTTTGGTCCCGTGACACAGGAACCCGAGGAGGGAACCCTCTTCTTCTGATGCCACTGAACAAGCCTGGACGTGCTTGTCACCTCTCTCCAGCAGACACCTATGGTGCATGCCAGACGCCACAGACACGACACTCCTCACAGTAAGTGGTTTCCACCTATTTTGTATATGAACACTACTGTGTATGTTTGGACTCTTGTGACATTTTATAGTCTGGGGAACTTCGTTCCCCTATACCTGTTATAATAAAGTCTTTTAAACGTAACTAACGTGTTTGTCGTTTTCCCAACCGAAGTGTTCCGCATTGGGTATTTATCCTTTAGGTAACCCAATGTTTTATAAGAACCAGAATTAATACTCTGTGAACCTCTTATATCCCTGTAGAAGAACAATGGTGGTACTTCATCGCTGAGGAATTGAAAGGTTTTCATATTCTTTCCAAGAGTATTAGTATGTATTTACCAATTCCACCCGTGGACAGGATTTGAGAGAAGGCCAATTTTTAAGCGGAGTTTAACTGGTTTGAATTCAGAGTTTTCCTTTTCCTTGACTGGTTAGCTGGCCAAGGTTAAAGAGCCCAGTCTAAACAACTATTTACCCATAGCTGGTGGGAGAATAGTAGGATTCATAACTTTACCAAGGATATTTGAGCTAAGGGAATGCAAACAGCCTCGTCCAGTATGTGGACTCGTGTCAACGTGTCCATTTCCTCCGACGATACCAAGGGTATTAGTCCGAAAGTGAAAGTAAATAACATGACTGGCGTTTGAACTTGCTGACAACGATATCTCAGTCAAGTCATGTTACCCATAACACACTCAACCCAATCTAAAGTGTGATAACCTTTGGTGTAACAATACAGACTTGTTTAATCGTCACTTTAAAACAAGCATTTAAACAGCGCGTAAATAAATGATGAACAACGGGGAAAATATAAAGAAAGAAAATTATTCCTGTTTACGCATGAAGATATACAGCTTATCATTTCGGCAGTGTTTTGCTTGCTATTAGGTAAAACATTCCAGTGTCGATCTAATGAACTATGAAAGATTCCAAAATTGGTTGGTTGGTTGGATTCTACGGCATGTCAACGCTTGTTGGGTTATTTTATACCGAAGACATTCTTTTATTCATTGTTCATGGTTACTGACATTTTTTTAAACTCAATTTTTAACACATTTTTGTCAACTCATTTTCTTTTATTTCTATTTAACCCATAGATGGAACTCTAACAGGTAATACCACCCCGGTTCAGGTTGGACCTGGGAGTGATAGCCATAAAAGGGTAGTCCACACTCTCCCGAGCTCCAAAATCGAGACTTCACCATGGATTCAGTTTAACGTCATACCCAGAACACTAAGACCCTCAGCCACTGCCTTTTAGCACATATATGATAAAAAGGGTTGGGGATTGCCTTAAGTGCAATAGGGTCGAGATAATCATATAAGTGCTAGGGGTTGACGTGACCAGCCGATTGACCGGGGGTGGCTCTCCGACCGCCCGTCTAGCCTAAGTAAGGGCCAAAGTCAAAACTAGGTGAACCATTTACCTCGTATAACTGATGTCCATGATTATATCTATGCTTCGGTTTAGGAAGCAGTGGTTGCATCCATTATACAGAGAATTTGGATGCTAACAAATAAGACATTCAGCTTGGTTGCACACGCTACAAAACATCGTTCACTTGCAGATGTGTATTTACCCAACCCATTCGCATGAGTGGGATGTAAAATAAAGCCAGTTTTTGTAGTTAAGTTTAACAGGCTTGAATTCAGAGATTTTATTCTCCGAGATCAGTTGCCAGACTGACGTTAGAGAGCATAGTCTACGCTACTACTTACCCATAGACGGAGGGAGAGTAGTTGGATGAATAGCTCTCCCAAGGATATTAGCGCTATGTGAAATGTAAACAGCCTCGTCCAGGATTTGAACTCAGGTCGACGAGTCAATTTCCCATGACTCTAAGAATTACACCACGTGCCTCCACTTAATTTGTAATATATGTGTATACCCAACTCCTCCATCACGGACAGGATATGACACGTCAATTTTTAAGCAGAGAAAATTGAAAACTTTTACTCTCTTGGACTAGTTGCCTAGCCAAGTCTTAAGAACCCAGTCTGTCCTACTAATTATCCATAACCGAGGGAGAAGAGAAGGGTTCATCACTTTTCTAAGGCATTAGCGCGAAGGGGAACACAAACAGCCTCCTCCAGGATACCATTTCCTGTGCCGGTAATCGTTAAGTTAAGTACGCCTCCGTCATTTTGTAATAGAAAGATACTAGCAGGACCTGTGGATATACCACAGTATGATAATTTAATTATTACAACGCTTGATATGTTTACTTAAGAACTATTGCAAAATTGTTCAATATGTTAAAAGTATAATAATCTTAATTTAACTCTCTCTCACTCTTTTTTTCTTTCTTTCCCTTTTTCCACTTAGCGTTATCGCCTTCGCGCACTCACCACCTCTCTCTTTATCTTTCCCCTATTGTCTTTCTTTCTTAAAAGATTTTTTTCTGTCTAGCATGTCTTTTTTCTCTCCTTTCCTTATAATAAAAACGGAATGGTCCATTATTTAGCTGAAGTGACAACATTCATTAGCAATAAGAATTCGGTGGATAAACAACACCAGATAAACAGGATTTACATTTCTGCATTTCAACTTAGATGATTTGGACTGTCTCATTTTTAATCAGAGGGCGTTTCAAGATGATAACGGTCGTACAATTAAGGAATACGACTATTAATATATATAGATATCATTGTACCAGAGATACGTATGTAAAGGAGTGACATAGAAAAGAGGTCTTAACATTATTTTTTGCTCATATTATTAAACGCACAACGTATCTGCTCTTAAAAAAATAGATTTATCTTGCGTAATATCCGGGTTCACGTTAAATTGCACTTTCCATTTTGAGTCATAGAACAAAAGGTCACATTTATTTGAAAATTGTTATCTTTGTCACAAAACGTAGTAAGTTCACTAGTTTTAGCTTAGAACAATTTCAGAATCTGAATTAAGTTCTCCCCATTTATACAAGGATTGGCCCTTTTGACGTAGGTCCTGTAAGTAACCTAAGAAAAGAAAAAAAAAAGAAATAAATAAAAAGCACGTACCATAAGTATACTAAAAAAAGCAGCAGCTACTGTATGCAATCTAAAAAAAAGCAGCAGGTACCATAAGCAATCTAAAAATGGAGCAGGTACCATAAGTAATCTAAACAAGGAGCAGGTACCATAAGTAATCTAAACAAGGAACAGGCACCATAAGTAATCTAAACAAGGAGCAGATACCTTAAGCAGCCTAAAAATGAGCAGGTACCATAAGCAATTTAAACATAGAGCAGGTACCATAAGCAATTTAAACAAAGAGCAGGTACCATAAGCAATTTAAACAAAGAGCAGGTACCATAAGCAATTTAAACAAAGAGCAGGTACCATAAGCAATTTAACAAAGAGCGGGTACCATAAGCAATTTAAACAAAGAGCGGGTACCATAAGTAATCTAAACAAAGAGCAGGTACCATAAATAATCTAAACAAAGAGCAGGTACCATAAATAATCTAAACAAAGAGCAGGTACCATAAGTAATCTAAACAAAGAGCAGGTACTGTAACCAATCGAAACAAGAAACAGGTACAGTAACCAATCGAAACAAATAGCAGGTACTGTAACCTATCTAAACTAGGAGCAGGTACTGTAACCAATCTAAACAAAGAGCAGGTACCATAAGCAACTTAAAAAGTGTTGAATATGCTTAGATGAAAAGCTCTTTGCACATAATTAATGATATATCTTACGATCAAGTCATACTGAAAAAAGACAGTTCTCGTTAGATCACGGAAGCCAGCCAGCTGTAATAAATGGTGCACTTTTGCATTTGTATACAAGGTGTGTCAGAAAGTATCGATATTTTTTGTACTTTTTGACACACCTTGTATTCTAAAAAAAAGTTCCATTCATTCTTCATGTCTATCTTGGTAAATACACCTTTAAACTTTGTACTTTTTGACACATGTTGTATTCTGAAAAAGATTAATGAATGGAACGTTATTTTTTTTATAATACAGGGTGTGTCAAAAAGTACAAAAAATTTCGATACTTTTTTGACACATCTTGTGTATTATTGGATAATAAAGTCTCTTGTATTTTTCATCAGTTGGAATTTGTAGGACCAATCTGACATTTTAATTCAATTTAAGCCAAAAATATCTATAAAAACTAGCGATTTAACCCGAAATAGTATCAATTTAGCATTTCCTTTCCAAAAGAAATGGTTTATAAAATCCTCTTCATAATTTAGATGATCTACTGCAGAGATATCTTTTTAGAGATCGGACGGTGAATAAAAGCAAAGGTGTTCACAAGGGTCCTCACGATGTGAATTTACTAGTTTACATATATAACCCCTTTTGTAAAAAGAAACGAAAGAGGCTGGGTCATTTAGACTAGCTACCAGATATCGTACACCTAAAAAAATGCCTTATTAGCTGTTTTGGTCACTAGCGATATGTTGTTCACAGACAATCCATTCAAAACATCCGGGTCATTTAAAAGAATGAACGATCTGGCTCTGACGTAGTTAAAACATTTTCAGTATCACAAACCTGCAACCTAATATTCATGATTTCCACAATACCCAATAAAAAACCAGGCTTCTCATTAGAAAATGTTTCAAGAATTATAAGGGAGTGTTTGCAATTAAAAATTACCGATTCTTTTCTCATGTAAATTGTATCAAAAACTGGTAAATTAGTTTTGTAATTTGATATTCAATTAATTTATTGGTGGGGTGAATGAAAAGTAAATTTTGTTACAAGGTTGCATCAAGTTGATAAAAAAAAATAAAAAAGCTGAATAGACAAATAAATATTTTGTACAGGAATAAATGTTAGTATTATTTGGATTATTCGGAATATTGTCCTCATCTTTATTGTTATCTGTCGATGAAGACAATTGTCCGAATAATCCAAATGATACTAATTATCAAGCCTTATCTCAAAACCTCAGAGGAATGGAATACATTTTGATGAAAATATATTTTAAAACTTTCCATTTTGATGGGGGTGGTCTCCGTGGTCTAATGGACTACGACATCGCAGTAAGTGAGTTCTGAATATTGTCATGCTATAAGGCTCACTTTCGGACTAATACCCTTGGGAAAGACTATGAAACCACTCACACTCCAGCTATAGATGAAATAGTATCATTATATACAAAGTGTCATAAAAGTATCGAAATTGAAGCTGCCTTTACCAAGACAGGAATGATCAATAAATGTAACGTTAATTTTTTCAGAATACAAGGAGTGTCATAAAAATATCGAGATTAAATTTGCATTTACCAAGATAGGAATGAACAATGAATGTAACGTTATTTTTCACAATACAAGGTGAGTAAAAAAGTACAGATTTTAAAGCTGTATTTACCAAGATAGGAATGAAGAATAAATGGAACGTAAATTTTTCAGAATACCAAGTGTGTCAAAAAGTACTGAAAATCTTGACACTTTTTTGACACAAATGTGCATGCTAAGAAAACATGTTAGTAATCTTAATCGTTCATTTCAGTCAATAATACAAGTTCTTTGTTAAGTATTGAATATTTTGTCCTAACCCTAAACAAAACTCTGTTTTTAAATCATGTAAGTGTAAAACTTATTGAAGACTATGAACTGGTTAATATATTAATACCATTGTAATTTACTTATTAACTTATTCTCGATATTTGGTGTGTGTTACTCTAAGTATAGGGGAGACAGACTAAGTGAAGTACAATTTAACTTCTCCATATCAAGGCATCTATACTTTTACCACACAGGTCAGCAGGCGACTTTGTAACGAAATTAGTTTTAGCACTTCAGCTCTCTCCCCGACAACATGGCTGCTACACCTGTCCCAGATAACAGCTATCTTAGAATTGTGACAAATAATTGATTTCAAGTTCTGTGATTGCTCCCCGATTACGACAAGAAGGCTCCCGAGTTAAAAAAAAAAAAAAAAAAAAAGAAGGCTCCCGAGTTCGAAAAGAAGGCTCCCGAGTTCGAAACGAAATACCTGAAGAAGGTCGGGGGCACATCAGCCAAAACGTTATACAGATAAGAATAAAGATGAGGACAATAATCCGAATAATCCAAATAATACTAATTGCTTTATATTATAATACGGTTGTTCATAAATCTTCCTTCCGTTATCATCCTGCAACAACATCCTCTGGTTAAAAGTGAGACCGTCCGAATCGTTCAAGATGCAATGCAAAAATGTAAATCCAGATTATCTGGTGTCGCTTAATCACAGATTACTTATTTGTCTCATTTTATTTCACCTAAATTTTAAAATAAAACATTCCAAATGGTCTTGCGTCGTTTAAATAACCAATGTAAAATTTAAATTAATTAAAAAAAAAGTTAAATGTTTGTTTCATTTGTAATATTGAAATTGTGAATAATAGAAGATATTTTGTTATTGTTGATCTAATGTCGTCCCGGCCTTTTGCTCTAATTTAAAATGCAAGCGTTGTATATTGGTTTACTGAAAATCTTATGTGCTCCGAGGATCCGATGAGCTTTGGAGTTTTGATAAGCTCCAAAAACATGTTATCAAATGTTGAAAAAGAAAAAGGAACTCCTAAGATTACTCGGTACCAGCAATACAGTTATCAACAAAATAGAATATGCAACTATATTGATCTTGAAGTTTCTGCAGAATTAAATACTTACAAATGATATGTGTATTAAGTATTGAATCGATTGTTTTTGTATATTTTTATATTATCTATTGCAAAGACAACAATAGAATTTATATGTAATTATATTGCAAATCATCGTTTCTAGCTCCTCTTGATTTTTGTTTTGTGGAAATTCCACGAGTCCTGCTAGTATTCTATTATTCCCCAAGATTAAACCGTACTTAAATAGCACTTTTCTAGGGACGGATGGTGTGTGTGAGAGAGATAGTCAAGGTAATACGCGCTGTCGACATGTCTGGATAATAATAATTGGAATTTTAGTAATAATATAAAACTATGCTTAGTTATATTATACTTGGCCCGTTTACCAAAATTTTTCTCGTTCCCCAATGACACCTACATTGACAGAATAAGATCTAAAAATATTCGTCTTCTGTCTTTTAAATATGGACCATATCAGTTGTTATTTTCTTTTCAAAATTAATATTTACCCTGTTAAAAAAGCAGCTGTATTAAATTTTGTACACATGGTCCTACTTTCGTAGGACTATAAATATCTTTAATAAAAATCCTAAACATTTTTTCAAATTCAAAAATTAGATAAAAAGTCCACAGTGTGTTCTCCAAGCGGCCAAAATAGCCTATTTTAGATTAAAATTATTAGATTACTATATTTCGTTTCAGACACCTGGCTCAAAGTGTGTTTTTTCTTAAAAATCAATTTGTCTTTATGTACTTTAAGAAACAGTAAACTGTTTTCCTGTCTTGAAATAAACCGCCACTTCAGTCGAATGCTCAAATGTGTTTTGATGTTTTTGAGAAAATACAACACCGACCGTTTGGGATTAGGGTTTCATCTCAAATTGTTAAATAAATATTTAAAACGTATCCGTTGGATGTAGTGCATAAAATTTTCCCATTCCTAACATTCGTATTTTGTTTGGGTTTGCATTATATATACTAGCAAATATATGCACCCTCCGGGTGCAAGTATTTAAGTTTTAATATAATAAAATATGGTATTAAATTAGAAAGGCTAATGAAACTAAATAAGAATACAGATAAAAAGATTTGAAACAGAGGGAGTATAATAAAAGATTTGAAACAGAGGGAGTATAATAAAAAATGGAACAACTGAAACTTACTCTTCCATCACTCTCGCCTTTCATTGTTATTTTTTCTAATTTAAGTATTTAGTTAAAAGAGGAAGTAAAGAATAAAATGAGTTATTTTATCTTGTTAATGGATTTCATTTCAGATTTATGGAAGAGATTTTTGCTTATATTCATTAAAATAAAACCAAACAGTTAGAAATCAATAATACCAAGCACATAATTATTAAATTCGATTTTTTAATATTAATATGCAAATTAGCCTTTCCATTTACACTGTAAACCAGTATTTTCTTGTATATATAAATATAATTGCATGTTGTGAGTATGTAGACATAGTTAACAGTATTAATAATGTAAGACAATTTTATTAATAATTGAGGTTAAATAAAAATAAGATCATGGAGAATGTGATGTCAATAACTAAGAGAATTATGTCTTGAGTAGGAATATAGTTTCGGTTACAGACAGAAAAACACGCAATCTCCATTATAATAAGATATATATATATATATATATATATATATATATAAGAAAAAAAATTAGTTCCAGTCCAACTTGCAATAAAATTGTTCTATAACATGTTGATGCTAAAATCATTTATTTTGTAATTATCCTAATTTTCGATATGAATTTGATTGATTTTGCCTGCATGTCAACACGTCTGGGGTTATTTTCTGCCTCGAGGTTAGGGAACCGCTTACAATGTACGTTTATCTTTGTTTTTGTGCAGTTTCTTAAATTGTTTTTGCACATGGTTAAATGATATCAAGTATTCTTAGCAAATACAAATAATTATTAAAGACATATTTGACCCATAGATAGGACCATAAAAGGTATTAGCACTGTGAATAAGAGTGCATCTGAGAGTAATGGAAATAAAGGGACAGGCCACACTCCTTGGAGACTCAGAAATATAAATTTGAAATGCTAATAAGAACATTACACTTTACTAAATATAAGCATCAATATTATTGGGCTACTGTTATGACAGGTTCTTATCAGGTTTACGGGGATTTAGTGTATATATAAACTACATTATTATTCAGTTATTCCAAATTAGTTGTTACGTAAATAAACCAAGATTTCGTGTCTATAAAGTAACAAGAAGCAATACTTCCAGATAATAAGTAAAGAAATAACAAGAGACTTAGAGATTTAGCATTATAGTCTATTTCAGGGAGCTATAATGCTAAATCTCTAAGTCTTTTGTTATTTCTTTACTTATATAATTGCTCTGTGACTCTAATATTAAGAGCATACATTGAGCTCTCAAACTGCGAGAGGTTTTTTAAATAAAACTCTTGTGTCGTAAGGAAGATTTCGTCTATAATATATATATATTATATATATATATATATATATATAATATATATATATATATGAGATAGATGTAAAGGGGGAGAGAGAGGGATAGGGTGATAGATAAAATGATATGGAGATCTCTATGAATAAAATAGGTGCTATATATAGATTTATAGATGGGAAGTGGCTTAGATATATAAACGAATGTGAAGAGGCCGGAGATATATAGATAAATGGGAAGACGCCGGAGATATATAGATAAATGTGATCAGCTAGATGTATAAATTGATGGATGTTAAAAGACTCAGATATCTATATAGCGCTATAATGATAGATGTGAAAAGACATATATGTATACAGACATATTGCTAGATGTTAAAAGACAGATATGTATAGACATATTGCTAGATGAAAAAGACAGATATATAATGGACGTAAAATATATATATATATATATATATATATATATATATATATATATATATATATGACAGATGCGAAAAAGACACACACACACATTTATATATAGATATGAGAAGTAAACAAACATACAATGTGCTTTTGATATGGCCTTGGCCGACAATTTTGGGGAGAATATGTGCTTAATTGAAGTGATACCTAATTTTGAAATTTAATTAGTTGATAATTAATGAATTAGGCGGGCATATATGTTCAAATGTAAGGCTAAACAAATCGAGAAAAGGTCAATCTCTGATTTGTTTAGCCTTACATTTGAACATATATGCACGCCTAATTCATTAATTATCAACTAATTAAATTTCAAAATTAGATATGACTACAATTAAGCACATATTCATCCCATATATATATATATATATATATATATATATATATATATATGATAGATGTGAAGAAACATTATATCTACATAATATATATATATATATATGATAAATGTGAAGAAACATTATATCTACATATATATATATATATATATGATAATGTGAAGAAACATTATATATACATATATATATATATATATATATATATATATATATATATATATATATGATAAATGTGAAGAAACATATCTACATATATATATATATGATAAATGTTATCTACATATATATATATATGATAAATGTGAAGAACATATATATATATATATATATATATATATATATATGATAAATGTGAAGAAACATTATATCTACATACATATATGATAAATGTGAAGAAACAATATATATACATATATGCATATATGATAAATGTAAAGAAACATTATATATACATATATATATATATATATATATATGATAAATGTGAAAACATTATATATACACACATATATACATATATATATATATATAAAGAAACATTATATCTACACATTATATATATGATAAATGTGAAGAAACATTATATCTACACATATATATATATATGATAAATGTGAAGAACATATATCTACACATATATATATATATGATAATGTGAAGAAACATTATATCTACACATATATATATATATGATAAATGTGAAGAAACATTATATCTACACATATATATATATATGATAAATGTGAAGAAACATTATATCTACACATATATATTATATATGATAAATGTGAAGAAACATTATATCTACACATATATATATATATGATAATGTGAAGAAACATTATATATAAATGATAGATGTGAATAAACTTATATATAAATGATAGATGTGAATAAACTTTATATATATATATATATATAATATATATTATGATAGATATATATACATGGTAGATGTGAAGAAGCAATATATATTATATATATATATATATATATATATGGTAGATGTGAAGAAGCAATATATATATATATATATATATATATATATATATGGTAGATGTGAAGAAGCATATATATATATATATATATATATATATATATATATGGTAGATGTAAAGAAGCATATATATATATATATATATATATATATATATGGTAGATGTGAAGAAGCAATATATATATATATATATATATATATTATATATATGTCTATGGTAGATGTGATGAAGCAATATATATTTATATATATATATATATATATATATATATATATATATATATATATATATATATGGTAGATGTGAAGAAGCAATATATATATATATATATATATATATATATATATATATATATATGGTAGATGTGAAGAAGCAATACATATATATATATATATATATATATATATATATATATATATATATATATATGGTAGATGTGAAGAAACAATATATACATATATACACATATGATAGATGTGAAGAAACATTATATATATATGTATATATATGATAGATGTGAAGAAAAATTATATATATCTAGAGACATAGAGAGAGATATGAAAAGAAATATAAAAAGACAAAAAACACTACACATAAATATATGTATGTATAAGTATATAGATAGATAGATATATGTGAAGAGACTAAGATTTTGCACGGAATCCCTGGCTATTCTACACAGTAACATTACTAATTTTACTCTCATTCACTAGGAACAGTGCGAAAACTTGTAAACACTGAGTGTATAAATATCATCCCTGAACACGTTTTTAAGACGAACGTGTATTTAAGTAAATACAGAATCTCACGTCTAAAGTTCGACTCAACATATCTGTATATAGTTGAATATAATCAATTATGAAAAAAGAAAAAAATATTCATAGATCAAAAAGAAAAAAGAATCAGAGTCCGCCTGCTATTTGAGACGAAAAAGCTAGAAAATGTATTTATACAAGTACGTTATTAGCTGACAAAGCGTATATCGTGTGTAGCCAGCCGGCATTCGACTTTACAGGAACTACGAAACACGTCATTTCCTGCCTATAAAATGCTGAATAGTCATCGCGTATAGAATATTAGAGGCTGCAAGTGTTGGGTGACTAAAGGAAATTCGGGTCAGATTTAAGTTGGTCAGGACGACAGCCGTAAAGCGATAGTTTGCGAACTTGTCTCGCAGTTAATTCGCTTAGCTTTATCAGACCTCTTGCAACTAGTCCTGTACCAAATTAAAGCTATATGGTGATTTTTCGGAATATGTCAGTAAAATGACGGCGCTCTGACGTGGTTGATTACAAATTACAAAACATTGTGTACGTGCAAAAGTTTCCAGCACCCTCATTGTTTACAATGGTTTATAAGCAAATCCCAATCCCCCTATAAAAATCAATGAAATGAAGCAAAACAAAGAAACATGATTTGCCATAGTTTAAAAAAATATTCGTCGTGCAAAAGTTTACAGCGAAAAGGCAACTTAAAAATGCAACAAAAAGACAACATGTCAACGTATTACAACCGCAGTCCATGATGATTCTTCTGTTTAAGAAAAAAATGAAGGACTCCAAT
Source organism: Doryteuthis pealeii (assembly GCA_023376005.1). Taxonomy (NCBI): domain Eukaryota; kingdom Metazoa; phylum Mollusca; class Cephalopoda; order Myopsida; family Loliginidae; genus Doryteuthis; species Doryteuthis pealeii. The sequence continues at coordinate 115,916,770 of CM042137.1, read as the reverse complement.
TAGTATTTTCTATTTTCTTTTGTGAGAAACAATTAAGATAAGTAAAAATCACTTTAAACGCGAAATGAGAGCCCACATGTTCACCAAACCGTTGTAAACCAGATTGGAAATTGATTTATTATTGAGGAGGTGGAAGTTAAAAATTAAATGTCGGAGAGTTTGAACCATAAATCATGAAATCACGAAATCTATTAAAGGAGTAAAAAAAAACAACAAAAAAAACAATTTGAAATCGAAACTAAGTTCTATTAACTTTGAATATCTATTAAAATAAAACAAACTATATATTAAATATATGATACTGGGGATGTATCTATTAAAACTTGTTTTAAAAAAAACAATGAGGACTGTCTAATGTTGCATGCTCAAATTTTGAGTATATTTATTCTATGTTATGACGATTTCGGGTATAGTGACGTAAGCAGTGACGTAGTTTTTGATACAGACAAAAACCGGAAGCGAATCTCCATTATTAATAGATGGAAAGCATTTTAAGTGTATTTCTCTAATAAAATGTCTTGCAATGATGTACTATCATTGTTGGTTTACGGTTACACACACACACACACACTATATATATATATATGTATATATATATATATATATATATATATATATATGAGCGAGAGAGAGAGAGAGAGAGAGAGATATAGTATTGATAATATAGTGTGCTGCATTTATGAGTAAATAGAGCTAATATATATATATATATATATATATATATATATATATATATATATATCAGAATTGATGATATAGTGAACTATATTTATAAGTAAATAATGCTCAATACAGTATATGTATATATGAGCACGTATGTATGTACAAATCAAATAATTTAATGATATTTAGACTAGGTGTCAACTAAAATTTTCAGATAAGCGGCTTATTTTTCAAATAGAGTGCACATAATTTTAGAATTCACTAAGTAGGATTATATTTTACCGACATATTCCAAAACACCGCCAACTAAACGAAATAAATATATAGAATGTTCAAGTTAATGTTTTACCCAGAAATTGAGAAGCTGAATTATGTGTTCAAAGGTAGCATATGCGTGTCATTTGAAACACTTCGATACACAGGGATTTTTTTTATTTTTATTAGCGTATTTTCTATACCCTTCCTGCAAAAACTGAATGGTCTTAAAAACATCTTTTCCACTGAATAGCAGGTTCTTTTATAACAGGATAGCGTTAAAGAGGTTTGTTGCCCACAGAAAAGTTGATTTGTGAAATGGTAAAATAAAAGAAACGGTTCCATGTTGGTAAAACTACGCTGACATTCAATATTAAGTATATGCTTTGACTAAGTCATTGCAATATATATATTTACCAAACCCCACAGCACGAGCAGGATGCGACACAAGGTCAATTTCTTAAGCGGAGTTTAACAGGTTTGAATTCAGAGTTTTCCTTCTCCTAGACTGGTTACCTAGACATGGTTAAAGAGTCCAGTCTGCCCTGCTATTTACCCATAGCTGGAGGAAGAATTGGATTCATACCTTTCCCAGGGGTATTAGCGCTAGGTGAAATGCCAACAGCTTCGTCCAGGAATTGAACTCGCGTTGACGAGTCCATTTCCTACGACTCGAACCATTAGACAACGCACCTCCGTAAAAGTCATTGCAATATAGGCGTGTGCTGTTCTCTTCCTGGAAGTCCAAAAACAGTTTTAGACAATATGAATTGTTTCATCAATCATAGAATTTTGAGGAAATTTCAACCTACAATTCGGGAATTTAAAATGCGACAGATTCTTTTAAAGCTTCTTTTTTAACGCCGCAGAAGAAAAAAAATTTTCTTGTGGACTTAGGTCTTGGATAATTTGTAAAAGACAACTTAAAAAACTGTTTCTTTCTTCATGAGATCATTCAGTTGGTTATTCTCAGTTTTGGTCATTACAGCCCAACCTGTAGGTTCTTGCAGAAGTTTCTTATACATGGTAATTCTTCTTTCTTTTTTTTAAGAAACTAACATTTTCGTTGACCAATCAATGTTTTTCATGCTTGGATCTAAAAAAAAAAAGAAAATTATTTCGCTCTACCTTAGAATATTGTTCCAAATCCACACAGTAAGTTTTATATATAATATATATATATATATATATATATATATATATATATATATATATATATTGTAAAAGTATATGGTTATCAGTAGCTCATTTGAGGAGTTATTGGTAGACCAAGTTTGTTGGCGGTATTACTTGTAGAGTGCTAAATATCAGTTATAGAGCTATTGTATATAGATGTCCGATGAATTCATAAAAGCATGAAATGTAGGTTCACAAAAGCTCCATGCAATATATATATATGATCATATCAATCATTTGGGGGAACTTATAAAACCAGGTATTTTTGTTCTTGCACAAGCCACTTGGTGTTTCTGGGTCTATGCCAAAAATAAAAACAAAAACATAAGGTGTATAAATGGAAGCAGCATGCAGTTCTTTGATTAATACCTCAAGTAATTTGAATGGAAATTGTGAGTTTGCTGATGGCAGAGAGAAAAAACCCTTAGTATTCCAAAATATATTTCTCATGTTAGTGAACAGTATCTTTTATAAGGAAACGTAATTACGCGCGCACACAAACTATGTAATATACTTGATATCAGAAGAAGGATTGAGACCATAGCACTGTTGAAATTGGTTTGGGTAGTTAGAAACGTGCTGGAGAAAAGAGGAGACTTGCTGTCTCTCAGATTCTAGCGAAAAGCCACCAGTTAAAACTGATGTGGAAAAACAAGGAGTTTTATAATAATAATAATAATAATAATAATAATAATAATAAGAAGAAGAAGAAGAAGAAGAAGAATGTGGACGTCTTTGTTCGAGCTTATCCCTGTCATTATACTTTATGAAATGTGATAACTATCAATTAATTATAGACACCATTCCATTCATTTAACTTATAATTCAATAACAGACATAACTGACAAAGACCCTCAAAACACAACACAATAAAGGTATATATGTATGTGTATGGAGGTGATTGTGTGTAAGTAGTATCGAGAAGCTGTATTTACCAAGACAGAAGTGAACAAGGATTGAAACCTTACTTTCCATCTGAACAGACCTCCATGAAACATCTCTGAAATTTCTGTGCGTCGTTATATTTCTTTCAATGACCCTCAGTTTCACAAATCTACAGTTGCAATTTAGGAAAAAAGAAATCTCGGTCTAGGTCT